>JABACO010000014.1:751558-839814 GCA_013339895.1 Ephydatia muelleri
TGTCAGGGAACTCACGGTACAGTGTTTGCTTGGGGCTGACTTTATGGAGAAACACGGGGTTGTGATAGATTACAGAACCAGATGTATTCAGTTGGGTCAGGATTTCCCATCATTGGCTCCAATACAGATAGGGTTACGCCTCCATGTAGTGACAAAGTAGTTGTAGTGTCAGAGGATGTGCAAATCCCAGGACATTCCATACTGTTGTTGGAGGGGAAAATAAAAGGCGATGAAGGAAGAGGTTGGATAGGTGAAGGGCTCATTGAAGAGGGGGATGTAGATGGTAAACCCAAGAACATGCTTGTGGCTAGGAGTCTGAGTACTGTGATGGAAGGGAATGGGGTGAAATTGCAGGTGATGAACACAGGACTGATGCCCATTATGTTGTACAAAGGCATGAAAATAGCGTCCTTTATCCCAAGGCAGAACATACTGTTCGTTGGCGAAGGAAAATCCTTGGAGAGGGTGACAATGTCAACAGCAACGCCGAAATTCAACCTCGAAGGAACTAACCTGTCAGGGGATGAAAAGAGGAAGCTCGTGAAGTTGTTAGAGGAGTTTAAGGAGTCTTTTGCTGAATGGAAATTGGGAAAGACTTCAAGTGTAAAACACTCCATTAAAACTCATGGACCTCCAATTCGACAACTGATTCGTTGACTTCCTGTGACGTTGAAAAGTACAGTACAGAAGGAAGTGCAGAAGATGTTGCAGGATGGTGTCATACGCCCCAGTACGAGTCCATGGTCTTCGCTGATAGTGATGGTTAGAAAAAAAGACGGAGCTTGGAGATTTTGTATTGATTTTCGGAAGTTAAATGACGTAACGCACAAGGATGCCTATCCGCTACCTCGCATCGATGAGACCTTGGAGTCTTTATCGGGTTCGACCCTTTTCACAACTTTAGATTTGGCCTCCGGCTATTGGCAAGTTGAGTTGGAGGAGGCAGATAAAGAGAAGACAGCGTTTTCGACTGCGGAAGGACATTTTGAATTTAATGTCATGCCATTTGGGCTAACCAACGCACCATTGAGTTTTCAGCGTTTAATGTCATGTGTGCTTGCAGGCCGAACAATGTCTAATCTACATTGATGACGTTATAGTATATAGTGCTACTTTCTCAGAGCACCTTGTTTGACTTAGAAACGTTCTCCAGAGAATCAAAAATGCAGGTCTGAGATTGAAGGTGAGTAAGTGTCGTTTCGCTCAGGCCAAAGTGCAGTATTTGGGCCATGTAGTATCCGCACAAGGGGTGGAACCAGATCCAGCCAAAGTACAGGCTGTGGCGACTTACCCCGTTCCAAGGAATGTAAAAGAGCTTAGGCAGTTTTTGGGTCTATCAAATTACTACCGCAGGTTTGTGCAGGACTATTCAAGGATAGCGGGGCCTTTGTTCAAGCTTACCCAGAAGAGCGTTCGTCAGTACAATTGGAATGAATGTTGCACGGAAGCATTTCAGGAGTTGAAAAGGCGATTGACAAATCCACCAATTCTAGCTTTTCCACGGTTTGATTGCAAATTCCTGATTGCAACTGACGCGTCAGATTCAGCTATTGGCGCTGTTTTAAGCCAAGTCCAAGAGGGTGCAGAGAAGGTCATTGCATATTGGAGTAGGCAATTGACGAAGGCGGAAAGGAATTATTCTACAATTGAACGGGAAGCTCTTGCCATAGTCAAAGCCGTGAAGGAGTTCTATCCGTACCTATATGGACATGAATTTGTTTTATTGACAGACCATCAACCTCTAGTACATCTTAACAACCGGAGGGATGTTGGGGGACGTATTTCAAGATGGACCATGTTCTTGCAGCAGTTCCATTTCTCAGTTGAACACAAATCCAGCACAGCAAATGGCAATGCATGCAGATGGGCTGTCCAGGACACCATCCACTCAACTATAGCTAGCTGCAGCCATCACAGAAGTCGAGGAATCAGATCAGTTCACTGTTATAAAGGAAGCACAGGCTAAAGATAGCTACATGTCATCTGTTCTGGAGGCAGTGATGCAAGGGAAGTCACCACCAGGTCTTTCTCGTCAGCGTGAGAAATTATTCATTTGCAAAGGAGTACTCTGTCGTCGAATTAAGGAGTCACCTGATTCCAAGCCTTACATCCAGATGTTGGATACCCACAGACTTGAGACCAGAAATTCTTATAGTATGAAGCAGATGTGGAACATTGGGTGCGTGATTGCGAGCTATGTCAAAAGAGAAACCTTGCAGCCTCAGCCACTTCCTCGGGCCCCATTGGGTACTATTAGGGCAAGTTACCCATTTGAGAAGATTTCATGGGACATAATGGGTCCTTTACCAGTTACCAATAAGGGTAACAAGTACATATTAGTGGTTACTGATGTGTTCAGTAAGTAGGTGGAGGCTTTTCCCTTGCAGGTTACTGATGGTTTCACTCTCACAAGCACATTGATGGATGAAGTGATATGTTGTTATGGTGTACCCACCAGCTACACAGTGACCAAGGTAGCAACCTGAATGCAGAGGTGAACCAGAAGCTTTGTCAGCTGCTTGGAATTCAACGCACCAGGACTACAGCGTACCACCCACAGGGAAATGGGCAAGTGGAGCGTTTTAACCGCACTGTGGAAGCTATGCTGGCTAAGATGGTGGGAGAGCATCATAGAGATTGGGATAAACATCTACAAAAGGCTTTATTTGCATACAGAACATCACTTCATGACACGACATGACCATGCATATCTGGCTAATTTTGGACGTTCTCCAGCACTTCCTGTTGATGTCATGTTGGGCAGAGTTGATGTGGAGGAAAACAGTGACAGAACTGTCTCCCAATACATCAAGGATGTTCAGAGAACGCTTAAGGGTGCCTATGACACAATATGTATTAATCTTGAGGTGGCGCAGAAGAAAAGGAAGGTTGTATATGATGGGCAATGTGCAGGAATCGACTTTAAGATTGGGGACAGGGTGTGGCTTTTCAATCCAGCTATTAAGACTGCTCGCACTAAGAAGCTGTCATCATTGTGGAGGGGACCCTATACTGTCATTGATCGATTGAGTTCAGTCAATTACAAGATCCAATTGATTGGGACTACAAAAACTCAAATTGTTCATCGCAATCGGTTGAAGATTTGTTATGGTGACCCTGAGAGGAGCAGTATACAGAGAGAACCAGAACAGTCACTAGGGGAGGGTGAATGTTTGGAGTCAGATGAAGTTCCTGAGCAGTTATTAGGCACAGAACACCCATCTATAAGTTCAGCAGGATTTGCACTGATATGATGATGATTCAGATACATGCAGATAACGCAGTGGTATCAGATGATCCGTTGGTTTATCATCGACCTCAGAGGGATCGGCATCCTCCTGTGAGATATGGACACTATTACACACATTAGAAATCTTGTGTGGAATCAAGAACTTAATGAGGGAGTGATGTAGCATAGATTACGTAATATATTATGTGTATTGTGTATTGCGCGGGCAGCATATATATAGGTTGCTTGGTAACCATAGTTTTAACCATAGTTTGAGGCAGATGATATTTTTGTGACTGTATTGTTATGGTGCTGATAATAACGTCTGTCTGACTATTTACACACACACATGACATGCACACAGACGCATACAAACACACACACACACACAGATACACAGACACACACAAAACACATATGACAAAAAACACACACACAGACACACTAACGCACACACAGACACACACATGACATACACACAGACACATACAAAAACGCACACTAACGCACACACAGACACACACATGACATACACACAGACGCATACAAACACACACACACAGATACACAGACACACACATGGACACACAAAACACACGACACACATATGACAAACACACACACACACACGTACACACACACACATGGAAATACAAACTAGCACACACAGACACACATGCATGAAATACACACCAGCACACACATGCACACACAGGCACACACAGACACACATGCATACACACAGATGCTTACAAACACACAGACACACTAACGCACACACAGACACACACATGGCATACACACAAACGCACACACACACAAATGCACACACAGACACACACATGACATACACACAGACGCATACAAACACCACACACAGATACACAGACACACACATGGACACACAAAACACATGACACACACATGACAAACACACATACACACATGCACACACACACATGGAAATACACACTAGCACACACAGACACACATGCACACACACATGCATGAAATATACACTTGCACACACAGGCACACACAGCATATTGAGAAATTGGCGGTCAAAAGGAATATGCGATATTCGGACTATGATGGGAGGGCCCACAGTCCATGTAGTTCACTGTACCAGGGGACTATGATGGGAGAGCCCACAGTCCATGTAGTTCACTGTACCAGGGGACTATGATGGGAGGGCCCACAGTCCATGTAGTTCACTGTACCAGGGGACTATGATGGGAGGGCCCACAGTCCATGTAGTTCACTGTACCAGGGGACTATGATGGGAGGGCCCACAGTCCATGTAGTTCACTGTACCAGGGGACTATGATGGGAGGGCCCACAGTCCATGTAGTTCACTGTACCAGGGGACTATGATGGAAGGGCCCACAGTCCATGTAGTTCACTGTACCAGGGGACTATGATGGGAGGGCCCACAGTCCATGTAGTTCACTGTACCAGGGGACTATGTAAGGCTTGAAACCGGTTAACCGGTTAACCGACGGTTAACCGATCGCGAGAATTAAATAACCGCCTCAACCGGTTCTATTTCAGCTAAATAACCGCTTCAACCGGTTGTTAAAATATTAAGCAACCACAACCGACCGGTTGATATTTTATTGAGGAGTCGCAAGTGGCGTCACGTCCGTCTTACATCTACCAATAATGATGGGCGCGAGAAAACAATAAGCGGACGAAAGCGAACAATGGAGAGATTCGTTGTATGCATGGTGATACTTACAGTAACTTTATTATATTTGGAACAGTGTCCAGCAAAATTACCCCTATGATGCTATCAAATTTTACAGAACAAGCAAAAGAAAAGTAACGCTCGAATTGAAATGTATGGCTAATTATAAATTCAGTACCCTATAACTTTATGATGGATAGCCCATGCGTAAGGACCATTAAACTCACGGAAAATTTGAAAACTTGAAAAACTATCCAGAAGGGTGACTTTGCTGGACACTAGCAACAAGATGACATTCTTAGGGGTACGCCGCGGACCATCTTTCTTGCCATGTGGCAAAGCCCGAGGTTGTGCTGGTTTAACTTTTTTTCCCCATCGATTATGAATAAATAATCGATAATTAATTGTTAAACCAACAATAACCGGTTGTTTTAAAACGAACAACCTCAACCGACCGGTTATTTTTTTAAACAATCACACAGCTGTTTGCGGCCCAATGTTTTGTGGACACTAGGTTCATTTTCCGAAAAATTGAAATGATGATGTCATGCCCTTAACAACGACCTTGACAACCGAAGACCTTTGGAACGTGAGCTCACTCAAAAACAGTGATGAAATAAACGCCATTTTAACACCCTACAAGGGAAGGAACACCTTTTTTCTATTTGTGTTGCAAACCACGAGGCGTAGTGAACTTGCTACGGCAAGCTACGGGCCTTGAAAGCGGGTTAGTCTTAGCGTACCTCTTCGATACAGAAGCGATTCTCCACGCCTGCGACAATAGGAAATGAGAAATAAAGGTTGGTTCGTAAAGGGAACTAAAGGTACTAATAGATATTTGTAATGGTTTGTAGCCACAGTTTTTTTGACAGTGATCCAACATACTAAAAGTAAGTACTCTATACCGGTCAGCGCGTGTCAAAGTGTCTTCATATGCATTAATTCACACTGCTTAATTAACTTACCTTTCCTCCAGTACATAACAATGTTTGTTCTGGTCTAGTGGAAGCCAGTCTTTTCAGGACCCTTGACGCCATCTTCACCTCCACTTTGGTAGGTAGAGTACTGCACTCATGCGTATCAAAGTCACCTGCCTTAACATCCCTCTTGCACCTCTCACATTTCACCATTATGTCCTTCAATAGTGTCTGGACCAAGGGTGGCACTGGCTTGAGCTGTTGTGGTTGTATTGGTGACTGCATGAAGCAGCAAGGGCACTTCACCTCACTGCAGTTAAAGAGCAGGAAGCAATGGACTAAACAATATGTACAAACCAGTGCTCTACATGATAGCTCCAGAGGTTGGCACAGTATATTTAAGCAGATAGGACATTGCAATTGTTCTATGATAGCAGGGTTGTTCATGTTCAAAAGTATCTGGTAATACAGTGAGTACAGTCTTGGTGGGGCTATCTTCCTAATTTCGGAAATGATTTAATGAGGGCTGTTTTTTGCTGTTGTGGGAGTGAGATTCACATGTATGGCTTGTGGTGATCTGGGATTGCAGATCTGAATGAAGATAAATATAGGTACACTTGTATTAACAAAATTGTTTAGACATGTAAGTAATATTACAAACCTGGCATTCCTCAGCAGTGTGTTTCTTCCACTCATAAGGAATTGTACTAACAGTGTAGTGAGAGTGCTGGCATTGTGCTAGAATGCTTCGATCCATAACTTGTTTGCATCGATAACAGAATTTGAGTGGGTGAATATTGACAGCATCATTGTGAGTATCAATACCAAATACTGAATGTAAATCTGCTGAAAACTCTGTGCATTGGTATGACTGCCTTGCTTTCTTATCCCTAGGTGCCACAAGCAAGCGACCACACACCCTGCATCGCTCCTGAACTTTGTTTACATGTACGTGTTCCATTCAAACCGCACCTATTATTCATAACATACACACGCCGTGTAAGGTGTTAAAAAAAAACTGTGGCTGGTTCTAATCGTTTTAAATATGTCTTTTGATCTGTCCTGTTGATGTTTAAAACTTGCTTACCGAAAACCTATTGTCTCCGTCTGTGCTACGCACGATCAAAGTACCCCCTCTCAGATACCGCCTCTATCACATGGACGTATAAAAAGGATGCGCGGCTATTAGAGCAATGTTGTGCGTCGTGCGCATAGGTAATTTTATTAACTGCGGTGGTAGGGTGTATGAATGAACGAATTAGCTCAAAGCGATGACTTGAAAAAAGCATGAAATGTGGATCACAAAAAGTACGATTCATAATGAGCTCATTGAGTAAATTTTTTTACAGCATTCTAAGGTATACCGTAATGTCCAATTATCTGAATTGTGTCCAGCCGCAAACAGGAGTGATCACCTTAACCGACCGGTTTTTAAATTTTAATAACCTCTTACAACCGGTTTTTCTAAAGTAACAGGTTTCAAGCCTTAGGACTATGATGGGAGGGCCCACAGTCCATGTAGTTCACTGTACCAGGGGACTATGATGGGAGGACCCACAGTCCATGTAGTTCACTGTACCAGGGGACTATGATGGGAGAGCCAACTCCCTGTCTGATTGTCTACATCTCGTGTAGGTCCTTGTATGCCATGATTGGGCCAGAGACAATAGTAATTGTTTGATCTTTCCAGTCATGCTCGTGCAGGAGAGGGATGCATCTCGTCCAAAGCAAGGGATGTCCAGAGTGGAGTTGTCGTAGGAAAGGTTGCAGGAAGGTCTCACCCCTACGAAAGGGATCCTCTTTTTGAAGGTAATAATAATAAACTCCGGGCATCATAAAAAAATCAGTACAGTGTACTCATTTTTATGATGCACGCCGTTATTTACTCAGGGAGTCATAGAGGTGATTCGATGAAAGCAAATTTGGGAAGGGAAAATACAACCATGGCAGAGTTGTGGATGGACAGTGGGTGTTTGGTGGGATTGAGAGAGGCAGCTGTAACCTTGCATCCCCTCCTCTCCCAACATGTGCGGCCGGAAGTACAGTTCTCAGTGACGAATGGAGCTCCTGTTGACCCCACCACTGGAGCACATACCCAAAGTGTTGAGGGTATGTGGAGCTGCTGCAAGCGAATGATGCGAGAGAGGAAAGTGATGAACTCTGCTCTATTTTGAGTCCTATCTCCCTGAATTTATGTGGAGGAAAAGATTTGGAGGGCCCATTGCATTTGGGAATATCTTGAAGCACATCGCACAACATTACCCTGTATAGCTAATCAGTAATGTTGCACTATTCCATTTTTAAAACCATTCAATCGTGAGGGGGTAATGTACTCATGAAATTTATTGGTTGCTATTGCTATGAGTTAGTAAGTACTCTTGCACGGTATCAGTGCAGGTGTCCAGAGGTGCATTTATGTGTATGTGTCAGACCTTTAACACCGCCACTACATGTCTCATTTCATATTATAGTTAGTGTATGTGTGTCTATTCTTGTGTATGTGCATCTGTGTAGCTGTGTGTGTATGCAACATGTGTACATGTATGTGTGTATGGAATATGCATGGTTATGAGTATGTCTGTATGGGTGTATATGTTATACATGTGTGTGTTTGGGTGTATGGGTGTGTACAAAACCCAGATTGCACATCATTAAAAACAACTATGGCAACCCATTTTAAAACGGGTTGTCATAGTTACGATAAGCCTATTTCAAAAGGTGGTATTTAATACGCAGCTTCTTAATTGATATTAAGAAGGGGGGGTCATTAAACTAAAGGACAACCCCACTACATGTATATGTAGTGGTTTTTATTTTAATTGTCTTATTGTATTTTGCCATATATGTTGTATATTGTCTTCACTCGAATTATTGGATTTGATGTTAGATTGTGATAATGTTGGGATGCCATCAATTGGTGTTCTTTGAGACAGGCTCATTGAATCAAATACTGCTCCCTCACTGTTGCCAAACCAGAGATGCTACCCTCACGATTTCATGAAGGAAGGAAGAAGCAGTATGACGCATTGTCACATTTGGATGCTACTGCGTCACATATGGTCCACATGGCTTTTGCTAGAGTACACTTGCCAAAGGAAATTTACACAGATCAGGGTAGTAACTTTACATCCCATCTACAAGCCAGTCTGCATGTACCACCCTCAAACCATCAACTCAAATGGTTTTGGCTTTGTATGAATTTTTATTACATCACGTTTTGCTTAGTTCATTTATTAATAACAGTGAGATTGTTGATCAAGCAGGCATGCATGTGTATGTACATTATAGCAGTCATGCATGTGTATGTACATTATAGCAGTCATGCATGTGTATGTACATTATAGCAGGCACGCATGTGTATGTACATTATAGCAGTCATGCATGTGTATGTACATTATAGCAGTCATGCATGTGTATGTACATTATAGCAGGCACGCATGTGTATGTACATTATAGCAGGCACGCATGTGTATGTACATTATAGCAGGCACGCATGTGTATGTACATTATAGTAGGCACACATGTATATGTACATTATAGCAGGCACGCATGTGTATGTACATTATAGCAGGCACGCATGTGTATGTACATTATAGCAGTCATGCATGTGTATGTACATTATAGCAGGCACGCATGTATATGTACATTATAGTAGGCACGCATGTGTATGTACATTATAGCAGTCACGCATGCATGTGTATGTACATTATAGCAGTCACGCATGCATGTGTATGTACATTATAGCAGTCATGCATGTGTATGTACATTATAGCAGTCATGCATGTGTATGTACATTATAGCAGGCACGCATGTGTATGTACATTATAGCAGGCACGCATGTGTATGTACATAGGCACGCATGTGTATGTACATTATAGCAGTCATGCATGTGTATGTACATTATAGCAGGCACGCATGTGTATGTACATTATAGCAGTCATGCATGTGTATGTACATTATAGCAGGCACGCATGTGTATGTACATTATAGCAGGCACGCATGTGTATGTACATTATAGCAGGCACGCATGTATATGTACATTATAGTAGGCACGCATGTGTATGTACATTATAGCAGTCACGCATGTGTATGTACATTATAGCAGGCACGCATGTGTATGTACATTATAGCAGGCACGCATGTGTATGTACATTATAGCAGGCACGCATGTGTATGTACATTATAGCAGGCACGCATGTGTATGTACATTATAGCAGTCATGCATGTGTATGTACATTATAGCAGGCACGCATGTATATGTACATTATAGTAGGCACGCATGTGTATGTACATTATAGCAGTCACGCATGTGTATGTACATTATAGCAGGCACGCATGTGTATGTACATTATAGCAGGCACGCATGTGTATGTACATTATAGCAGGCACGCATGTGTATGTACATTATAGCAGTCACGCATGTGTATGTACATTATAGCAGGCACGCATGTGTATGTACATTATAGCAGGCACGCATGTGTATGTACATTATAGCAGGCACGCATGTGTATGTACATTATAGCAGGCAAGCATGTATATGTACATTATAGCAGGCACGCATGTGTATGTACATTATAGCAGGCACGCATGTGTATGTACATTATAGCAGGCACGCATGTGTATGTACATTATAGCAGGCACACATGTGTATGTACATTATAGCAGTCATGCATGTGTATGTACATTATAGCAGTCACGCATGTGTATGTACATTATAGCAGTCATGCATGTGTATGTACATTATAGCAGTCACGCATGTGTATGTACATTAAAACTACTCTACATATTAATACCATTTGAAAACATCTGTAAAGTATTCTTCTTTCCATGCACAGAATTTTCAGTTCATTTCATTGCTTATTGTTCTTGTCCCTGCTACAGTCAATTTATGCTGATTCAAAGGTGCTCCTTTTGTATATTTAGCATTTGCCTGAATGTTGCCTCCATTGACAAGGAGGGTGTTCAGGCAAATGGTAAGTTCTTAAAAGAACTATGCTGACATTTGCATGTATTATCACACAGCAGTATAACTGACTTCTTCACGGGTGCACCTATCGTACAGCAAGATGCATGTACATGTATGTGAGCAACAACCAACTTATTCACAGGTGCACTAAACATAGAGCTATAGATGCATGTATGTGAGCAACAACCGACTTCTTCACGGGTGCACCAAACATACATGTAGCAATCCATATGTACCAACAATGCTGCTCTTGGCAAATACACTAACACATGCGGCCATCACTTGAGTAAAACATGCACGTGCAAACTAAATGCTATGTGGACAAAACGTACCAGCCAACAGTGTTTCAAATTGAATCAATCATCTTGCTTGAAGTACCATCATGATGGTTGACATAGAGGTCTCCTTTGATGTGAAAGAGTATGTACCTCCAGCTGCTGTTGTTGGATTCATGATGGTAAGAATAAGAACCTGATGGTTTCAAGCTCCTCCCTCAATGGTTCTATTCTGGGGCAGTGTTTGCATTTTCCAATGACACATTTGTAAGTTGGTGGTTCACATTGCACGGCAGCCAAACAATCTGTGTAGTGTGTATACCAACCTTTGTATAAGTGCTTCTAGCTGGCCACCTGCCATCATTAGCTTTACATTCTGGTGTATTGTGCACACACATACTGAGTGAGTGCCAGTGGCTCCTGCTAGGACACATTCCTTTGGTCGTAGTTCAGCAAATTTGGAAAATCCAACTTTGATGTCTGATGAAGTGTCTTAAATTGTCTGTATGCTTCCGTCAGGTTGCAAAGCACATGCCGTTTCTGATGCTCTTTCTCTCCAGTTTCATTTCTCACTGATAGAAAATCCTTTTTTCCAGGCATAACTCGACTGATATCATCATGGCAGTAAAAAATTTCACTAATTGCACTGTACTTTCAGGTAATGACTTTCCTGCCTTGGCATTTGGGCTTGAAAGGAGCAACTAACAGACAAGTTTACTTTGACCACATCTAGGAGGGAAAGGTTAAGAATTCTAACTGTTAGATTTGGTCCATATCAAGAATTATGGAAGAGTTTGGTGTCACAAATTGTATGGCCAGAGTGCTTGTTGAAAAAAAGGGAATGTCAAGAGCTTCAATACAAGCAATTGCATGGAAGAACTGGTCAATGACACTCACTTACGCTCACAAGCGACTGCGACGTCACAACGAGCTGAAATTTTGATTGGTTCTCCAAAATCTAGGATCCAAAAAGTTCGACCTATGAGCCAGACCCGTAGCGGTGATGTAATCCATCCGCAGCTGTTGGGCTGTTGGGAATCTGGGTCTGGGTACGAGACTAACACTAGATCCAAGCATAGATATTAGAGTAGAAGGATTGGAAACGGGCTCAATTAACACTGCTTCACGCGCTGACTCCTCGATGTTCCTCGTACTCAGACCACTTATCATATTTGAAATGGCCGCGTGCTCGAATGCAACAGCTTCTTTCGTGGAACCCATAACCCAGCTAAACAAAAAATGTCCATTACATTGCTGCGAGTGGAATCTTCATTGGAAGACACTTTGGTCTATGTTTTGTTGGACAGTGCAGCCGAAGCTTGTGGCCGGTCCTGTTATACATGTACATTATGGTGAAACAGACATGAATATGGAAAAATGATTAGTCAATCCTTGTAGACAATATTTTGGTAACACAAAACAATATTTTGGTAACAAAGCAAACCCATGCAATGAGATTGGGAACTTGTGGGAATGGTTGTCAATAGCTACAAATCCCTGGTAATATTAGGACATTAGTAAAATGGATCACCCGTTTTTAATTTTTTTCACGACTGCACGCAGAGCTTAGTTACTTAGCAAATGGTTACTACCATACGTAGAATTGATGTAGCTATCTGAAACAAGTGTTCGAATAGAGATAAAAGCTTAACCAGGGTAGTTTTGTCGGTTAGTTCATCAGTGGCGATGTCAAAAACGTAAGATGTGGAGTTACTCCAAGATCCTCCAACCCTAACGCCTTCAACACACCTCACCATACGTAAAGTTTTGTGATGCATCTGGCCACGCTACTTCTTTATAAAGAAAGAAAAGTTGAGGGGAGTTGTATCGTTTAGTTGTTAAAAATATTGCATGCCCTCCAAATTCTGTATCTTGGGTTCTAAAAGGGCTATAAATATGGCGATAAGTTTCACAGCAAAAAAACGCGTCTAATGAATTATTCATTGCCAGAAATTTCGGACATCCATACACGTCTGTACATTGAAAACGCATGTAAAGTATTTGATTGTTTTAAACATTAACGCAGTTGGATTAATTTTTAAAATATAACTAATGCATTCTTTTATTTTTCGCTTTCATTTTGCGAGCAGGAGAATCAACAACAAAATTAATTACTTTTGCTATTACGTATAATATTATTTAGAAGTCAATAATGTTTAATAACATCAAATGGTGGGCGCACCGTTTGCGGCCATATATTTTGTGGACAAAAAGTATGTAATCCGAAAAATTGAAATGATTGCGTAATGCCTATAGCAACGCCCTTGACAACCTGGAGAGCTGAAAACGTGAGCTGGTACAAAAGACAGGATGGCTACAAGCGCCATTTAAAAGCAGATTACAAAAGAAGCTACAGTTTCCTCTTTTTGATGCAAGTCATTAGGGCCAGCAATTCTTGCCACGGCAAGTTATGGCTGTTGAAAGCGGGTAACCCTCGACGTACCTTTCCTCTTCGAAGTGTGTTTTCCACGTTCCCAACCGATAGAAAGTTTGAATTCAAGCTAGAAATTAAAGGTAACAGAAGGTACTAACTAGTTCTCGTATGTTCTTGTAGCCACGATTTTTTTTACCAGCGATACTTACTGTTGAAGTTTATCCTGAATTGCGGTATTATTATTTCATTCTTTTAGGAGGAGGCGCCACATTTTGTAGAGCTGCAATCAGTAAGTGCTCCTTAACAATGAGCAACAAATGTTTCACAGGATCTGTTACCGAATGGTACATCCTTTGCAAGGTGCATGAATGGATTGGCTTCTTTCTCACCCCTTGAGACCGAATCCAATATGTGTTTGCCATGCCTTGAGCATATTTTATTCTTAGTTATACCTGGAGGGTCTTGTGTATATGGTTGCCAACTAACACACCACCTAAGTATTGTTGCCTATGGATGTTAAAAGATTGGAGGGCTTCATCCAATTGCTTGACAAAGGGACCAGCAAATTCCTTGTCAGTCACTTTGGTGCTGTTGATTATTTCCTCCTTCTGTTTGCTTGCTTTCAACTGATCAGTGTTTGTTTAATCCTTACCATTTTCTCTACAGACTGTCTCATGTCTTCCACCTGCTGGACGATAATCTGAGTTTGACCTATGCTATGAACCACTGGATGGTAAAGTCAGTGCATACCAATGCCCTACATGGTAGCTCCAAGCTCCAGTGGTTGGCTCACAATCATTAGGCATATGGGACACCACAAGCTGCTCCAGGATTACTGGATGATTGGAACTGTGCTCATCCAGTGAATATCCCATTTGGATGGGAGGGTAACTGCACAAATGCCAGCAACAATTTTGTGTGGATTTAAGTTTGCTGGTTGACCACCTGACTTTTGTGGTTGGTTGTTTACCAGTGTAAACTTACATGAATATACATACATGTGTAATGCAAATATCTCTTTGCGCATGTGCACGCATGCGCCAGATGGGCTCGAACTTGCCAGAACATTTGCATGTGACATCGTGTGCGCACTTGTATGTATAAATACTCTCTTTTTGTGTTCTTAGTCAGTCTGTACACGTGTTACTATATATCCTTTGGCCACTGCTACATTGGCGTAGTCGGCTTAGCGGAATGGCGAAACCGCTACTGTTGCCGGAACCCTTTGACGGCGAGACCACTGGTTGGTTGGAATGGATGGACCATTTCGAAAGTGTAGCCGCCGTTAACAAATGGGTCAGTGGAGAAGACAGGCTGAAATGGCTCCGGGTGCGCCTAACGGGGAAAGCTCAAACGGCTTTCAGAAGGCTGCCAGACGACGTTAAAGCGGACTATGGTACGTGCGTAGAAGCATTACAGCGTCGTTTCAATCCCGACAGCAAAAGACAGCTGTACATGGTGGAGCTGAACGCAAGAACAAAGCGTAGGGACGAGGACTGGGCTGCTTTTGGTGACGCGGTGCGAGTGCTTGCAGATAAAGCGTATCCCGAACTAGCAGAGAACGCGCGCGAGCGACTGGCGCTGAACCAGTTTCTAGAGCAAATTGAAAACTCCCAAGTCGCCTTCAGCGTTAAACAGAAACGACCGCGAAACGTCGAAGAAGCGGCTGCGGCTGTAATTGAACTGGAGTCATACTTGCGAAGCACAGGTAAACCGTCACGTGTTAACGCTGTGTCCTCACAGGAACAAGAGCCAGAGACGCACCATACCGTACCAGCGGAACCAGTCTCAGCGGTCACTTCGCAAGACGGGCGCGACTCGTTAACAGCCACCATGAAATCACTGTGCGAGAGACTGCAGCGAGTGGAGGTGCTCATAGGAGAAAAAGAGCGGTTAGGAACACGTGGGGCAAGTAAGCCTACCAGGGAGAATGACGATGGGAAGCGTAGGACAATCGTTTGTTGGAGTTGCGGGAAGAAAGGCCATGTCGCACGATTTTGCAGTCGGGGCCGATACTCAGAACAGCGTCAGGGAAACTTCCGTCCCTCAGTGGTACGAGCCTGCCACATGGGGGAAGAAGACCTGTAAAGGCTCAGGATGATAAGCTGACCGTACCATCCCTCGCTGTAAATAGTGGAGTAAGTTACCGCATAAGGGGAGTTATTGGGGCTGTTGGTGTAGACTTTGTGATAGACACGGGTGCAGCAGTGTCGCTTGTCCGAAGGGACGTCTGGGAACAAATTGTGAAAGGTGACTGTACACTTGTTCTTGAACAATGGGCTGGTAGACGACTTGTCGGAGTAAATGGCGCTCCATTGTCAGTTAGTGGATGCAAAAAGGTAGATATTTTTCTGAACGGCATGCCATTTAAGGTTATGTGCGTAGTCACTGATGATATAATGGTAGAAGCAATTCTTGGGTTGGACTTTGTAAACGCCCATAATGGTATTATTGATTGTGGTTCAAAGAGGCTCACCTTTCCGTCCAGAAACATTTCCGTTCCCCTTCAAATGCAGAGTTGTCCACTGCAGCAGAATCCCATCGGACTTATTGTCAAAGAGAAAATTGTCATTCCAGCAGCGAGTGAGGTAGAACTTATGGTTGATCTGGCAACACCAGTCGCGAAGGGTACATGGGTTGTGACTGGCAATACCTCTGCTCGACATGGAGTAATGGTTGCTCATGCAGTGGTGTGCCCTAACGCCAAACCAGTCCCTGTGCGCGTGGTCAACCCTCGAGAAGAAATCGTTGTATTGAAGAAAGGGACGGAGATTGCTCATATGGAGCTGCTGGAACAGGACCCAGTCATAGAAATCTCAACTGTTGCAGAAAAGTTCAACATTTCACGGGAAGATCAAAGCCTCTTATGGGAAATGGTATCGAGGGTTGGGGATGATGTTAATAAGGATGAAAAAGAAGAACTTTTTTCGTTGTTGTTGGAATTTGCAGATGTTTTCTCACTCAGCACCAAGAACCTAGGTCATACAAAAGTGCTCCAACACCGCATTGACACTGGCAATGCCCAACCAGTGCACCTCCCACCCCGCCGGATCCCTCACGCACGTAGGGAGGAACTGAAGGAGATGTTGCGAGATATGTTGGAGAAGAATGCCATTGAACACTCTGATAGCCCATGGTCCTCCCCGATAGTACTGGTCAAGAAAAAAGACGGGACAACAAGATTTTGTGTGGACTATAGGAAGGTCAACGAGGTTACCAGGAAAGATGCCTATCCGCTACCCCGAGTGGACGATACACTTGACACGCTGGCCGGCTCCAAATTTTTCTCCACACTGGACCTTACTACCGGCTACTGGCAAGTCGAAGTCGCCCCTGAAGATCAGCCGAAAACAGCTTTTACTACACCGGAAGGTCTGTACCAATTTAAAGTAATGCCCTTCGGTTTATGTAACGCTCCAGCTACATTCCAGCGACTGATGGATAGGGTATTGGGTGGTTTGAAATGGTCGAGTTGCTTGGTTTACTTTGATGATATTATTGTTGTGGGTCGTACATTTAAGGATCATTTGCACCACCTTAGCAAGGTTTTGGCCCAGTTGAGGGGGGCAGGGCTCAAACTGAAGCCAACGAAGTGTAGTCTGTGTCAACAACGGGTTGCATTTTTGGGGCATATAGTATCAGCTGAGGGAATCGCTACAGACCCGAGCAAAACCGACGCTGTGTCAAAATGGCCCACCCCGCTAAGTAAGAAGGAGGTACAACAATTTTTAGGGCTGGCAAACTACTATAGGCGGTTTGTCAAAAATTTTGCGTCTATCTCGAAACCACTGCATCGTTTGACGGAAAAAAAACGTTCCCTTCGATTGGACAATACACTGTCAGAATGCCTTTGACGAATTGCGTAAATGCCTGGTTTCCTCCCCAATTCTTGCCTACCCAGATTACAACCGACGTTATATCCTCGATACGGATGCGAGCGACACAGGGATTGGTGCCGTGCTATCCCAGATCAGCGACGAAGGGTCAGAACGTGTCATTGCCTACGCCAGCCGTTCACTAAGCAGACCGGAACAGAGGTACTGTGTCACTCGTAAAGAACTATTAGCTGTAGTATCGTTTGTACAGCAATTCCGACAGTACCTTCTTGGACGAGAGTTCACCCTTCGAACAGACCACGGATCGTTGGTCTGGATCCGGAACTTCAAAGAGCCTGAAGGTCAACTTGCACGCTGGCTAGAGAAACTTCAGGAGTACAACTTTACCGTCGTGCATCGTCAAGGATCTCGCCATTGCAACGCAGACGCGCTCTCCAGAGTTCCTTGCCGTCAGTGTGGTCGAGAGAATCAAAACGTTGAAACAAGTCAGGGTGACAATGCTGTGATTACAGGTATTGGCGCGGTCTTATCGCCGTTCCAGACGTGTACTCCCAATGAGATGCGTAAATTGCAACTTCAAGACGAAGCTATAGGACCAGTCTACCGCGCAGTGCTCGATCGCAAGACACCGTCTGCAGACGTATCCAAGTCATGGAGCTGGGAAAGTCGCGTCTTGATGCAGCACTGGGGCTCTCTCAACATCCAAAACGGAGTTCTTTGGAGAAAATGCATCGATAAGTGTCGTGATTACTTGCAGCTCGTATTACCCGCCAAGTTGCAGGTGGATACCCTTCGGGACCTTCATGAAGGCGCCATTGGTGGTCATCTTGGTGAAGAAAAAATGCTAAACAAACTCAAAGAGCGTTTTTACTGGCCAGGATGTACCGAAGCAGTCAAAGATTGGTGCAGAACCTGCATTCGTTGTACAACAAGGAAGACAGCTGCTCCGAAAAGAAAGGCGCCCCTACAATCATTACGAGCTGGGTATCCGATGCAAATAGTGTGTGTTGATATCATGGGACCCCTTCCTGAGACCGAGGATGGCTGCAAGTATGTTCTGGTAGCCTCAGATTGCTTTACTCGGTGGGTAGAAGTGTATGGAATACCTAATCAAGAAGCCACAACTGTAGCCAAAAAACTTGTAGATGAAATGTTCTGCCGTTTCTCTCCCCCCGAACAACTTCACAGTGATCAAGGACGTCAGTTCGAGTCAGAGTTGGTAAAAGAAATATGCGTGCTTCTGCAGATCAGAAAACGCATACTACGCCATACCACCCCCAATGCAACGGGATGGTGGAGCGCTTTAATAGAACTCTGTTAGACATGCTAGCCACAACAATTGACAACCACCAGGCCGATTGGCAGCACCACATTCGTAAGCTCTGCCTGGCGTATAATTCGAGCATTCATTCCACTACAGGTTTTAGCCCGTTCTTTCTGATGTTTGGTCGCTAGTGAGAGAAAAATGCCAAGCTGAACATAAAAGACAAAAGGCGCTATACGATGAGAGAGTCCACGGGAAACCGTTCAGCCCCGGTGATTTGGTATGGCTTCATTCACCAGCAGTCCCTCGCGGACGATCCAGGAAGCTACACCACCCCTGGAAAGGGCCACTGAAAGTTGTTGAACGCCTGGGCGAAAGCAATTACAAAATCAAAAGCCTTCAGGGTCGAAAGAAAACTCAAATTGTTCACTTCGACAGGCTGAAACCATGTGTAGCTTCTACCGCTGAGGATCGACAAAATAGTAGACCGCCTACAACGCCCGAGACTCAAATTGATCGTCAACCAACAGGAAAATATGTAGAGCTGCTGGACAGCTATGATGACGAGCCAGTGGCAGAAGAACCAGCCACGGACGCTGCCCCCCCTCCACCGCAAGAAATTAACATTCAACCACGGTACCCAGTACGAAACAGACACCCTCCGGATCGCTATGGAGCCTACGTGGAACACTAAAAGAGAGGGAGCAGTGTAATGCAAATATCTCTTTGCGCATGTGCACGCATGCGCCAGATGGGCTCGAACTTGCCAGAACATTTGCATGTGACATCGTGTGCGCACTTGTATGTATAAATACTCTCTTTTTGTGTTCTTAGTCAGTCTGTACACGTGTTACTATATATCCTTTGGCCACTGCTACACATGTATACATGCATCAATTCAGTACACATAATTATTTTATGGTACCTTCTTGCAGACAACTGCTGTGTGCACTGTCCAATCAAAAGGGCGAAGTAAACTATGTACTCTTCAGATAATTTCCATCCATCACTTATTTGCATAAACAAAAGATTGTGGGTGAGTGGCATTGCCTGTGTCAATTGCACAGACTGAGTGCAAATCGTCTGCAAACTTGTATGAACTCCTTTTTCTCCTTTCTAGCCTCCGTCAAGAAGCGGCCATACACTCTGCATCGCTGGTTTACCTTCATTACGTGGATCTCCATACAATACTGCCCCTTTTATTCATAAACAAAATCACGTCTAGATCACAGGTTTAAAAAAATCGTGGCTACTTCTGTGTGTTGTATATGTGTTTCCCCATGTGTGCTGATGAGTGTTATTGCTCGCCAAACGTTTTCTATCGGTTGGTTCCTCCACTACGCACGCTTAAAGTAACCCCCTCTTTTCCCGCCAAAGACACATGGGCGTGAAAACGGGCTGCACATATCACTGATAATAATGCTTGTATTTGCGCGTCGATGGTTTTGTTTACAGATATGTTACAGCATTTGCAGATGCTATTTATTTTTTACTAAACGTCTCAAAGTAAGTATGATTTGTGGTTCGCAAAACATGAACAGTATAATGAGATACGATATTACTTGCTCTTTGTAAATTACGGTATTGTCTAATTATCGACTTTTTGTCCAGCCGCAAACGTCCGTGGGCGCGCTGCAAATCGGTGCCTGTGTGAGTGGGAGGAGCGTGTCGTTGCTCGTATTGTGCCCTTGTTTCAATACATTTGAATATTTCTTTCATCGGCGTGAACGTGCGCTCGGCGTGTATCTACCTATTTTCTACGACTGCTTACGTTAACGGTCCGTTCCTACATCTTAATATCTCATCCCGATATGCGCAATGACACACCACGCGCGCGCGCCACATACTCCCAGCTCTTTTTGCTGGGGTGCACATTAGGAAGAATCACTTTAGCTGATGCTGATTAACTGGGTTGGTCTGTACCCAGGGCAAGAATGGGTTAAGTATCTCTAGCTGCTGGTTAGTTGTGTTGTCTGGGTGTGGTCTGTACCCTGTGCAAGACTCCACCTATCTTGTGAAGAAGTAAGTATAATATATATAATGTATTTCCAACTTACATTTCATTGTCATGCTCATCAAATAAATTATGAATTAGTTACTCTAGTCATTGTGATTTATCCGAATACTAAAAGCCTGCTAAAAGCCGTTAGACCTCCCACTCCATCCCCATACTTCTGCCTACACATAATCAGCAATATAAAAATAGCAGCAGACATTTATAGTGCATGGTAATATTTTGAACAAAGACATCACTTCTCATATAGAGATCAGAATGCTTTCCCACCCCACATCCTTCCTGGCCTCCCCTCTCATATATTACCAGTAGGAAATATGGGACAGTTTCCGCGAAAATTGCCCCACGGTTAAAATGTTATAAAAATGCATCGCGTTTGAATCGCTATAACTTCTCAACGGATAACGCTATCGACTTCCTATTTTCAACACTTCATACTACACCATTTCACTATGAAGTGGTGAATATAGGAAGTCGATAGCGTTATCCGTTGGGAAGTTATAGCGGTTCAAACGCGATGCATTTTTATAACATTTTAACCGTGGGGCAATTTTCGCGGAAACTGTCCCATATGCAAACCGTATATATGTTTTCTATGCATCTGATTCTGTGTACTATGCAGGGATGAACTTATATGGTTTTTGAGCCCTGCTGCACATATGTCAGTTATCATTGTTCCTGCACTGAGATCTATTGGGGGAATCCTTTGTATAAGATCCTGCAGGTGGTCTCCTTTAGAACTTCTGTTATCTTGTCCTGACCACATCAGCTGGTATTCTTTTGTAAAGGTCATGGTCTTCCACAACTTGTATGAATAGGAAACATGTTCCTAAAGGGGTGGAATTCAGATACAGCTAGGCCAGAAAAAGGCATGCATTTTGTTTTGTTTACATTGCTCTTTAAAGATACTGAAGATGGCACGAGCTAGTAAAGAAGTCTTGTCGGAGGTCAAATATGTGTAGAAATGGTTCATGAATTGTTACAGCACTGTGTCACATATTATTAACCATCAGGGATTGCTGGCCTTTGTACTGCTTCTCTACGTTTAGCTCGGAGGGCCTCAATTCCACCTTCATGCCAGTAAGCAGAGTCCCGCTTAGTATATGCCCTCTATATTCCTGCAGCACTCCAGCCGGTACTCTGTCATCATAATGTCAGCTGGTGCATCCCATCGATTGCTAGAGAAGTAGTTTTTTTTTTGCATCATCGTTGTGTATCTCAACACCTGAAGTGCATAAATAACTATCAAGAAAGAAGTACATGCATTACCAACCTTGACATGAAAATTGTTTCAAATTTCCGTATTGGCGTAATAATGTTTGGGACATGGTATACCATTGCATGCATGTTAGGAGTTACATATTTCTTTTGGTGACCCTGTTCTTTGATGCTTAAGAAGAGTTGAACCCATTGTTTGGCCTGTATAGACAGAATAGAGTAGCATTTCATCCTTATTGTATTTGCACACTAGCTAAACTTACCTTTGGGTGGAATTGCATTCTGGGGTGGTGATTCATTAGACAGTATGCTTAAATCCTTAGGATTCCGTATGCCAACAACGGAAAGAAGTCATTTGGTGACAAGTGATTTGACTCACTGCACATAGTACCTCCCATAACTTCACTACTGTTGTGCGCAGGGCACTAGGCAGAGGAATGTCTTTCATCTTTGAAGGAAGCAGCTGGTATACACAATGTACATGTATGATGAATGTTACTAATGTCAAGTGTATTTGTACCTTAAGAACTTTCCTTTTACTTTCACCAGTTAAGGATGTCCACAAACACACACACATACACCATGCACTCTGTTCTCACATCATTTAACAACAAACCAAACTCGACATCTTCTTTCTGCCTCTGGTTAATGATCAACTCATCATATTCTACGCACAGATGCCAAATGTTTACAGATGTGAGGCAGCCTAGCCTAGTAGCTATCAGTTTGTTTGAAATGCTCTGAAATACAGGGGAGCCATGGACAGGTGGAAGCTGTAAAATGTCCCCTACAAACAGGATGTTAATGCCCCCAAACCATTGGTCACCCCCAAATAACTCCTCCAGTCTGAGGTGTATATATGCTAGGTTTAAACTGGAGAGCATAGAAACTTCATCAATTATGATTAGTTTCAAATGCCTAAAACCATTTCGCATAACCTTTACAGATTCCTTGGGCAGGGGCCAATATGTAGACGTTTTTCCTTCATGCTCTACTGGGAGTTGAAACAGGCGATGTATAATGTTATATGCGGCCAGACCAGTTGAGGCACATAATGCACATGTCAGGGCACCCATGTCTGTGTTACGTGGGTTAGTCACTATTCAATCCTCAGAATATAATGGCAACTCCACCACAGTACACGTACAACTACTGTTTCTATGCAACCTACACGATTACACAATGCTATGCGCATGCGCAATACAATGCATCTATACCAACCCGTTACAATACTCCCCTTCTAGCATCTTGCATCCTTGCAAGTTTTTAATGTTCTATATATATTCCATATCGGTCCGTAGGCCGTCGAATTCTCTGTGTTCGACGAACCGGTACAGGTGCGTCCTCTGGATTATGATCTGACATCACTTCATCATCCACAAAGCCTCCTGCTTGTTCTGTAGTCACCACTGGAGAGTCATCATCGGTTGAAACAGGGTCCTTTTCTGGCACCGAACGTGTATGCACAGCTTTCAAATTTGAATCTTTCTGCCTTGACTCTTTGGTAGTATTCTTAGGAAGACCATAACAACGTTTTAATCGATTGCGATGCACTATCAGCGTCATCGTTGAACCAACCAACTGAATGCGATAATCTACTGCTGCATTTAACCGATCAATCACCGTATACGGTCCTCTCCAAAATGATGCCAACTTCTTCGTCCTTCCCCGCTTCACTGCTGGTACATACAACCACACCTGATCTCCAACTGCAAATGTTTCTCCTCGTGCATCCTTGTCGTAACGTTTCTTACTTCGCTCATGAGCTTTATCCAAATGTGACTTTACATCACTGAAAATCTTGCGCAGGGACGTACTCAACTCTTCCACATACTGAGGGACATTCGCGTCTCCTGTGCTGCCTTCAGGACGAGGTGGTCTACCAACAACAATATCGATGGGTAAAATCGGCGAGCGTCCAAAATTTACACGGAATGGAGAATATCCACTCGACTCATGAAGGGCAGTTCTGTAGGCAAACAACGCTTTTGGAATGTGAATGTCCCAATCTTTCTGATTATCAGCAACCACTTTAGATAGGATGGCTTCCAAAGTTCTATTAAATCGCTCCACCTGACCATTTCCTTGGGGGTGATAAGCTGTTGTCCTAGATGCCAAGGAGTTTACACAGAGCTGTGATCACTTGGCTATTCAAGTTTGCACCCTGATCACTGTGTAACGAACCTGGAACACCATACCGACAGACCACCTCATCAACAAGAACAGATGCCAGAGTCTCAGAATCTGTAGCAGCCAGAGGAAAAGCCTCCACCCATTTACTAAAGAGATCAGTGATCACCAGAATGTACTTGCATCCCCTAGTGGATAAAGGAAGAGGTCCCATTATGTCCCAGCTGATCACATCAAAAGGGTGACTGCATTTAATAGTTCCAAGAGGGGCTAGGGGCTGCGGTTGTGGTGGATTTCGCTTCTGGCACATCTGACAGTCATGAACCCAATGTTCTATGTCCGCCTCGTATCCTGGCCAGTAGAATCGCTCCTTGACCTTTTCTTTAGTCCTCTGGATGCCAAGATGTCCTGATTCATCGTGCAACTGATGCAAGATTTTCTCAACAAAACTTGCCGGAACAACAAGTTGAGTGTGGACACAATCACTAGATGAGGTGACGACACAGTAACCCATCATGAAGGAATGTCCTTTTCAAACCAGGTGCCACACCTGAAGGAAAAATAGTCCCATTTTTCAATGCCTCAACCACCTTTCCCAATCGAGGATCCTCAACCTGTGCCCTAAGAAGTGACTGCAGTGTATCCCTTGAAAGAAGCTCTTCGATTGCCGTCACAGAAATGGTATCTCCAATTTCTCTTGATGGGATTCGGGACAAAGTATCTGCATTCATGTGATATCTGCCAGGCTTGTACTGGAATTCAAGGTTGAATTGTTGGAGAAAGATCAACCATCTAGTGAGACGTCCTCCAATATCCTTGAGGCCTCTGAGACTTGTAAGAGGATTATGATCAGTAGTAAGCCTACAGGAAAACCCATACACATATGGATAAAATTCCTTTAAGGCAGATACTACAGCCAATGCCTCTCGCTCAGTAGTAGAGTAGTTCCTCTCAGTCTTTTGCAATTTTCTACTCCAATATGCAATCACACGTTCCTGACCCTCCTGCATTTGACTTAGTACAGCTCCAATTGCAGAGTCAGAAGCATCCGTATACAGTAGAAATTGCAACTGAAAATTAGGGTAAGCAAGAATAGGTGGGGCAACTAATCTGGACTTGAGATCCTCAAAAGCAGCCTGACATGAAGAGGTCCACGTGAAACACTTGTCATTTTCCTTGCTCAGCAGTTTAAACAATGGTGCTGCAATTTCAGAATAGCCTTTAACAAATCTGCGATAATAGTTGCAGAGACCCATAAACTGCTTTACCTCCTTTGCATTTTTTGGAATAGGATAATTTGCCACTACATCTGTCTTAGCTGGATCGGGACAAATACCCTTATCAGAAACCACATGACCTAGATACTTGACAGCCTTCTGTACAAAGTGGCACTTTTCCGACCTCAGTTTCAACCCAGCACCTTGCAGCTTTAGAAAAACCCTTTCCAGACGATCCAGATGCTCCTGGAAGGTAGAGCTGAAAACAATAATGTCATCAATGTAGATGAGACATTGCTCCCCAGTAAGTCCAGCCAGGACACACTCCATCAGCCTTTGGAAAGTGGCAGGAGCATTTGTGAGTCCAAAAGGCATGACATTGAACTCAAAGTGACCCTTCTCTGTGGAAAATGCAGTTTTCTCTTTGTCACCCTCCTCTATCTCTACTTGCCAGTAGCCAGAAGCAAGATCTAGTGTTGTGAAAAGAGCTGATCCAGCTAGCGACTCCAAAGTTACATCAATTCTTGGAAGAGGATAAGCATCCTGATGTGTAGCAGCATTCAACTGTCAGTAATCAATACAGAACCGCCATGAACCATTCTTTTTTTGTCCAAAGCTGCCTGCAGCAGTTGCCTAGTCTGGCGTAGCCACACCCTCGCGTAGACACGTTACCCGACTGGTTCTAATGAGCAATTATTGCGTTCTACGTCACGCTGCGTCACGTAATGAGGAATGCAGCGAAATGGGCTAAGATCTTAACACGGATGTTTCGGATTGGAAACTAAGGTCTTAAAAAGAATATACGGTATCGCTCATTCTAAGCAACGATTAATGAGACTCATTATCGCTACCGTTATGTGACATACGTTTCGAGAACAGTTTCTAGCTGAGTACAACTATTTATTCATATCTAAATGTAGCATCAAAATATTCTATCAATTTCCTAACAGATAATACACTTGCGCATCACTTTTCTAACGCAAGGTCATAATGCGCAAGCTTGTTTTGATAGCTATGTGCGCACCTTTTAGAATTATACTATTGTAGTTTGACATACAGCGGGCAAGACGCGCAAAACCAACAGGTGAGACATACTTGGTGTTAGAGAGGAGAGATAAGTCCACAAGTGTATCTTATTCGCAAAGTGAGAACAATAATTTTACGCGCAGTGTAGTCATTGCATATTTATGAATAATTGGCTACGTTTCCCGACACTATCAGCTAAATGGATTACCACATCCAGCAGCTTGCCATACACTGTAGAATTTGTGGAAGGCGGGTTGTCGATCATCATGGCAAAAGTACATACACAGTTTATAAGTGTAAGGACCTTGCTGAAAGTCTGCAGCAAGCAGTTGCAATAGCAGTAAACGATGATAGTCCTGCCACCCACCCTGAAAGCGTTTGCAAAACCTGCAAGGTGACTATTGACAGGGTCATCCATGCCCGCAGTGTAGGTGTCCCCAAGAAGCCAATCGTTCCCTTTCAGTGGTATGCTCACAAAGCGGAAGGATGCATTGTAAGCAATAAGTTTCACATATTTATTAATGCATGCTGAAATTCACAATAATCAGATTTGTGAGCATTTTCAAAAAACACGCAAAGGGGGGAGAATGTTGAAGTCAGTTCGGCAAACTGGAGTCTGGCCAAACGCAATCATCAAATATATTCAGGGCATTGCACCAGCTACTGTAACTGATCCAGGCTGTCCCAAGCCACCATTAGCAACTGAAAACTTGTCTTGCCTAAGCAAGCTGGAATGCCCTTTGTGTTGTGAGATCCTGTCTCAGCCAATTGAGTTGCCGTGCAGTGTTCTAGCTTGTGCTGAGTGCATCATTGCATGGCTTAAGATCTCAGGTACTGTTTTGTGCCCATGCTGCTACTCAGACATTCCAATGGCTCCAGCTTCCTTGAGGCCAGCATCTGATTTAATAATATCACTGCTACATGACATCTTGGTTCACTGCACTTCCTGTGGCAGGGATATGAGAGCTGGTGCATATGTTGGTCACCAGTGCACCAGGTCACCTACAAGAAGTGAAGTAAATATGGCAGCCGATGTTCTTAGGCATGTGATCTCTAACAGTCCCCCTGATGAGTGTGTTGTCAAGGTCCCTACAGGAGGAAGAGTTAAGTATTTTGGCCACATATTTATTACATTACCACCACTGAATTTATTTATAGCCAATCACATTCATGCGTGTGGTGCAAGCCAATTCTCCAGCCACAACTGCATGTGCAAAGTCACTCAATGGGCGTTGTCGAGAGATGCACAAAATTAGGAATGTTATTAGTGGTGGAGAACCTTCTGCACTTTTACATAAGGAGGCAAGCTCCATGCTTAGTAGAGAGGATAAAATGGCTTTGATAAAGGAAGCTGGCATAGTGGACATAGGGCCAGGTGAAGGCCTGCAAATTAAAGCTGCTGTTTCTATAACATGGAGCAAAATGCGGGTCCTTCGAAGGTACATGATATATGCATATATAACATAATCAATATAGGCTAACCTGCATTTTTGATTAAATTGATATCAGATTGTTGAAGGAATCTGGAGTCTCATTAGCAAGTGAAGTATCGATGCGGAAGATCACTGATGAGATGATTGGCGACAACCTTGAAGGTGAAGTGGCACCATTTTCATTCAAAATGCCTACTGGTGGAGAGGAAATCCGGGGAGCTCCTCTTGTGTATGTACCGAATCTCATTCAAAAGATTATTCAAACACTGGAAGAACAAGATAGGTAATGATCTCATTAATTAATCTATCTATCTATCAAATAATGGTAAAATGCAATACAGCAGTGCCAGACTTACATGACATGGTGGATTTATCCCTGAGAATGAAATCTGGGTGAAACTTGGAGGAGATCGTGGTGGTGGAATTTTTAAGGCAACGTTTCAGATTGTAAATGTTCCAAACCCCAACTCTGTTCTAAACACCTGCGTATTCTGCTGCTTCATGGCAGGGGATAGCACATATAATCTCCATGTTGCTCTAGACAGCTACAAACTGCAGGTTAACAAGCTGCAAGGGATGAGATGGAGGTATAGTATTTATGTTCACTACACAATGGATCACATTTGTGTCAATTATGTAGGGACTTCACAGTGAAGGTTTTCCTATGTGGGGATTATGACTTTTATGGCAAAATGTACGGTCTCTCAGGAGCAAGTGGTAAGTAATGTATATGAAAAAGGTCACGATTGCATTTGTTGACATTTTAGGTTGTTATCCCTGTTTGTTTTGTACAATACACAAGGAAGACATGAAGATACCACTCTCCGTTCAAGGGTATTCCCCCACTCGATCGTTACAGTCCATATATGAAAACTACAGTGAATACAGTGCAGCTGGTTTCCCTATAGAAAGGATGCACAGTTTTACTCAAATTGCATATCTGAACCTATATGGGATATCCCCCTTGATCAAGTAAGTAAAACAAATTACTTCACATATAAGTTTATATCATCAATCATCTGCATTAGGTATGCTTGCCAGGTCTGCACATTACTCAGGGAATGTTTACTAAGCTTTTCGATCTGCTTGAAGCTTCATGCCATGAATGGGACCTCAAACTTGCGTATCATTACCAGAGAGTGAGCTCCTCCACTTTCACAACATATAGTGCACAGCTCCAGAGACTCCAAGCTGCCAAATCAGAACTTGAAGTTGCCAAGCATTCGAAAGAAACCACAGAGCAACTAGCAACATACATGGTGTTGCTATATGGTGAGCAGTCCAATGTGGTAACACAATACTTGCTGCAGCAAGCTGAAGAACAAAGGGAGTCAGTAGACAAACTTGTAAGTATAACAGCAATTCAGCAAAAACTAATAAAGGTGACAATTGCAGGAGGACGAAATTGCTCACATTACAGATGAACTGAGTAAAGGGTTTGCAACTCATGAAGGTCCATTTGTAAAAGAATTGGACAGCACCCTGCAGATGTTAGGTGTGACACGGCAACAGTATTTTGGAGGAGTATTTGTTGGAAACCATGTGCACAAGTCTTTGCAGGCAAGAATCCTAATTAAAATACAAACTATTACGCCATGCATGTACTATAGAATACTCATGCATCAATTTTAGATCTCAAGCATTGAGGCTCTTTGTGGCGCAATGGTTGCAACAGCGCTGCGAGAGATTCCATCCATCCTAAGTGATGTGATGGTCACTGCAACCACTTTCAGAAGTATACTGGCACAATTTGGCCGTTGCCATGAACTATATGATGGTAACTACATCAATGAATACAATGCCAGTCAACTTGGTAGGTAAAATATATGCCGTTTCTATGGGCTACTATAACTTTTGCTTCCTATAGCTGCAGCTATACCCAGCTTTATGGAGAGTTTCAGGAGGGCATTTCCAAAAGCCACTACTCCCATCAAAATGCACCTCCTGGAAGACCATGCATTACAGTGGGCCAACAGAATGCATGTTGGTTTTGGTCTCTTTGGAGAGCAGGGTGCCGAATCTATTCATGCTAAGTTCAATACCCTGCTCTCCCAATACAACACAATGCACGAACAACACAATGCACGACAAAGTGAAAAAACTACTGTGCATAGTTAAGCAACACTTTTTAACTCTTAGCACTGCACCGCACATAACACCACCAAAAAAGAGAAAGCAGTAACTGTATTTCGTTCCCCTCGTAAACATGTACTCGATACGGTATATAGCGCGTAAAAATGCCACTCTTTGGTGACACACAACTCCCACAGAATTATCGTTCTCGGTTTCGGTAAAGAAGAAAAAGGCTCTTTAAGGACTCAACTTTACCTGGAAAGTCGGCGTTTTAGCCGTTTTTGCGCCGTTTGTCCAGTATAAAGCACTTAGTGCGACATATCCGTTTCAAGCGGTCCGCTTTCGAGTCCCAGGGCACACTGCAGAAATGTATACCGAGCACGTGATTGCTATAGTGCAAAGAACAAAGGTCATTGTCGTAGGTACTACTGTAATCAAGTTTGTTAAACTTGTTGGTACCTTGTAGAGCTGCAAATTCCAAGGGCCATTATGTTGTCAGGGTGGTTGCTATGGGATGACGTATGTACGTTTCAATATTACTTTACAAAACTTTCTTTCCAACATTTCTACGAGCGCAAACATCCGTGAGCTACAAGTGCAATCTGTCCGTCGCATGCACGTACACAAGGTGTTTTATACAAAGAGTGCAGAACACTGCGCAAGCGCAGCAATACAAGACAAATGGAGTCCATTACAGATGTAAAAGTACCTCTCTCTATGACTTGTTGTACATCCTCTTTTTGTCCTGAGCTCCCGATTTAAAAACTGATTCTGGCGTACGATGACTATAGGATGGGCATCTGTATCAATAACCTTGAAGTCAAATAGTGCCTCTACTTTTGGTTGCCATATGCCACATACTCCCAAATCAAGCCGCAGTCCTGAGTCACCTACTTGTGTGTTTCTGCCTCTCTAACAATTGGTTCCTTGACAACCTGTGTCTACATCTGTGCAGCAATATTGCCAATACAATCTCTGATCTCATTATGTCTCTGGATAACTAGGCCACCAACCTTACAGTCAAGAGCATGTTGCATTGTTAGTGAGGCTCCACAACCATCACACTTGGAAGGTAAGTCTGTCGAGTCACACATATAGCGAATTGCCAAACCATCTCTAAATTGAGCTGGAGCCAGGTCAAAGTGGCAGGTAGCGAGTAGAAGAGCAGCCAACCATGCTGATGTTTTGTCACAAATAGCTCTTTTAATGGCTCTTTTTCGCTTTGGTGAGAACTGCATCAAACTACTGTAAAGTATAGATTGGTAAGTCTCTTCCTATTACCTTGGTTTAACATGGTGTTTTCTGGCAGCCCAAACAGTCTCTATATGTTGTGCTGGATCAAAGACATCAACTCCTTTCACTGCTTCAACTAACACATTAGTTTCTTGTCTAGATGTCTGGTAGGCTAGAGATGCAGTCTTGGTGGGGTCAAAAATCCCTAGAGATGTTGGTAGAGCAAACAATAATCATTTTCACCAACCACGCCTCCAAGAAAGCAATGTCTCATAGTAACAACTTTCACTCCCACAATTTGTCTTGGCAATTTCCACATATCTGAACCTGCGTCAGCAGGTTCAATATAGGATTGATTGAGGAGTCATGAATGTCATTAAAAATTTTCAGTTGCGTCGCGAGGGACAACGAAGAAACGGATAGCTTTTCTCTTTGCAGCAATCGAACGACAACACCAAGATCTACGTTTTGGTGCTAGTTTCATGTCATAAAACTATGCCCTTCTAGACCAACTAAGAACCTGTTTCTCGTGCCCATGCCCAAAAAAATTGTTGGTCGTCGTCGTCTTCTTCTTCTTCTTCTTCTCCGTCAAGTATAACTCACGCTAGGAATGGTTTTAAAGAACGGCGATAGTACCAATCGCTTCAGAATTTACCGGCGCGGTGCCCCTTAAGGTAATAAAGAAGCTACAACGAAAAAGTACTATATACGGTATGGGTATATTACTATGTTCTAAATACAGGAGTATGGATAATTTTAGGCAGTATAAATACTCCAACAGGCACAAAATTTATTTTGGTGTCAGTTTAGTCCTTACTTATTTTGGCCAGTGAAGTTGTTTTTCTAAAAATGCCTTCGCGTAATCGAAAAAAGAGAACGAAGCAACGAGCGGAATACCTCCAAAAGCAAGAAGAGAACAAGGCTAAAGCCCGAGAGCGCTACAAGGCCGACCCTGAAAAAAAGAAGGCCTCTGTACGCGAGAGCTACAAGGCCGATCCTGAAAAAAAGAAGGCCTCTGTACGCGAGAGCTACAAGGCCGATCCTGAAAAAAAGAAGGCCTCTGTACGCGAGAGCTACAAGGCCGATCCTGAAAAAAAGAAGGCCTCTGTACGCGAGAGCTACAAGGCCGATCCTGAAAAAAAGAAGGCCTCTGTACGCGAGAGCTACATCGCAAATATTGAACCTAAGCGTGCTGCTAAAAGGCAGCGATATGGAGAGGACCTCGAGGAGAACCGTGCTGCTAAAAGGCAGCGATATGGAGAGGACCTCGAGGAGAACCGTGCTGCTAAAAGGCAGCGATATGGAGAGGACCTCGAGGAGAACCGTGCTGTTAAAAGGCAGCGATATCAAGAGAGCGTCGAGGAGAACCGTGCTGCTAAAAGGCGGATATACAGGGGTAATTCAGCTACCATTAAGGCAGCTAGAATGAGTCGGTATTGGAAGGGTCGTAGAACTACCACTACCACTACCACTACCACCCAAAGGTATGTTATAGCATGCTGTATGTACCATTTAAAATCTAAGGGCTGCTATGCACGTGGCTCATGGCTTCCTGTCATGCACACATTAACACTCTTGTATGCCTGCATGACATATTATCAGATGTACAGTATGGCTTCCTACACGGGATGTTCCCTGGTAAAGGTCAATGTTTGTACAAAAGGTTATTTGTACATGTACATGCATCTGTGTCTGTTACATTGTAAATGTGATGTGCAATAAAGGACTATACACATGTGTGTACTACTGTAATTGCATTTTCAGAAATTTAATTAACAAGTCTGTCATGCGCATCCAACCCTTGCATGCAGCCGATTATCAGATGTACAGTAAGGCTTCCCACAAGTAAAAGTTCCCATGTAAAGGGTACAAAAGGTAATTTGTGTCTCTCACATTGTTTTAAAGGTCCACTACACATGTGTGTACAGAAAATTGAGTTGTATGAAAATAAAATAATTCACGTTATGCGCAGTTGGTAAAATGTTTTGATACATGATAAGGCATAATGTGTGGTAAAATAAAAGTACTGCAACCCTATCTTCTCCCATATAGTTACTCCCTGTTTGAGCCCAACTCTCGCACACTAGCAGAGTATGGAGTGAGTCTTGAAAAAGCAATTCTTAGGGATAGTGAGCTTCTGAGTGATGTAAACAATGCTTTCTGCAATAGCCATCCATTGCTAGCTCAAAAGGTTGTTACAAGATCTGCCCGTGCAGCAGTAAGTAAGATTAGTGCAGATGCATTACTTGCTAAAGCAATAAGTGTACGAAGATCACAGGCAGAAGTGCCGCCGCCGCCTGCAGCAGCGCTGGACCCACGGCCACCGCCAGCAGAAGTGCCGCCACCGCCTGCAGCAGCGCTGGACCCACGGCCACCGCCAGCAGAAGTGCCGCCACCGCCTGCAGCAGCGCTGGACCCACGGCCACCGCCAGCAGAAGCCCCGCCACCGCCTGCAGCAGTGCTGGACCCTCCGCCACCGCCAGCAGAAGCGCGGCCACCGCCTGCAGCAGCGCTGGACCCACCGCCTGCAGCGTTACCCCCGCTGATGCTCCCCCCAATGCTGCCCCCAATGCTGCCCCCGCCTTTTTTACTGCCCCCACCACCCGCATGGCCTTACCCCGGGGGGGGGGGGGGGAGAAGAAGAAGAGGAAGAGGCCGAGGAAGAGGAGGCGGCAAAACTATTTATTTTATCAAAAACAACTACACTTATCACTATTAATTTTATTGTTATTGTAACATTAATTTTACATACGTATTTATTAAAGTTATATAGTAACTTGTGGTCGGGGCAATGCACAAAGCGTTCGTAAGGTATAGACATTTTGTCCATTGCACATCGTTCCTCATCACATTACAGTTATGAAGCTTCGTTGACACGGAGAAAAAAAAACTTATGAAACAAGTAAATAAAAACCTTCTCTAACGAGAAAGTTGGTGGGCATATAGGATTGACAATGTTGGTGTAAAAAGCACGGAAACAAGTGTGACAGAAATGTTACTGGAAAATTGAAATAGGCCTATATTTAGCCCAGTCACATTTAGGCAGCGCACGCCTGAGAAAATGGGCTAAATATAGGCCTATTTCAATTTTCCAGTAACATTTCTGTCACACTTGTTTCCGTGCTTTTTACACCAACATTGTCAATCCTATATGCCCACCAACTTTCTCGTTAGAGAAGGTTTTTATTTACTTGTATACTTACGTGTCTTGAATAATTTTCCACTCTCTTGATTCAGTCAAAACAGAATGATATAATATCCTTACTGGAATAAAGACATTGCACTTGACACAGTGTAACATTTCATGTGTCACTGAATGCCGTACTGAAGGAATATGATTACATTCAACTTGTATCAGTGTACCCCATCAGGTTCAATGGTTTATGGATCAGTACATTTTGCTGCCACACACGAAATTTTTCCTCCAACCAGCTCCCATTTGTTCTATGGATGCTTTAGAATCGCCAAATGCAGTTTAGTCCAATTTTTAACTGATAACAGCAACTTAAGATATTTTGACGAATTTGTAACATAAGCACATGCTGATTATCAGGTTAGTCGGCCCTTGCATTCTAAACTACAAAAAGCAAAAAAATTGTAATTGTATAATAAGTACTAGTGTTTGAGACCATAATTGTGGAGTATAACTGCTGTGCTTATAGAGGTCTTAAACACTGCACCAACCAGTTATGCTGGGGGAACATAATGGTTTCCTCACAATTTGATGTCCAGAATAATGTGTTTGCAACCATTAAATCTACAAAAGCACACATAAAAAAGGAAACAAATCTTTAACAAGTTCTACAGGACAAGCAAAACCAACATAATTATAAGCATGTATGACGCATGATGCACTAGAGCACAACGAGTCTAAACTCTAAATCAAATAACATCCTTCACTGTAGACTACTCCAGTATTGCCATTCAACATTTTGTGCACACACGACGTCAGGCATCTTTGCCATGGCTTTACCAAGGGATGACCAGGAGATGTTATTGCCATTGTGAAGCCAGAACTGTAGCATTTTGAGAAGGCAGTCAGACGAACATGAAAAGTCCTTTTTGATCTCATCCAGTTTGGTGTCTGGTAACCTAAGATGTATGCCCAGGAGGTACCAGTCACTGATGGTATAAAGGAGCTCAAGAAGGGTTGACATCTCAAGATCTGCAGACAAAGATGATATCATAATGTCATCCGTAAATAACTATATATGATGACCTGGGTGTGGTTTACCTTGATCAGGTGATGCATTCCTGATTGTTTGGGCAATGGCCACATCAGGAAGCTCCCCCACAGCCTCCATGACATCCTTCCACGTGGCTGAAGGGTTGGTGTGGAGCCAAGTCTCCACCATGGCAACCTTACACATCCTAGCATTTCTTGGATGGTCCTCAGCTATGGTTCTCAGGACATGAGCTGGAATACCCAAATTTGTTCCAAGCTTACTCCAATCAGACAGAGATTCAATAGCCTTGATGAGTGTTGCATTGTTCAGCACAGCTAGAGAGAGGAGACAATTAGGATAAAACTCGCTTACTTTAGACATGCACTGTCTACCTTGAATTCTTCTGTGCACACAAGTGTCATCTAAAATTCATAAAATTAACTCAATTTATAACCATATCATTACTCTAACTTACCCCAAAGAGGATATTGTCGAAGGAAACCAATGTCTGATGACTTCATAGCTCCTTTTTCACCTTCACTTATGACCATCTTGCCCTCCTTCTCACTTAGCACCCTCTTCACATCACTCATGAGGTACAGCTGTAGAGAGTCTACTTCTGGAAGGGAACTTAGGGATTGCAGCTCTTTAGGATCAAGTAGGTACTCTGTGGTCACCAATGCATGACAGAATTCTTTAAGGATACTAGAAATTTTCTTAACGACCAAACTCAATATTCTCCCACACTCCATTTCAGGATCACCCCTCAACACCACTACAACATCTCTGCTTTCCTTCACCACTTCCACAAATCCCTCCACGCCACTCTCCATCAACCAGTGGATACCATTCTTCCACACAATGCATCGACGCCTTATCCCTTTATGAGGGGTGCTGCCATTGCCCTCATTGTCGTCACGGGGATGGGAATACTCAATTGCCAACTTCAACAAAAGGACATAAACGAACCGAGGTGGAAAGAAGGAGCATTTTCCTTTACAGGAAAGGTACCATCCCAGTGTACACACACCATCTCCACTAATGATCCACTTCACTTCAGACCTGACTCCTTCAAGCAGAGCTGGGAAGAACAGGTACTCTGTCCTCTCACCAGGTACTTGTGTACTATTGATGAGATTTTCAACTAGGACATTATGGTCATCTATCTTGAAGCAGTACTGGAGGAGCTCAAAACAGGACACCAGCACTGATGGTGGAAGGTGTGGGAAAAGGACACTTAGCTGAGAGGCAGGGATTAGACCAAGGTTGGATGAGATACCTCTTAGCTGTTTAGCCTTCTCAGAGAAGAGCTGTTCATGCACTGTGTTTACAAATTGCTTAACGTCAGTAATGATCCAGCTGTCAGAACAGTTGGTTTTATTCCACAGGACAAGCACACATCCATGGGACTCTAGCTCTTTGGCCCAGCAAAGGAGGTAGAGAGGGTCTATTTGAAGTACCAACCTATTTTGTGTCACATACCTTTCTACTTCTGCAAAGGTACATGCCAAAGAACATTTTGCAATCTCATTGAGAATGTGCAGAAGAGTCCCAGCTTCAGGACTGAGTCTCCATGAGTGATCACTTTTAGTTAAACAATGTTGAAGTAACATGTGAAGCTTTTTGAGATACTCTGACTTTGTGTAGCGGCAGTCCAATGACACATGTGCAATTGTGTCAATGTTGGCAGAGGGACGTTCTGCCTTTAGAACCAATGACACATCATTGCATATCTGGGACAATTCCCTCTCAGGATCTCTTCCTAATGATGGAAGAAGGTCTGCATGGCTTCCAACTATGATCACTTTGGGTAACCGTATATCTTTGGTGGCATGGGATACAAGCAGAAGCCAATACAATATGCCATCCATTCTAACTGGTTTACTCATATCAACTACAACCAGGACTACATTGCACTCAGTGAATGTAATCTGCTCCAGCATAGCCGCCTGACTGAAGTTGAATTGTGGATCTCCTGCAAAGTCATAGAAGATGACTCTTCCTCCATATCCCTTTCCCTCAAATGTATGTGGAATGATCCCAGCAGTGTGAGGTGGAACATTACTGACTAGCTTCCTTAACCATGTGTCTGACTTCAATGCCTCTACAAGAGTGCTCTTTCCTGCTCCTGGATAACCCACAACCAGCACACGCCCTGCAATTGGATTGCTGTAAGAATTTGTCGTCTTACTGTATGTACTTCGACCATATGGAGCTGTCAGTTTGCTCACACGAGGCACATGAGCAGATTTAATGATGTAATGCCAGAATGTCTTACCATAGTCATCGACGACATTGACATCACATCCAAAGGGAAACACAAACATCCTAGCAATGTCAATATGGTCCTTTTGAGCTGCACAATGTAACGGTGTTTTGCCGTTGAGCCCTTTTGTGTTTGGGTTACACTTGAATTCATCAACCAGTGTGCACACTGCAGTCAGTGACCCTCCCAAGGCAGCAAAGTGGAGAAGAGTGTCACCATCATCATCCTTAGCCATGACATCACATCCATAGTCACGTACAAACTTCCTGATGATGTCAATATGGCCCCCCTGAGCTGCATGATGCAATAGTATTCTGCCATTGAGCCCCTTTGTGTTAGGGTCACACTTGAATTCATCAATCAGTGTGCACACTGCAGTCAGTGACCCTTCCAAGGCAGCAATGTGGAGAGGAGTGTCACCATCATCATCCTTAGCCATGACATCACATCCATAGTCACGTACAAACTTCCTGATGATGTCAATATGGCCTTCCTGAGCCGCATGATGCAATGGTATTCTGCCATTGAGCCCCTTTGTGTTAGGGTCACACTTGAATTCATCAACCAGTGTGCACACTGCAGTCAGTGACCCTCCAAAGGCAGCAAAGTGGAGAAGAGTGTCACCATCATCATCTTTAGCCATGACATCACATCCATAGTCACGTACAAACTTCCTAATGATGTCGATATGACCCTTCTGAGCAGCATAATGCAATGGTATTCTGCCATTGAACCCCTTTGTGTTAGGGTCACACTTGCATTCATCAATCAGGGTGCACACTGCAGTCAGTGACCCTTCCGAGGCAGCAATGTGGAGAGGAGTGTTACCATCATCATCTTTAGCCATGATATCACATCCATAGTCACGTACTAACTTCCTGATGATATCAATCTGGCCCTCCCGCGCAGCAAGATGCAATGGTGTTCTGCCATTGAGCCCCTTTGTGTTAGGGTCACACTTGAATTCTTCAATCAGTGTGCACACTGCTGTCAGTGACCGTCCCGAGGCACGAAGGTGGAGAAGAGTGTCACCATCAGCATCTTCAGCCATGATGATTCACTGTCCTAATCTCTACCTAGCGCTCATACCGGATCAAGCGGCCCCTGTATGAAGACAATCAATAACGCGTATTTACGCCTTTTTGCTAGGACTGAAGTTCTATTGGTTTGCAAAACCATTGAAAACTCGAAATTTGTTTACTACCAGCATTCTCTTCTCTCCAACTTCGAACTACCCACAACTCTATAATTTAAAGGGCGTGTCTCGTTGAAACACCATAGGTTGGGGGGGGGGGGGGGGGGGCGGGACTGTCGCTAAATGGAAACATTTCTAATCACATACCTGTTGTTTTGGACGTCAATTAGTTCTATATATGACGCGTTGCATAGGATCTCCCGTCTCTGTTGGTTTTCAAACACCTTGCGCCCTGCTCTTGATAATGAAAATTATAAAAACATGACACCATCTATGATTATCGGAACCTGCGGCAGCAGGTTCAATACATGCATAGGATTACCGATTGATTAAGGATTGATGAAAACTTTGTTTACTGAAGTTATTTATTCAGCATGCAGTGCACTTCAACCTGCATGAAATTTATTTGGTGTTCCTATCGCAGTTTAATCGATACTTTGGCTAGTGAAGTTAAATGTCTTCGCGTAATCGAAAGAAGAGATCTAGCAAATACCTTCAAAAGCAAGACGATATTTTATCACATGAAAACAAGGCTTAAGCCCAAACGCGGGCTACAAGGCCAATCCCGAAAAGAAGAAGGCTATTGCACGCGACAGCTACAAGACATGCATGACTGCTATAATGTACATACACATGCGTGCCTGCTATAATGTACATACACATGCGTGCCTGCTATAATGTACATACACATGCGTGCCTGCTATAATGTACATACACATGCGTGCCTGCTATAATGTACATACACATGCGTGCCTGCTATAATGTACATACACATGCGTGCCTGCTATAATGTACATACACATGCGTGCCTGCTATAATGTACATACACATGCGTGACTGCTATAATGTACATACACATGCGTGCCTGCTATAATGTACATACACATGCGTGCCTGCTTGATCAACAATCTCCTGTTACTAATAAATGAGCTGAGCAAAACATGATGTAATAAATATTCATACAAAGCCAAAACCATTTGAGTTAATGGTTTGCGGGTGGTACAGACTGGCTTGTAGATGGGATGTAAAGTTACTACCCTGATCTGTGTAAATTTCCTTTGGCAAGCGTACTCTAGCAAAAGCCATGTGGACCATATGTGACGCAGCAGCATCCAAATGTGACAATGCATCATATTGCTTCTTCCTTCCTTCATGAAATCGTGAGGGCATGGAAGTGTAGCATCTCTGGTTAGGCAACAGTGAGGGAGCAGTATTTGATTCAATGAGCCTGTCTCAAAGAACACCAATTGATGGCATCCCAACATTATCACAATCTAACATCAAATCCATCCATGCTGGTTTTTAAATAATTCGAGTGAAGACAATATACAACATATATGACAAAATACAAAAAAGACAATAAGACAATTAAAATAAAAACCACTACATATACATATAGTGGGGTTGTCCTTTAGTTTAATGGCCCCTCTTCTTAATATCAATTAACAAGCTGCGCGTTAAATACCACCTTTTCAAATAGGCTTATCGTAACTATGACAACCCATTTTAAAATGGGTTGCCATAGTTTTTTTTTACTTTTTATGATGTGCATATCTGTGTTTTGTACACACCCATACACCCAAACACACACATGTATAACATATACACCCGTACAGACATACTCATAACCATGCATATTCCATACACACATACATGTACACATGTTGCATACACACACAGCTACACAGATGCACATAAATGCTCACATACACAAGAATAGACACACACACTAACTATAATATGAAATGAGACACGTAGTGGCGGTGTTAAAGGTCCGACACATACACACAAACGCACCTCTGGACACCTGCGCTGATACATATGCCATGCAAGAGTACTTAGTAACTCATAGCTATAGCAACCAATAAATTTAACGAGTACATTATCCCCTCACAATTGAATGGAATAGAAGGTTTTAATAATGGAGTTGTGCAACGTAACTGATTAGCTATACAGGGTAATGTTGTGCGATATGCTTCAAGATATTCCCAAATGCAATGGGCCCTCCAAATCTTATCCTCCACATAAATTCAGGGAGATAGGTCTCAAATAGAGCAGAGTTCATCACTTTCTCCTCTCTTGCATCATCCACTTGCAGCAGCTCCACATACCCTCAACACTTTGGGTATGTGCTCCGGTGGTGGGGTCAACAAAATGCAGCGAGTGGTTGACAGCCAGATGGGTGTTTCCAGTGATAGCTGTCAGCTGGCTGTAGGAGCTCCATTCGTCACTGAGAACTGTACTTCCCGGTCGCACATGTTGGGAGATAAGGGGATGCAAGGTTGCAGCATCTCGCTTCTCCACCTCCACCAGAAAGCACTCTCCGCGGCCTCTCTCAATCCCACCAAACACCAACTGTCCATCCACACTCTGCCATGGTTGTATTTTCCCTTCCCAAATTTGCTTTCATCGAATCACCTCTATGGGCAGCTGACTCCCTGAGTAGATAATGGCATGCATCATAAAAATGAGTACACTGTACTGCTTTTTATGATGCCAGGAGTTTATTATTATTAACTTCAAAAAGAGGATCCCTTTCGTAGGGGTGAGACCTTCCTGCAACCTTTCCTAGGACATCTCCACGCCATACACTCCGGACATCCCTTCCTTTGGACGAGATGCATCCCTCTCCTGCACGAGTATGACTGGAAAGATCAAACAATTGCTATTGTCTCTGGCCCAATCATGGCATACAAGGACTTACATGGGATGTAGACAATCATCAGACAGGGAGTTGGCCCTCCCATCATAGTCCCCTGGTACAGTGACCTACATGGACCTCCCATCATAGTCCCCTGGTACAGCTGAACTACATGGACTGTGGGCCCTCCCATCATAGTCCCCTGGTACAGTGACCTACATGGACCTCCCATCATAGTCCCCTGGTACAGCTGAACTACATGGACTGTGGGCCCTCCCATCATAGTCCCCTGGTACAGTGATCTACATGGACTGTGGGCCCTCCCATCATAGTCCCCTGGTACAGTGAACTACATGGACTGTGGGCCCTCCCATCATAGTCCCCTGGTACAGTGACCTACATGGACCTCCCATCATAGTCCCCTGGTACAGTGAACTACATGGACTGTGGGCCCTCCCATCATAGTCCCCTGGTACAGTGAACTACATGGACTGTGATGCCAGTCGCAAGCACAATGAAATGTGGACCATCATGTGGGAGTACAGCGACCTGGAAACTGGGAGGTATGGTCTCCAAGGAGCACAAGTGTGTTGGACATGGCCTCATTGACCCACAGTCCATGTAGTTCACTGTACCAGGGGACTATGATGGGAGGGCCCTACGTTGGGAGTGGCTAATAAAATGGGGTGATGCAACTCCATGTAAGAAACGAGAGTGTGGTCACCCAGAGTGGCTGGATTTCCCACACCAGGGAGCTCGCAGACAAATGAAGCTCGTCAACTCCTGCACTACCAGTACCTGTTAAAGTTTGACAAAGCCGTGCAGAAGCTTGATGATGGGCACTCCTTCATGAAGTCACACCTACCGCCCCCTGGTCAAAAGGCCGTCTCGTATATTCGACAACAGCTTCTTCACCTTGCTGCCGTGTGGAATGATGGTATATTAGTGTCGTGCCCAGACCCTATACAATGATGATTACCTGTACATCATGTGATGCATTAGGTCTGGGCACAAGAATACACCTGTATGCGACAATCAATACTGGGTTGTAAATTAATACAAACTTGGTCTCCACTCCCCCTCAACCCCTAACCTCACCTTGGCACTTGACTCACAGGCACGGAGGGATAGTCTAGTCCATGGTTTGCCCCGGCTGAGTGGAGGGATTTGAAATTTATTTAGCACTTGTTTGTTTACAATCAAAACCCTCATAAATCAACATATTCAAAGGCCTCTCGTTATCAGAGTTTTCAGATTAAGGTTAAATAAATATGTACAAAGTTGCGCAAAACATGAATATGCAGGATTAATTTCAAGCTTCCAGTAAGTTACTGTCGTGATGCATTTCAATGTTATTCAGGATTCGGCATGTTAATTTTAATAAACATTTACAATAAGTCCACTATGAAATGCAGAAAAAACAACCGTATGATTTGCTGTAATAGTGAGCTATTAAAGTCAGTCCTTGAAAAAGGTTGTGGTTTTCAGTGTTTTCAAAGTTTGATTTATTGGTTTGGAGATTTATTAATAAAATGGAAATCATATTTATACTTTTCAAACTTTCATTCAGCAGCTACTAACTCCTCCAATTAATTAAAAGCTGTCATACATTATTTTATCTCATTAAAGTGTTTGATTTGATTTATACATTTATTCAATGTAATCAAACTTAATGCCTAACTTCTGCATTGTATATCCAAAAAAATCATTTAATATTATATTCATTACATTTGCCTTCCTCTATGTACACCAGGTAGCAATAGTGATCAGATTAGGATGAATGTCGACACCTCAGCTAATGCACTAATACTAAAACAATGTGAAATTAAACAGTGTACAAGCATAGAGTGATGTATACCGGTATGTGGGTCTGGGTACTGGCAGCTATGATACGGTGATTGATACTGTTGCTACTAGCACGCTCACACATTAGCCCAAACTACTGTTGCTACTAGCGCGCTCACACATTAGCCCAAACTACTGTTGCTACTAGCGCGCTCACACATTAGCCCAAACTGTTGTTTTTTTCTAAGGTATACTACACTTGCTGTGTAACTGCTATTGAGAGGGGTAACTCACAACCACACATGAATGTAGCAATGGAACCATCATGCACTGTTGACACAAGCACCAAGCTGTCAAGTGATACAAGCCCAGTCTGTGTGTGTGTGTGTGTGTGTGTGTGTGTGTGTGTGTGTGTGTGTGTGTGTATCTGTGTGTGTGTGGTGTGTGTCTTTGTGTTTTGTGTTGTGGTGTGCGTGCACATGTGTGTGTATTTATGTGCACACCACACCATTGGTTACCCTCATCATAGCACAACACAAACCATGGAAAGGCTGGTTGCAGCTATCAATGCAGCAGAGTGGACAATCAGAACATGCAACCATCGAAGAGAGGAGACTGAAAAAAAGTATTTGTATGCAATACTCATAGCTACCCAACTGAGTGCTCCAGCCACCAGAGAAAATACAATCTGTCAAGTAGCAAACTGGAGACCTTTAATTGGAATTCCCAATGAGATGGGGGCCTTCATCTCCTCAACACATGGCTAAGGGAAAAGGCTAGTCTCGTGGCTAATGGTCATTCCTATCGAGCAGCATAGATTATGGTGAACAATTAACAATGGTGAACTAAGGGATGTATTACATCTGCGATATGGCTGGGACGTGGGAAAGCACTGTGGTGGTTGTTTCCTGTATTCAACAGGAACTAGCTTTGAAGTACTTGCTCCAGAAATTGCCAAATGTGGAATCACTAAAGTAAGTTTAGGTAGTTATTTCTGCATGCATCATATTCTTAAGGATTTACACATGCACACATATTTAATCCTCGTCAGCCGCTGATATGTATATTTTTGAATGCACTCCTTATTCATTATAATATAGTCTCCCTTCCCACTTGTATTGTCAAACTGCACCCTCGTTAATTGATATATGTATCGGGCCTTTGCTTTTTTTTTTTCTACATCTACAATGATTGATACTGCATATTTTATATATGCATGATTTAGTTAATTTATTGTAAGGTACGGCATTTTAGTATACCAGTATATCGCTCAAATGCCAACTATTATAGGAATAAAACCAGGTCCCCAAGGTTGAGGGTGAAACCTAAAGGGTTCAGGTCCATAAGTTCATATGTGGGGGATAGCTGGAGGGGCATGAAGGTAGGTCTGTGGTTCTGGTCTGGATGTGGGTGGCCTTGGTGACTGTTGCGGGGTAGTCAGGGTGGTGCTTGCGTTTTTTTAACTTGGTCTTTGGGCTTGTGTGTTGTGCAGTCGCCAATGCGCGACGAGCATGGACGAGAGCCTGATAGCCATAGTTCCGTCACAAAACTGAAGTGCTGGCATGGCGTGTACTGGGCCCAGGCTCATCATCTTCCCGTGTCGCCACCGTGTACAGGTGACCTAGTTCCATGGCATGGTGGAACGCTTCCCGAAACTGCAGAAGGGGGAAGGGTGATGGTGTGGTGCAGGCTATAATAGACGTACCTGTACTAGAGTGCACCAGGGGGCACCAGGCTAGGAGTGGTGACATTTTGCTGCCTGAGGTATGTGCTAAGACCGGGAAACTGTTCAACAACGATGGATCCGCCATCACCATCGCAGTAGTTGACAGCTTCCCACGCAGAGCACCCAGCAGCAAGGGCAAAGACGGGGAGTGTCGACCATTGCATATGAGGGCATGGGGACTGCCAAGGTCCTGTAGTGGGCCTTAATATCCCCCAGGCGACTCACCATCCACTTCAGTGATGTGGGGTAGACACTGGTGTGGAGGACCGATATGCAGCTGGTGGGGAAGTGGCTGGCAATGCTTCTGTGTGTGTGTGGGGGGGGGAGGGGGAGGGAGGAGGGAAAGAAGAGAGTGGGTTGTTGAGGAACACACACTCACATCCATGTGAAAATTTAAGCTACCTGCACTCTTTGAGGCTGGTAGTAGTGACGTTCACGGCATTGTGCTGCAACAATCTGAACGTCTTCTGGACAGTGCGGCAGGGGAACGAGGGATCGGCCAGGTGGCTCGTGCACGTGACGCACCCAAAGCGGACAGAGCACCTCGCGACCAGGTCGCGGAGCAGGTGAGTGACATACTCCCCGCAGACGTTGACCAGCTCGACGTCATGCTGCTCGCGACCTGGAGCATCGATGAGGATGCGGCCGACACGCCAGTTGACCAAGTTGTGGAGGGCATTGGTCACTCCAAAGAGGGTACGCACCTCGGGGTAAAGAAGAAATTAAAATGTAACGTTTGCATAAAGGGTACGTTTCTTGAGCCAAGTGGCACTGCGCGTAATGAACGACATTGTAATCGTACAATTCACTCCTCACTCACTCACCCGACTGCAACACGGTGTAACAGACGCGCAGATAGGATAACATTATTGTCACTGGTGTTCGTCTTCTCCAGTACCGCAGTATCCATCCTATATACGTAGCGCGGTTACACACACACGCGCGAGTGAAATAGAGTCATGCAACGACTGAAGGCCGGGCGGGCGGGAGAAGGTTTGCAAACTTACGATCAACCTCGAGGTCGTCTCGCCGTGCCATGCGTGTCACACGTGAGAGCGATGGAATGACAGTATTATGGTGTCATAGAACGATGATATGCTTTATTGTTCCTCCAGTGTGAATTGCAATAGATGGATAGCTGGTGGAAGCCAACCTTCTAAGCACACCAGATGCTGTTTGCACCTCAGCCTTTGTCGGCTCACCACTGCACTGGTGTGTGATGTACTCAACACCCCGTATGTCCTTCCTACAAGTTTGACACTCGAGCACCATGTCTGTCAACAGTGTCTGGATCAGTTGTGGTGCTGCCGTTAGTGGAGTGTCAGTGAAGCAGCATGGACACTTAACCTCACTGCAGCTGAACACCTTGAACCACTCGACCATGCAGAGTGCCCTACATGGGAGCTCCATAGGCTGGTGTAAAATTCTCAGGCATATGGGACACTGTAGCTGCTCCAAGATTGCTGGATTGTTGGAGCTGGCCAGTAAGTGGTCATCAAGTATCCCGTATCCAGGGGGAGGGGCTATTGCAGGCAATGAATTTTCTGTGGGCTCTGTTAGGCTGGATGACCACATGGTGGTGATGATTTGAACAGGATTTAGAAAAAGGTGAATATGAATTTATTCAACTGCTCCACTCAAAAGAGACTATATTTATGAATGGTGTGTGCTGCTGATCTTGTACTATTTATCAAGCACAAGTTTACAATGAGTGAGTGTTAATTATGTAATTGCTGGTTAATAGTGTGTAGAACTCTCGGAGCTCCTTGTTATTTTTTTTCCCCTAGCCTCCATCAAGAAGCGGCCACCCACTCTACAACGCTCTTTGACTTTGATTACGTGGTGCTCCAAAACCACACACATATTATTCATTCTAAAAAAACTCATACCCAGTTCAGTGGTAAAAAAAAAAGTTGGTTCATTCCGAATGTTGTATATATGCTCTCCCATGCATGTGTCTCGTCGAGCGTTCTTACTCACGGATTCTTTTCTGTGGGTTGATTCCGTCCAACTGCAAGCTTGAAGTAGACTCTGTCGAAGTCGCATGGGCGTTCTTCCAGTAGGCCAATATATATATTTAACCCTTTGTGCACGGAGGAAATATTACAAGACTTAATGGCGGGCTATAAGCTGGTATCCAAGGATCACATACGTTTAGACGACACCAGGTACCGCCACGCCGCTCACGCGATGGTGTACGCCCCAGTGCGGGAGAAGATGCTTGGCAAGTACGAGTACAAATATGCAGTGATGGTGAGCGCGGTTTTACTAAATCATATTTATATATTATCACTTGTGGTGCATGGTGAGTGTACAAGTGTTTGATGGGCGCCTGCATGTGTTCATGTGTCGGCATAAGTCAAGTTTAGCTTCCCATTAGAAAGGATTGTGCCGTAATCAACTTTCTATACGTTATGAATATCATTAGGTTGCCTTTACCCCCTCCCCCCAATCAAAGTACCTACGCATCCGGTAACCCCCTAACACTAAACCTAATGCTAAAGTCCAAAAGCTTCTCCCCCCAGTGTCACGATAATCCCCCTATATATAGCCGCCCCTAACCTGTGGCCTGCGGCGCTTCCCCTAATCCTGGTATCACAATAGCCCTCGTACAGTATCGGACACCATATCACTCCTATCATATAGAAAGTCGATTCCCGGCCACAATCCTTTCTTGCGGGGTAACTAAACCTGACTTATGTTTGTATGTTCCACGTACATATACGAAGGGGATGTGTCATGTCAGAGGCAATTTCTTCACAGATGCAATGCCGTTTTGACGGTACCCTGGGTTTTCCCGGAGGGATAGTGGACTCTGGGGAAACCCCAGAGGCCTCGGTGACAAGGGAATTTGTGGAAGAAGTGGGAGTGGCAGTTGGAGACGTTGTGTTTGAGGAGAAGGACCACATCGTTACGCACGTTTCTGACCACACCCATTTTTGCCTCCACTTCTTCGCGCGCGAAGTGGACTTGGACACGTTTGTTGCTATGGAAAGAAAAGCCCTGTTATCGAAGGACTGGGGCCAAGAGGTGAGCGCTCCTCTCCTCCCACCCCCTCATTTATATCCCATGTTGACAAATAGGTAATGGGAATTGTCCGCTGTCCACTGTACACGTTGCCCAATGGCCTGGGCTTGCCCGCGTTCCTCAAGCATGACTTTATTGGTAATTCACGTGACCAACTGCTGATAGGGATAGAGAGGCGGGGTTTACTGTCTCCTGCTGAGCTGAAAGAAGCTGTGAGAATGAGTGCCCATGCCAACTCCTTAGTGACAGTGGATGATACTAACATCTAGAGAGATTTTCATATTTTATACATGTGCAGTATATCATATTTTCTACTTATTGGACAGTCACTTGAATAAAAACGTAAAAACGTTCAGAGATACATATGTGTTATTGAATTCAACATCACTGCATGTCCTTTCAGTTGATATAGGTGCATCATCTTCCACTTGGTTTCAGGATGAACAAAAGTATCTACTTCGAGGCATCAAGATTACACATTCAATCCATGCTCATGAGAGAATGTAGCAATTAGCCAGATTTTCGCTTTTTTAACATTCACCAGCAGGCTTCTTCAACTTCAGCTAATTTCATTGAACATTGTACTTTCTAAAAGTGGTGACCTCAAGCAAGCTAGGTTTATCAAGTCGTACGTTTTGCAAATTAATGTTACTGATGTCAGCAATAAATGCTGCAAGTGCTCATCTCTTGAGACGAATGAAAAACATGGCTGAGAACAACAATGTGCCAGAAGAGATTAAACCGTCGTTTGATCCTTCCACCAGTGGCATATGGCCAGATGATTTTGGATTTCTCAGTCAATTGCTGCAGGGTTCACTGGAATAGATGACATTAGATTAAGAACGTTTGGACACTTCATTATAGTATCAGTGAAGAGGACTTTATACTGGGAGCAGTACGTAATTATTTTGTGTCATGATTTAATTATTCATGTCCAGCAATCCCGGACATGAATAATTGAATACCCGCGTCACGCGTATAAAATTTATTGAACGGGAAGTGAATGGAGAAATGTCTACTAACAGGCACTGTTCTTGTACGGAAGCTAAATCTTAAGTCTACCAGGCAGATTATGGTAGTAATAATAATAGACTATCTTTTTCACATTCAGATCTCCGTTAAAATGTGTTCAGTACAAATTAGAAACGCAGTTTTGTGTTTATTACATACTTTGTACATGGAACATGCCATTCTTTTGCTTGTTCTATTAATTTCCAATTACTCTGACAGAAACTTCAAGTCTACCGGATGGAATATGAAGGCTGAACTAGTGAGATAACCTTCAGATCAAGTCGTATATTTTTCAGACCTACACACAAGATTAGAATGTCACTTTAGTGTACCCTACTTCAAAATCTGGGACAATATATGATGAATTATTCATGAATAATACGTCACGTTTTCAATGTACAATGTATTATGAGTAGCTGCCATAGAGCTAGAGCTGCCTGGCTTTGGACTTATTTAACATTGTAAACTGCAAGGCCGTACGCACACATTATCAAAAATAGCAGGACGTACCACTGCGTGACAACGTGCCGTATTCTACGCAGAGGGGTGGGGTGGGGGGGTTGGATCCCCTCCCAAAAGCGAGGTCACAATCACCATTGAGTAAGTAAGTATACCGTACAGGGGTGGATAAAGGGCCTGAAGGGTCCCCCCCCCCCCCCCCCTCCGCTTTTCGTATCGCGGGTCTGACCTGTAAACCCCTCTCCTGTGTCCGCCCTTGCCGTATTATGCATGTAAACTAAATTCGACCCTCTTGCTGAAGCTGCGTACGCCCATGGGTATACAGAGCTATGCCATACCTGCATACGTACATAGCTGTATGCGGACACATATGCAGGTATTCGCGTACGCAGACCAGTATGCCACGCAAACACGTCTCATGAAAATAACCCGCAAACCAGTTCTTTTTTTACAAATGATATCTGGATAGCGTCCTAACTCTGCATGGTCGTGGTGGTGGTGGTGTGACAATGCAGCATTGATTTAACTTTTATCGGTATACACGCATACACTGCCGTTGCGGCATTGATATATTAGTGCTTCAAATGGAATCAACGAATCACGGAGAAGGACCAGTTGCCGCCAGCAATTGAAGGATCCGTCGACCCTGATGGTGTCTGCTGTCTGTTCATACCCAATCGTGTATTGGGCGACTGGGCAAATAATCGAGAGAAGAATACAAGCTTCGTAGCACTAGCAAGCGAGTACATCGTGGACGAAGCAATTACGCTGAATCCAGAAGCAGCGCGCTTAAAGGATTTACTTTACCGTAAATCACTTGGCGTGGTTTCAAAAGTAAGAGCTGCAGAGGCGTGAGTAGAAAGAATGCACTACTTCGTTCCACCCCGATAACTATCCTGAATGGTGAAACGATATCCGCGCGTGCTGCGGAATTACTAAGCGAGCTAAACGAAGTTACCTAATGAAGAAGCGCGGATGTTCATTGAAGTCTTACAAGAAGAAGTGCATGCAGGACCTATATAAAAGATGCGTTGAGTGAAGCCCAGGACTCACAGAACAACCCAGGAGGTAAGATTGATGCAGTCAGCAACCGGCATGCACGAAGTAAAATCCAAGAGGTGTCTGAACATGCAAACAAGGCGTTGGAGTTTCTGTCTACTTATGGGCTTGTTGCAGAGTCGCTGAAAGTCCCACCACTTCTGGCAAGACCTTTCTCAGATGATGCGGCCTCCAAGAACGAGGACACAGTGGATTTGCGAGTTCTATACTTTTTGATAGGTATGGAGTAAGTGATACCTTCTACCACGAACTTGCAATGCTTTTTAACGAGTTACCATATCATGCTGTTAAAAAAAGCTCGTACGTACACCTCCACTAAATGCTGCAGATGAAATACATTTGAAGGTACACATCAACACACAAACACACGCACACACACACACACACACACACACACACACACACACACACACACACACACACACACACACACACACACACACACACACACACACACACACTCTTGTGACCAATTCTGGCTGGCTCAAAGTTGGATTCAACTCTTTTTGCGGATAAAGAGTGATGGTCACCAAAAGAAAGTTGTAACTCCTTACTTTCATGTCATGGTGTACCACGTTCCGATGCCATACGACAGTTTGGAAACATTAAACAAATTCTCTTGCCAAGGTAAATTTGTTAAGTTTTTAACATAATCTATATCGGTAACTTAATGTATAGGTGTTGAGAAGCACAACGATGACTCCAAACGCAACTATTTTTCAAGTAATCGTTGGGATGCTCCTGCAGATGGCTGAGCACAGGCTGGAGTTACTACAACAGTATGCCAGAGAGAAGAGGCACTACACCAAACATGCATGCTGCAGCATATTGGCATGAAGGAGGAATGCAGAAAACCAGATCTCAGATGCGAGAAACTAACTTTGCAGCCATTGATGTATGACGGGGGGGGGGGGGGGGGGGGGGGGGGGGGGGGGGGGGGAAATAGTGTATAAAGCACAAGTGAAGTGATGGGGGGTAAACAAAATCAGGTTGTCAATAGGACTGAATGGTTGCTTTCCCAAGAATTAACAGTAGTACAATACCTGGAACCAGACAAAGGGATAATCTAGTTTGGGGATAAGTTGTATATAGAGGGGAGAGTTGCAGACAGGAGGCAGGCTTAACCTAATAACCTTAGACAAAGCTCCCTTTCAACATACTGTATGTTTCCCGATGCCCAATCTAAGCAGGGGAGGTATGCATTTACTTCCTAAATTAAAACACTCAACATCCAGAGTCAGGCAGCTGCAGCACTGTATACATGTTTACAGAAAGGTGAAATAACTGCTCTACATGAGTAATTTCAGAGGTTGGTATACTTATTGCAATGTCTTTAAGTATAGTCGTCTTTTTTAGTACAGTGTACACATCAACACAGTGTTTTGGACTACTGATATCATATTTATAAGAAATGACGATATGATTCAGGCAATGATAAGAGATAATTGCATTTCCATGGAAACAAGTGCTTGTCATTGTCTTCTTAATAACGCCATCTGCATAATAAAGATATAGATCAAGAAGTGGCGTTTATCTAAAGAACTTGATGAAACTTAAGACTGAACTTTCTTGTACCTGTGTTTAGAATTGGTCATGTATGTTTTATAGTATTATATACTTCACAAGATGCACGTACACTCAAAGTATTAACTTTAGAGTACCATCTTCCTCTCTATTGATAAGTTTCTTGGACCATCTTATTGCACTTTTCATTTCCACTGGAAAATGGATGCGACAAGCGTCCCCAAGATGATCAAAAAAGTGTCCCAACCAAGTGTAAAAAAGATCGGATTGAATGAAGCCTTCCGAATTAAAGGATTTGTAACCCCCTTTTTGTCTCTCTTCTAAAACATGAAAGCATGTACATGTATAAACTGCAATGTTTTTTACAATTAGCTGCAATGTTTAGAATGAGCTCTGCATGCATGATGTTGCCGCAGGAGTTCATGATGCTTGCCTTCAAACATACACGGGCCTATGAACTTTAAATGGGTGTGATAGTATGTTCCAACAGATAATCATGTAGTGGGCACATGCATGTATCCACCTCATCCTGACTTAATTCAGCTGATCAATGTGAAAGCAGTTCAGGAATAGATTCTCTGGCCGCAGCTAGACCATGCTGTGAATAAGGTCTATAAGTTGTCTGCACTTATGACCTATATATTGTCTCTCTTGCTACTCTTGTACTATAGATGTTTTGAATGAGCTCTGCATGATGTTGCCTGCAGGAGTTCATAATGTTTGCCTTCAAATATCCACTGGCCTATGAATGTGATAAAATGGTGCATTCCAACAGATAATCATGTACATGTAGCGGCCAGGCTTTTCCACTATACTTTTGTGAATCTGATGCATAGCAACCAGTTATTTCAGGCTTTTACATGTAGCTGTTCATATGTGACGCTTTCCTAAATTTGATTTTAGAAATCATAAATGTACATCTCCTTGTAATCACACATGTTACACAACTGCTATGGACTTCCTATTTTCAACGCATCATATACTACACATTTGCTGTATGGTAAAATGTATATTGTGGGATCTTGCTTTAACTTCATGTTTTTATCCCCGAATCCAACAATTATTAAGACCCACTATTGATTTTTGCTGATATGACCAAATTGCACCAGCACATTAAAAACGATACAGATGGGGAAATAATCGTGAGCTACATGTATACAACAGCCCATGTGCTGTTTGATGGCTTCGAACGCTTTGGCTTAAAACGTACTCGAACGAAACTGTAAAATACCACTACCATTCTCATTCCCGCCTGATATAGCGACACTTCGTGTTACTACTCAATCGGTTATCATGATTAGTTCCACTATTGTGTCGCGTGAGAAATGCACGAAATGACTTGGTATCAGGGAACTAATAAAACGCTCAACTAAATTTGCGCATGGTATGTAGGGTATAGGTTTGATAGTGTTTCGGCAACAACAAAAAACATGTCAGGACCTGTTGTTATTATACACTAGTCTGGCACGCAGAATTTTTAATTTGCGCACTTGCGCTGCATCAATCCACATAAGCGTGGGCGTACCGTAGTTGTATCGTTTTTATCTTTGCAGAAACAGAGGTTGTATCGTACTATTCGAGAGCAGAAGTCTCGTGAGCAGACGACACATCAATATTTAAAAGATGACGCAAGGTATTGCATAATGACATACGTTTAGAAATATAATTAATTATGCTCGGTTGCAATTAATTTGTCTTGAATTTAGTTAATGGATGCTTAATGTTCTTTTCATGATACTCGTATATTATAATCAGACCGAATTTTAGAAAATACTGAACGTGTTTGGAATTCAATTTGAAAAAAATAATTTTAGTTAATTGATTTGAATTAATAATTTCTTGTCTTGAAAAATGATAAATCATTTAAAAAGGTGACAAATTTATTGGTGAAATCAGAATTCTCAAATCTATATCGCAACTTTACATATTCACTCATGTCCTCCATTTCTGGCCATGTTTGGTTCATATATAATACAGGCAAACAGAAAAGCATGCTCTTATGTGCTGCCAAAGTATTCTAGTTCCTTATAAGGATAGGCTTTACAATAACAGTGCAAGTTTATCAATAACATGACCTCTTGAAAGTTACAACATGGGGATGAATGATTTCCACATTCCAATATGGCAACAACTTGACAAGAGAAACAGTTGAAATGAACTGTAACAGCAGTTGTTGTGCTGTATGGCTATTTGAACGGTTCATAACATTGAGAATTAGCACATCTCAACATCTCAACAAAAAAAGTTGAAGTCGTAGTATGGTCCATGCATACTGATCATCTACTTCACTGGCTACTCATCCTTAACTTACCGACTGCATGTTATGGCTCTTCTCTATTAACTTGCAGTTGAGCATTGGAACTGTTGTAACGTTGATTAAATTATTAACCACGTTTGACTGGATACAATAATGGGTGGGTGGGGAGGTGGCATAAAAATTTGCATCTGCACAAAGCGCCTGTTGTTCCCCCCCCCCCTTCTCCAAGTTCATGACCCCCTGGTGAGATGTGTGACAACACCAATGAGGCATCCCAACTGACAAAGGTCTCGGTGTTCAAGTAACGCTGCTCTTAGATTTGCTGGTGCATCCCTGGTGAATGGATCCCACCTTATTTTAACCATAGCAACTGTTATGCTTTTAATGCATTAAGTGATGGAACTATATATCATAAATCGTGTGTGCACATTTGTACTATCAAGCACTGGGTCAGCCATAGCTAATGCATCCTCAAGGTGCTCATCTGGACTCATAGTTGAAGGACAAAGGAGATCAAATGATTAGGTTCCATCAAAAAGTTCTATATAGTCTCTACAAGTGCTGGTGTTGAAATGGCTCCAGGTGAGGATGTCTTGCATGTGCTATAGCAGGAGGGACTACTTCTCCATTGCAGAGCTGCCCACTCTGCATGATGTTCATAGCCTACACTGATCAACTGGAACAAGTAGGACAATCGACAATTGTAGTACGTACCCTAAACACAGATCACTTGCTGTTAAACACACACTGTATTGTGTTTAGTGCAGTCACTGATGGAGCATTTCTTGGTGTACTGTTGCCAATGCCTGGTCATGTGACCAGTCTGACATAGACCAGTAGACAAGCACTTCAGTAGACCAATGAACATGTAAGGTGCTCATTTGACCCCTCCCCCTCTTCCTCATAGGTGGTCCAAGTTCTCATTGAGCAGAGTTCCAATTTCACTGGTTGTCTGAGCTGTGCAGCTAATGTGAACCCTCTGTGTGAATGGTGTATTGTGGAGCAGAAGTGTTCTCGGAGGTCACAGTGTCAGAACAGCACAGTGTCATCAAGATGGGTACAGGGAAACACAAGCCAATGTCCCTCTAAAACCAATGTGACTCCAACAACATCTACATTGGAGAGACCAACTAATGTTAGGGATCAGAATATGATGTCTAACAAAAACATCTTTACGATCATTACCATTCCTGGGTAACTCTGACAATCAGTTCTGGTCTTCCTTCTCCACTGACTGGAGAGAGCTTCCTGTGTTTGTTGAGCACTGGTGATGGAGTGCCCATCTCAGTACCATGCTCACAGGTCAACCAGACCACTGGTGCTATATCTGCTATATCACAATTGAACACCCCGAAGCTAGGTACATAGTCCTTGAGTAGTGTGCACATAATGATCATGTGATCCAATGGCATCTTTCAGTGGTGAATATTGGCTTTGGTAGTTCTCTTTTGAACATACCCTTTGCTACTAGTAGACTGACCACATACAACTGTGTTGCAGCTACAAGGTAGGGTCATTCCATAAACATAACGTGAGCTTTTTTTTGTTGTAGCACATGTCTGCAGACTGGTGGTGTGTGAGGATTGTAATGTGGAGAAGAGATGTACTGCAGTGAACTCATCTTGTAGTAATGTCATCTCTGTGAGTCAAGGTGTCTGTTCCACTGGTTGAGTTGACATAAACCTCCATTACATCATCAGGTGACCCCAGCTGGTGGTCAGACATATTTAGATGTGTGTCCATCTCTACTCAATGCACGGTTCTTACCTCTGTCAACAGACCATGGTATTGAGTACGAATAGCCTTCTTTCACAGGTACTGTTCCTCTTGTGCGGTTGCATGTCTTGCATGGCCGCATCTTGCAAGCACATATTATCTACCCTCATATCAGAGCACAGTGCCGGATTAAGGGTCACTGGGCCCCTGGACCCCGGACTAGTTATTTTGGAAGGCCCCCCACTCCTTCCATCACTGCTTTTTTTTTTGAGGTCCTATTCATTCATAATAACTATTTCAGCAATTAAGTAATTCCAAGCAGGCCTGCAGCAGGGAGGGACATGCATTGACCGATAATTATATTTGTGGTTTCCCGTACATGTATAGGTCACCACACACCACATGCATATTTGCCCGCTTGGTACCCCCAAGGTTGCGGGCCCCTGGGCTGTAGCCCCACTTGCCCAATGGATAATCTGGCACTGTCAGAGCACCTCTTCATTAAAATGTCCCCAGACCATCAACTGCACATGTTTTCCAATGATGTGTGCGCATTCTTCTTCGTTAGGGTTGTACATGCTGTATAAACATGAAGTGTTCAGTGTCCGTGTACCGCGTTGGGATATACACAGCTGCTATCTACCCTCCAGACCACTCTTAGCTGAGTACATACAGATACTGTATAGTATAACGACAGTTGCGAGGATCTACAGTAGCCGTATGAACAGGTAATACTACAACATTTCAGATTTGAAATTCGTTGACTGTGTGTGTTTATATGGCGGGCTATAAGCTGGTATCCAAAGCCACATAGATACAACGCCGATCACGCGATGGTGTACACCCCTGTGCGGGAGAAGATGCTTGGCAAGTATGACGCGGTGATGGTGAGTGTATACATAATGATGGGTGTACTCATTCGTCGACAGAGTATATCATAGATAGTAGAGGAGACTCTACTATCTATGAGTATATTAACTTAAATGCGATTTCTCACAGATGCAACTTCGTTCTGACGGCACGCTGGGATTCCCCGGGGGTATGGTAGATTCCGAAGAAACCCCGGAGAGTTCGTTGACAGGAGTGTTCGAGGAAGAAGCTGGAGACTTGGTATTTACCGACACAGACTACGTCGCTACACACATATAGTGGACAACTGTTATCAGAGGACGGGGGCCAAGAGGGTCCTCCTCCGCGCCCATCCGCGACACGCCCATCTCGCACAATCGTTGTCCGCAGTACCCTGCCCACTTTCCTCAAGCATGACTCTATTGGCAACTCACGTGACGAATTGTGCATCTGGATAGAGAGGCGGGGCTTATTGAGTTGAACAAGGTTCTAAAGATGACAAACAACGAAGCTAAGGAAACTCTGTGATTATACAGTGTTATGTAGAGCTCTAGTATATTATATGAAAGTTCCAGTATCTAACCATAAAAAAACACCCACACACCCACACATGGATAGTATCATATTGCCTAGGCAAGTCATCTGAGTCACTGAGCTCCCAAACCTTCAAGGAGAACAAAACATAGTGTTAATCCATCATCCACACCAAAGCTACATTGCCTCGTCATCACACCCACCTGATCATCACCCATACCACCTGATCATCACTCATACCACCTGATCACCACATCCACACCCAACTGATCACCATTCACCCCCACACCCGTCTGACCATCACCACCCACACCCCACTGATCTTCTTCATACCCACCTGACCGTCCTCAACACTGGCATGCAGCTTGTCCAATCCAGTGAGCTCCTCAAGGAAGTTTGGTGTGTCAAACACTTTCAGCAGAAAATCAAATCCTTCCTTCTTATAGTGTTGTAAAACCTGGCCACATAACAATCATAACGTAACAGCATTGCAACATGAAACTGTTGGAAGTGCTCCAAAAAGAAGCACACATAAACCACCTACAGTTATGCTAGAGCAAGGGCTAGCAGTAATGAATGTGGTTATATCTGTCTTCCCCTACAAGCTCTCTCTACTCTTTCCCACCACTAGCAGTGTGATTGCAACATATACATCCCCTTGCTACTCACCATCTCTGAACAAGCTGTGCACTTGTCAAATGATTTGCTAGCTGGAAGAACGTTCTGGAACCGCGACAGGAAGCCCCTAATCTGATTATGATATGATGGAAGGCCAAGATTACACACAAGAAGACAAACACACACACAAGGGGAAGGGGAGGAGAGGGAGGCGGGGTGAGACAAGGCTTTGGAGAAGTGGGCAGGGTGGGACAAGGCAAGAAGGAGGAGAACAGGTTGGGACAAGGTAATAGGGGAGGGGAGCGGGATGGAAAATGGTAGAGTGAAGGGGAAAGAAGGTGGGAGATGGTGGAGAGGGGAGGAGTGGAAGGAGGGAGCAACAAAGAAAGGAAGAGAGTGATTGGCTATACGATCACATGCTTCTGTTCCACTCACATTGGTTGGAGCCACCACATCACTGCAGAAGTAACAGCCAAGCTCGTTTCCAGGGAGCTTGGTGTGTTTAGTCTTTGTGTCAGACACAGGAAGGGTGGAGCCAGCCGGAGGTCTGTAACACACGCACACCACTATCACAAGAGCCAAGCATTTGCAACCCCACCACGGTGTGTGTGCACGTATTGTGTGTGTACATACATACACACACACACACACACATGCACACACACACCTCACCTATATCCATGTCTCATCATCATGAAGGTATCAAACCCAAGTTCGGCGTTGATGCACAGCTTGGAGGGAGGAGGGGGAAAGAGGAGAAAGAAAGGCATACATTTAAAAATGTCTACCAACAGCATGTGGTGAGCACTAAATGGAAGGTATGAAGAACCTTGTTATGAACTGTGTGATATTAGTTAACATACATTGATCTCGAGAGTGCGATGTGCACTAAATTCAAGTCTAATTAGATGCCAATCGATTCCACAGGAGCTAATTGGTTTATTCCTTTACTCTATGTCCACTATTCAATTAGGCTCGAAGCCTAAGGCCACCAAGAAGAGGGATCGAGGCGGAGCTTGTGAAGGAGGGCGTGGCCAAGGACGCGCAGATCCTAGCGTTGCAGGGGGAGGTGAGCACACTTCGGTCACACCTGCGCAGCCGAGATGCTGATGTAGAAAAGTGTGTCAAAACACTTTCCAAACAGATCATCTTCTATTTAAAGCTCTTGTTGCAGGTTTAAACAGGAGCTGCTGTTGAGAGCCGGCCGAGAGGGAAACACCTATGCAGCAGGGGAAGGTCCAGGGTGACCTGGACTGGGCCAGGAAGCTTGAGGAGGCAGAGAGAAAGGCTTACTTTAGGAAGTCATCATACAGCTGAGCAAGTCCAGAGACAAGGTGGGTGGGAGTCATCCTCCTTTTGAGCCCCTCTGTACCCACACCATCACACTCACACCCCAGCACTCCCGACACCCATACCATCACACCCATACCTCATCACATCTAGATGCACCACACCCCTTCACAACCACATGGGTGTATGGTTTGGGTGTGATGGTGTGGGTGTGAGGGTGCCCATGTGGTTGTGAAGGGGTGTGGTGCTTCTAGATGAGGTATGGGTGTGATGGTATGATGGTGTGGGTGTGCTGGGGTGTGAGTGTGATGGTGTGGGTGTGATGGTGTGGGTGTGATGGTGTGGGTGTGATGGTGGTATGATGGTGTGGATGTGATGGTGTGGGTGTGATGGTGTGGGTGTGATGGTGTGGGTGTGATGGTGTGGGTGTGATGGTGTGGGTGTGATGGTGTGAGTGTGATGGTATGTGTGTGATGGTATGATGGTGCAGGTATGATGATGTGGGTGTGATGGTGTGGATGTGATCAGGTGGGGGTGTGATGAGTTGGTTCATCATGTTTTCAATAGGCGATTGCTGAGTGCAAACAGCTGAGGCAGAAGCAACTAAACAAGCCGAGACACTGAAGTGTTTGCAGACTGAAGGAGGTGTGGCATCACTGGAGACTGAAGGAGGTGTGGCATCACTGGAGACTGAAGGAGGTGTGGCATCACTGGAGACTGAAGGAGGTGTGGCATCACTGGAGACTGGAGGTGTGGCATCACTGGAGACTGAAGGAGGTGTGGCATCTCTGGAGACTGAAGGAGGTGTGGCATCACTGGAGAGACACCAACACCTCAGCGCTGGATCCTCTGCCCGAGTCCCCCCAAGCGAATTAGAGCAGAAAAACATTGAGTTGGAACAGAGGAATCGCGAGCTGAAAGCCGTTCATACAGGAGATGAGGCGAGAAATGGAACAGAGTGTGAGTGCTGACCCAGCAGGGATTGCCGATGGCCAGCTGAGGGTTAAAGATGCGCTCTCAAGGGTGAGCGACGCCCCTTACAGTGCAGAGTACGTCTGCTATCTGGAGAGGGAGCTGGCCGAGATGAAGGCTGAGAAGAGGAAAATGGGGGAGCGTTTTGATGAGTTGGCAGCTCACAGGAAACCTCCCACTCCCCCTCCTCCTCCCCTTCCCCTTCCCCAAAGCCCTGCCCGGACATCATCTGCGGACTCCAGGCACCGCTCTCATTTGATAGCACTTAGCGACACCATAGCAACGCTGCAGCGGGAGAAGTGTGGCTTGGAACTGGAGATGGTGCGACTGAAGGGGAGGGAGGAGCAACTGCAGGGGACGGTCAGGCTGTGCCAAGAGGAGGTAAAGGGAAGGGGTTTAGCATTTGCACACACCTTTACACATGAGTGCATGTATCTACATACGTGCACAGTAACGCGCACACACACACAAGTTAATGGACATATAGTGTGATTGTACAATAGTTACTGCCTCCACACAAAATATACTTGTTTGCATAATTATACAATAATGCACACACACTTAATATACACACACTCACACACACACACAACACTCACACACACACTCACACACACACAACACTCACATACACACACACACAACATAGGAGCAGAGCCTTAGCCGTGCCACCATCCAAAATGCATCACAAGTTGCTGAGAGCCACTCAGGTCATCATAGCCCTGGTTGCAGAGAAGGAGTCACTGTTGAAAGAAAGCCAGTGGTTGAAAAGTGAACTGCAGGCACTACACCAACAACTTGCAAGCCACGGAGCTGACAAGCAACCACCAGTTGCTCACCGCCCATCACAGAATAGTGCCCCGCCCACCACTGCACTGTCTCCTCATGGTAGTGCCCAGTCCAATTCTTTACCTCGGCAAGGACCTTCACAGCCTGCAGCAGGTGAAGAGGTGTTCATTAGAGCCCCACCTACTACAGCATCAGCCCCTCCCACTATAGCATCAGCCTCGCCCACTACAGCACCCACTGCCCCTCCGACGATCACTGTTTCTACTCACGTTGATGCTACCAGTACTGAAGCTCCGCCTCTTGTGGTACCACCCCCTCATCAGCAGTCTGTCTTCGTCCTCCCTTCCTCCCTCCCTCCTCCCACCAACCATTCCAGTCCAATACCTCCATCTCTACTCAACGAGTTTCAGACTTTGAGCCACAACACAACAACCTTGAGAGGTTGCTATGCCACCTGGGCCATGATGAAAGCCATGCCCCTTCTTCCTCGTGTCGGTCCTCGCCAAGGCGCCCACCTGCTCCGCCCCTTTGGGAAGAGGTGGAGGTGGGTGAGGCTCCATCCCAAGGGAAGGAGGGGATGGGAGTGCAAGGAGTGGGGGTGAGACCACTACCAAAGAATACCACCACCAAGGGCCCCACAAAGCTTCAGGGCAGAAGGTTGGTTCATAGCAAGCCGCTTAAGATCAGAAACTACAACAACAGAAGTTGACCAATCAGGATGATGATTTGTGTGTCAGTGCTTTTGTATGTATAATCATTGCTGTCATGTCTGGATCCAAATCTGGTTCCACAATCCTCTTTAGTCCCTCATTCATTCTACCTCGACGTGATCAGTACGAGATTATACTAATCTGGGCATGAGTCATTACATTATTGTGTTTGACTATTTCAGTAAGAACAAGATGTGCTCACATGATGATTACCATTATATGATATCTCGGTACGAGACTATGTCTCCTCATGTCATGACGATCAAATGTATTGGGATATGACTTTTAATGTATAAACAATTCTTGGAACCTACAAATGCATTATAAAGAATAAAAATAAAAACACAAAAAAGATATATGCAGGATCCATTTGAAATTAGAAAAGGATTTCCCTATCTTGTACACCAACTCATGGAACCTATATGAAGGGGGTAAAATTATGTAATATGATGAACAGCTTTTGCTTAGTACCTTAGGAACCAGCTGAACTTTTTTTATCAGTGTGATGTGCGAAGGAGAGTAAATATCCCATACATTCTCCCATACTGATAATGCAGTAAAACACCACTGATTTCTATATGATGTAATGTACACTAGAGATGCAGGTGTAGAGGATTAACCTTATTTATACTCTAGGTACAAGGGATGAGTAACACTTGCAACCACGCCCACCCATCGTAGTATCACTTGACCAAAGGGACTGTCAGACTGCGTGTGATTGCTGTACAGTAGTATGTACATTGGATATGAGTGCTTACTGTGTGTGTGTGTGTGTGTGTGTGTTTGTGTGTGATATTTATACATATAAGAAGACATGTGTGAATCAAAATAAGGTAGAATGATTGCATAAAGGCAAGGATGAAATTCGTTCAGGTTTCACAGACATTGAGGGTGAATTCTCAAATGAGAGTGGAATGCTACTCTTGTGCCTGTACCTACACAAGGACACAAATAAATAACACTCCACCTAGCTACAATATGACACAGCTAGTAGACTCGTACCAGACCTGCACTTTGGATGAACGTATGGGTCTGGAACACGACTAGTACTGATAGGGAAAATGATAAGTGTGCTTTTCAACAGCTATAGTCTATTGTCGTTTCAAATGGACATGTTAATAAAATCTGTCCAGCTTTCAAAGCCTATTATTGGATGTGAAAACTGAACATGCACATTCACATAAATGTGGGACAATCTGGGCACCTTTATTTTTTACCAGCTAAGGCAAAATGCACTGCATTAAAACTGAACACTGAAACACTGCAGAGTGAAATATGGAGTTGTATTTACCCAATTACCCCTATTCGATTGTTTGAGCTAAAAATGCTGGCTTCATTTTTACTGTACGCAACAACCACTGTACATATTAACTTGGCACTCTCTTATCTGCTGTGTGTGAGCCTCAGAACTGGCTCAAGCATTGTTGAGCAACATACCACATCTTCAGACACTTGTCATCAGCTGCAACTGTATTGCTCCAAACTCACAGCTGAATACAGTGACAAGGTGTCTGGTGAACCTGAATGCACCCACTTCTTAGTCTGCACTGTGAAGTATCTATGGTGTGTGGTTGTTGTTATGTTTTACTTGTGGAGTGTGTCACTAAGCAGATCTCAACAATATATTGATGTCCTTTCTGCTAAAGTAAAGATACACTCCACTAAAGTCATTGCATTGCAAGCATGGATGGAATGTCCTGAGGTCAAACTATATTCGAAAATGAATAATAAATCAATGAAACAAGTATAGTGCAACTAAAAACATTCTAATGAAGAAATAAATAATTTAATTAAAATATCTGTATATAAATAAATAAATAACTAAATGGTTCGGACTGCTTCAATGCATGATCGAGTACGAGGGGCCCCATCCTCAAAGCCCAGGCCACTCCTCCACTTTACTCTAGAACCCCTTAGGCATAGGCTGGCTGCTCTGATGATGGCAAACGAAAGCCTTGCTCTGATGTAGCCGCACGTTTGTGCATAAGACTTCTTCCATTTGCTTGCAACATATGTCGCCCTTCTCTAAAGGAAGTGCTCAGCTTCCCAATGCAGAAGTCCATCTACTGAAGTGACAAAGGGTGTAAAAGTACCTCTACGATCTTCCACTGCTTGTTCGTACATCCTGAGCTCCCGATTAAAGAACTGATTCTGGCGTACGATTACGGTAGGATGGGGCATCTGTATCAATAACCTTGAAGTCAAATAGTGCCTCTCTCTACTTGAGGTTGCTAAACGCCACATACTCCCAAATCAAGCCGCAGTCCTGAGTCACCTACTTGTGTGTTTCTGCCTCTCTGATAATTGGTTCCTTGACAACCTGTGTCCACACCTGTGCAGCAATATCGCCAATACAATCTCTGATCTCATTATATCTCTGGATAATTAGGCCACCAACCTTACAGTCAAGAGCATGTTGCATTGTTAGTGAGGCCCCACAACCATCACACTTGGAAGGTAAATTTGTCGAGTCGCGCATATAGCAAATTGCCAAACCATCTCTAAATTGAGCTGGAGCCAGGTCAAAGTGACAGGTAGTGGGTGGAAGAACAGCCAACCATGCTGATGCTTTGCCAAAAATAGCTCTTTTAGTGTCTCTTTTACGCATTGGTGAGAACTGCATCAAAACACTGTTAAGTATAGATTAGTAAGTCTCTTCCTATTACCTTCATTTTAACATGGTGTTTTCTGGCAGCCTGAAGAGTCTCTATATGTTGTGCTGGATCAAAGACATTAACTCCTTTCACTGCTTCAACTAACACATTAGTTCCTTGTCTAGATGTCTGATAGGCTAGATGCAGTCTTGGTGGGGTCAAAAATCCCTAGTCCAGCTAGAGATGTTGGTAGAGCAAACAAAGCTTCCTCTACTTCAGTGACAACTCCACCAAGCAGGGCTGGAAAGAATTCCTTCTTGATCTTCACACTGAGTGGTTTAAAAGCAGCTGCACAGTCTGGTACAACTCTCTGGAGGAAGTTCCATTCACACTGCAAAGACTTTGTCAAAGATGCAAATGCTGCCTGCATGGTTGCCTTGACAACAGCCTGAGACAATTTGTCCACACAGTACATCAACCTTTACACTGACAAATTGCACACAATATTCTTTTTCACCAACCACGCCTCCAAGAAAGCAATGTCTCATAACAACTTTCACTCCCACAATTTGAAAGGAACTCTTGGCAATTTCCACATACTTACGTGTCTTGAATCATTTTCCACTCTCTTGATTCAGTCAAAACAGAATGATATAATATCCTTATTGGAATGAAGACATTGCACTTGATACAGTGTAACAGTTCATGTGTTGCTGAATGCTGTACTGAAGGGCATTCAGCTTGTGTATCAGTGTACCCCATCATGTTCAATAGATTATGGATCAGTACATTTTGCTGTCACACACGATATTTTTCCTCCCACCAGCTCCCATCTGTTCTATGGATGATTTTGAATTGCCAAATGCAATTTAGTCCAATTTTTAACCGATAACAGCAACTTCAGATTTTTTGACGAAGTTTGTTGCATTGCATGGATGTAATGTCATGCCAAATTAAACAATCAATGGATCATGCCGATCATCATCAGGTTAGTCAGCCATTACATTCTAAGCTACCTTGAATCAAATCACAAAAGCAAAAATAATTGTAATTGTATAATTAGTACTTAATATAGTGGTTGAGACCATAATTGTGGAGTATAACTTGTAATTTGGCTACACATTATGTGCACTGTGCTTATAGAGGTCTTAGACACTGCACCAACCAGTGATGCTTGTGGAACATAATGGTTTCCTCACAATCTGACTTCCACAATAATGTGTTTGCAACCATTAATAATTCAAAAGCACACATAAAAAGGAAACAAATCTCTAACAAGTTCTACAGGACAAGCAAAGCCAGCATAATTATAATCATGTATGATGCATGATACACTACTGCGCATAAACTTGTTTTACAAGCCTAAACTCTAAATCACATAACATCCTTCACTGTAGACTACTCTGGCATTGCCATTCAACATTTTGTGCACACACGACGTCAGGCATTTTTGCCATGGCTTCACCAAGGGATGACCATGAGATGTTGCTGCAATTGTGAAGCCAGAACTGTAGCATATTGCGAAGGAAGTCAGATGTGGAACATGGACATTCCTGTTTAATCTGATCCAGTTTGGTGTCTGGTAACCTAAGATGTATTCCCAGGAGGTACCAGTCACTGATGGTATGGAGAAGCTCAAGAAGGGTTGACAGTTCAAGGTCTGCAGATAATAATGTCATCTGTATGTAACTATGCATGATGACCTGGGTGTGGTTTACCTTGATCAGGTGATGCATTCCTAATGGTTTGGGCAATGGCCACATCAGGAAGCTTCCCCACAGCCTTCATGACATCCTTCCACGTGGCTGAAGGGTTGGTGTGGAGCCAGGTCTCCACCATGGCAACCTTACACATCCCAGCATTTCCTGGATGGTTTTCAGCTATGGTTCTCAGTTCATGAGCTGGAATACCCAAATAGAGTCCAAACTTTCTCCAATCAAACAGAGGTTCAATAGCCTTGATGAGTGCTGCATTGGTCAGCACAGCTAGAGAGAGGAGACAATTAGGATACAACTCGCTTACTTTAGACATGCACTGTCTACCTTGAATCCTTCTGTGCACAAGTGTCATCTAAAATGTATAAAATTAACTCAATTTATAACCATATCATTACTCTAACTTACCCCAAAGAGGATACAGTCGAAGGAAACCAATGTCTGATGAATTCATAGTTCCTTTTTCCCCTTCACTTATGACCATCTTGCCCTCCTTCTCACTCAGCACCCTCTTCACATCACTCATGAGGTACAGCTGTAGAGAGTCTACCTCTGGAAGGGAACTTAGGGATTGCAGCTCTTTTGGATCAAGCAGGTACTCTGTGGTCACCAGTGCATGACAGAATTCTTTAAGGATACTAGAAATTTTCTTGACGACCAAACTCAATACTTTTGCGCACTCCATTTCAAGCTCACCCCGCATCACCACTACAACACCTCTGCTATCTTTCAACACTTCCACAAATCCCTCCACACCACTCTCCATCAACCAGTGGATACCATTCTTCCACAAAATACATCGACGTCTTATCCCTTTATGAGGGGTGCTGCCAATGCCCTCATTGTCGTCACGGGGATGGGAATACTCAAATGCCAACTTCAACAAAAGGACATAAACAAACCGAGGTGGAAAGAAGGAGCATTTTCCTTTACAGGAAAGGTGCCATCCCAGTGCACACACACCATCTCCACTAATGATCCACTTCACTTCAGACCTGACTCCTTCTAGCAGAGCTGGAAAGAACAGGTACTCTGTCCTCTCACTTGGTGCTCTAATGATGAGATTTTCAACTAGGACATTATGGTCATCTATCTTGAAGCAGTACTGGAGGAGCTCAAAACAGGACACCAGCATTGATAGTGGAAGGTGTTGGAAAAGGACACTTAGCTGAGAGACAGGGATCAGACCAAGGTTGGATGAGATAGCTCTTAGCTGTTTAGCCTTCTCAGAGAACAGCCGTTCATGCACTGTGTTTACAAATTGCTTAACATCAGTAATGATCCAGCTGTCAGAACAGTTGGCTTTATTCCACAGGACAAGCACACATCCATGTGACTCCAGCTCTTTGGCCCAGCAAAGGAGATAGAGAGGGTCTATTTGAAATGCCAACCTATTTTCTGTCACATACCTTTCTACTTCTGAAAAGGTACATGCCAAAGAACATTCTGCAATCTCACTGAGAATGTGCAGAAGAGTCCTAGCTTCGGAGCTGAGTCTCCTAGTGTGATTACTTGTAGTAAAACAATGTTGAAGTAAGAAGTGAAGCTTTTGGAGCTGCTCTGACTTTGTGTAGCGGCAGTCCAATGATACATGTGCAATTGTGTCAATGTTGGCAGAGGGACGTTCTGCCTTTAAAACATATGACACATCATTGCATATCTGGGACAGTTCTCTCTCAGGATTTCTTCCTGATGAAGGAAGAAGGTCAGCATGACTTCCAACAATGATCACTTTGGGTACATTATTGGTGGCATGGGATACAAGCAGAAGCCAATACAATATGCCATCAATACTAACTGGTTTACTCATATCAACTATAACCAGGACTACATTACACTCAGTGTCAAATGTAATCTGCTCTAGCACAGCCGCCTGACCAAAGTGAAACTGTGGATCTCCTGCAAAATCATAGAAGATGACTCTTCCGCCATATCCCTTTCCCTCAAATGTATGTGGAATGATCCCAGCAGTGTGAGGTAGAACATTACTGACTTGCCAATTGAACCATGTGTCTGACTTCAATGCCTCTACAAGAGTGCTCTTTCCTGCTCCTGGATAACCCACAACCAGCACACGACCTGCAATTGGATTGCTGTAAGATATTGTCTTCTTACTGTATGTACTTCGACCAATTGGAGCAGTCAGTTTGCTCACATGAGACACATGAGCAAATTTAATGATGTAATGCCAGAATGTCTCACCATAGTCATCCACAACATTGACATCACATCCAAAATGAAACACAAGCTTCCTGACAATGTCGATATGGCCCACCTGAGCTGCATGATGCAATAGTGTTCTGCCCTTGAGCCCTTTTGTGTTAGGGTCACACTTGAATTCATCAATCAGTGTGCACACTGCGGTCAGTGACCCTCCCAAGGCAGCAAAGTGGAGAGGAGTGTCACTATCATCATCCTTAGCCATGACATCACATCCATAGTCACGTACAAATTTCCTGATGATGTCGATATGGCCCTTCTGAGCCGCATGATGCAATGGTATTTTGCTGCTGAGCCCCTTTGTGTTAGGGTCACACTTGAATTCATCAATCAGTGTGCACACTGCGGTCAGTGACCCACCCGAGGCAGCAAAGTGGAGAGGAGTGTTGCCATCATCGTCTTTAGACATGATATCACATCCATAGTCACATACAAACTTCCTGATGATGTCGATATGGCCGGTCTGAGCAGCACAATGCAATGGTGTTCTGCCCTTCAGCCCCTTTGTGTTAGGGTCACACTTGAATTCATCAATCAGTGTGCACACTGCAGTCAGTGACCCTCCCAAGGCAGCAATGTGGAGAGGAGTGTTGCCATCATCATCCTTAGCCATGACATCACATCCATAGTCACGTACAAATTTCCTGATGATGTCAATATGGCCCTTCTGAGCCGCATGATGCAATGGTATTTTGCTGCTGAGCCCCTTTGTGTTATGGTCACACTTGAATTCATCAATCAGTGTGCACACTGCAGTCAGTGACCCTCCCAAGGCAGCAATGTGGAGAGGAGTGTTGCCATCATCATCCTTAGCCATGACATCACATCCATAGTCACGTACAAATTTCCTGATGATGTCGATATGGCCCATCCGAGCAGCAAGATGCAATGGTGTTCTGCTGTTGAGCCCCGTTGTGTTAGGGTCACACTTGAATTCACCAATCAGTGTGCACACAGCAGCCAGTGACCCTCCCAAGGCAGCAATGTGGAGAGGAGTGTCACCATCATCATCCTTAGCCATGACATCACATCCATAGTCACGTACAAACTTCCTGATGATGTCGATATGGTCCTTTTGAGCCGCATAGTGCAATGGTATGCTGCCCTTGAGCCCTTTTGTGTTAGGGTCACGCTTGAATTCATCAATCAGTGTGCACACTGTGGTCAGTGACCCTCCCAAGGCAGCAAAGTGGAGAGGAGTGTCACCATCATCATCCTTAGCCATGACATCACATCCATAGTCATGTACAAACTTCCTGATGATGTCGATATGGTCCTTTTGAGCCGCATAGTGCAATGGTATGCTGCCCTTGAGCCCTTTTGTGTTAGGGTCACACTTGAATTCATCAATCAGTGTGCACACTGCGGTCAGTGACCCTCCCAAGGCAGCAAAGTGGAGAGGAGTGTTGCCATCATCGTCTTTAGCCATGACATCACATCCATAGTCACGTACAAACTTCTTAATGATGTCGATATGGCCCTTTTGAGCCGCATAGTGCAATGGTATGCTGCCCTTGAGCCCTTTTGTGTTAGGGTCACACTTGAATTCATCAATCAATATGCACACTGCGGTCAGTGACCCTCCCAAGGCAGCAATGTGGAGAGGAGTGTTGCCAACAACATCCTTAGCCATGACATCACATCCATAGTCACGTACAAACTTCCTGACGATGTCGATATGGCCCATCCGAGCAGCAAGATGCAATGGTGTTCTGCTGTTGAGCCCCTTTGAGTTAGGGTCACACTTGAATTCATCAATCAGTGTGCATACTGCAGTAAATGACCCTCCCAAGGCAGCAAAGTGGAGAGGAGTGTTGCCAACAACATCCTTAGCCATGACATCACATCCATAGTCACGTACAAACTTCCTGATGATGTCAATGTGGCCCTCCTGAGCAGCATGATGCAATGGTGTTCTGCCCTTGAGTCCCTTTGTGTTAGGGTCACACTTGAATTCATCAATCAGTGTGCACACTGCAGTCAGTGACCCTCCGAAGGCAGCAAAGTGGATAGGAGTGTTGCCAACATCATCCTTAGACATGACATCACATCCATAGTCATGTACAAACTTCCTGATGATGTCAATGTGGCCCTCCTGAGCAGCATGATGAAATGGTTTTTTGCCGTTGAGCCCCTTTGTGTTAGGGTCACACTTGAATTCATCAATCAGTGTGCACACTGCAGTCAGTGACCCTCCCAAGGCAGCAATGTGGAGAGGAGTGTTACCAATATGATCCTTAGCCATTATATCACATCCATAGTCATGTACAAACTTCCTGACGATGTCGATATGGCCCATCCGAGCAGCAAGATGCAATGGTGTTCTGCTGTTGAGCCCCTTTGTGTTAGGGTCACACTTGAATTCATTAATCAGTGTGCACACTGCAGTCAGTGACCCTCCGAATGCAGCAAAGTGGATAGGAGTGTTGCCAACATCATCCTTAGCCATGACATCACATCCATAGTCATGTAAAAACTTCCAGATGATGTGGATATGGCCCCCCTGAGCAGCAAGATGCAATGGTGTTCTGCCCTTGTGTCCGTTTGTGTTTGGATCACACTTGAATTCATCAACCAGTGTGCACACTGCAGCCAGTGACCCTCCCAAGGCAGCAATGTGGAGAGGAGTGTCACCATCATCATCCTTAGCCATGACATCACATCCATAGTCATGTACAAACTTCCTGATGATGTCGATGTGGCCCTCCTGTGCAGCATGATGCAATGGTATTTTGCCGTTGAGCCCCTTTGTGTTAGGGTCACACTTGAATTCATCAAGCAGTGTGCAAACTGCAGTCAGTGACCCTCCCAAGGCAGCTATGTGGAGAGGAGTGTTGCCAACATCATCCTTAGCCATGACATCACATCCATAGTCACGTACAAACTTCCTGATGATGTAGATGTGGCCTTCCCGAGCAGCAAGATGCAATGGTATTTTTCCGTTGAGCCCCTTTGTGTTAGGGTCACACTTGAATTCATCAATCAGTGTGCACACTGCAGTCAGTGACCCTCCCAAGGCAGCAATGTGGAGAGGAGTGTCACCATCATCATCCTTAGCCATGACATCACATCCATAGTCACGTACAAACTTCCTGATGATGTCTATGTGACCCTCCTGAGCCGCATAATGCAATGGTATGCTGCCCTTGAGCCCTTTTATGTTAGGGTCACACTTGAATTCATCAATCAGTGTGCACACTGCAGACAGTGACCCTCCCAAGGCAGCAAAGTGGAGAGGAGTTTTGCCATCATCGTCTTTAGCCATGACATCACATCCATAGTCACGTACAAACCTCCTGATGATGTTGTTGTGGCCCTCCTGAGCAGCATGATGCAAAGGTATTTTGCCGTTGAGACCCTTTGTGTTAGGGTCGCACTTGAATTCATCAATCAGTGTGCACACTGCAGTCAGTGACCCTCCCAAAGCAGCAAAGTGGAGAGGAGTTTTGCCATCATCGTCTTCAGCCATGACATCACATCCATAGTCACGTACAAACTTCCTAATGACGTCAGTATGGCCCAACCGAGCAGCAAGATGCAATGGTGTTCTGCTGTTGAGCCCATTTGTGTTAGGGTCACACTTGAATTCATCAATCAGTGTGCACACTGCAGTCAGTGATCCTCCAAAGGCAGCAATGTGGAGAGGAGTGTTACCAACATCATCCTTAGCCATGACATCACATCCATAGTCACGTACAAACTTCCTGATGATGTCGATATGGCCCTTCTGAGCAGCACAATGCAATGGTGTTCTGCCCTTCAGCCCCTTTGTGTTAGGGTCACACTTGAATTCATCAATCAGTGTGCACACTGCGGTCAGTGACCCTCCCAAGGCAGCAAAGTGGAGAGGAGTGTTGCCATCATCATCTTTAGCCATGACATCACATCCATAGTCACGTACAAACTTCCTGATGATGTCGATATGGCCCTCCTGAGCCGCATAATGCAATGGTATTCTACCATTGAGCCTTTCTGTGATCGGGTCACACTTGAATTCATCAATCAGTGTGTACACTGTGGTCAGTGACCCTCCCAAGGCAGCAAAGTGGAGAGGAGTGTCACCATCATCATCCTTAGCCATGACATCACATCTATAGTCACGTACAAATTTCCTGATGATGTCGATATGGCCCTTATTAGCTGCATAATGCAATGGTATTCTGCCATTGAGCCCCTTTGTGTTAGGGTCACACTTGAATTCATCAATCAGTGTGCACACTGCGGTCAGTGACCCTCCCAAGGCAGCAATGTGGAGAGGAGTGTTGCCATCATCGTCTTTAGCCATGACATCACATCCATAGTCACGTACAAACTTCCTGATGATGTCGATATGGCCCTTATGAGCTGCATAATGCAATGATATTCTGCCATTGAGCCCCTTTGTGTTAGGGTCACACTTGAATTCATCAATCAGTGTGCACACTGCGGTCAGTGACCCTCCCAAGGCAGCAATGTGGAGAGGAGTGTTGCCATCATCGTCTTTAGCCATTATATCACATCCATAGTCACGTACAAACTTCCTGATGATGACGATATGGCCCTTCTGAGCAGCATAATGCAATGGTATTCTGCCATTGAGCCCCTTTGTGTTAGAGTCACATTTGAATTCATCAATCAGTGTGCACACTGCAGTCAGTGACCCTCCCAAGGCAGCAATGTGGAGAGGAGTGTTGCCATCATCATCTTCAGCCATGACATCACATCCATAGTCATGTACAAACTTCCTGATGATGTCAATGTGGCCCATCTGAGCACCAAGATGCAATGGTGTTCTGCTGTTGAGCCCCTTTGTGTTAGGGTCACACTTGAATTCATCAATCAGTGTGCACACTGCAGTCATTGACCCTCCGAAGGCAGCAATGTGGAGAGGGGTGTTGCCAACATCATCCTTAGCCATGACATCACATCCATAGTCACGTACAAACTTCCTGATGATGTTGATATGGCCTTTACGAGCAGCAAGATGCAATGGTGTTCTGCCCTTGAGCCCTTTTGCGTTAGGGTCACACTTGAATTCATCAATCAGTGTGCACACTGCAGTCAGTGACCCTCCCAAGACAGCAATGTGAAGAGGAGTGTCACCATCATCATCCTTAGCCATGACATCACTTCCATAGTCATGTACAAACTTCCTGATGATGTCGATATGGCCCTCCTGAGCCGCATTATGCAATGGTGTTCTGCCCTTGAGCCCTTTTGTGTTAGGGTCACACTTGAATTCATCAATCAGTGTGCACACTGCGATCAGTGACCCTCCCAAGGTGGCAAAGTGGAGAGGAGTGTCACCATCATCATCTTTAGCCATGATATCACATCCATAGTCATGTACAAATCTCCTGATGTTGTCGATATGGCCCTCCTGAGCCGCATAATGCAATGGTGTTCTACCCTTGAGCCCTTTTGTGTTAGGGTCACACTTGAATTCATCAATCAGTGTGTACACTGCAGTCAGTGACCCTCCCGAGGCAGCAAAGTGGAGTGGAGTGTTGCCATCATCGTCTTTAGCCATGACATCACATCCAAAGTCACGTACAAACTTCCTGATGATGTCGATATGGCCCTTCTGAGCTGCATGATGCAATGGTATTCTGCCCTCAAGCCCTTTTGTATTAGGGTCACACTTGAATTCATCAATCAGTGTGCACACTGCAGTCAGTGACCCTCCCCAGGCAGCAATGTGTAGAGGAGTGTTTCCATCATCATCTTCAGCCATGACATCACATCCATAGTCATGTACAAACTTCCTGATGATGTTGATGTGGCCCATCTGAGCAGCATGATGCAATGGTGTTCTGCCATTTAACCCCTTTGTGGTAGGATCACACTTGAATTCATCAATCAGAGTGCACACTGCAGTCAGTGACCCTCCCAAGGCAGCAATGTGGAGAGGAGTGTTGCCATCATCATCTTCAGCCATGACATCACATCCATAGTCACGTACAAACTTTCTGATGATGTCGATATGGCCCTTCTGAGCTGCATGATGCAATGGTATTCTGCCCTCAAGCCCTTTTGTGTTAGGGTCACACTTGAATTCATTAATCAGTGTGCACACTGCAGTCAGTGACCCTCCCAAGGCAGCAATGTGGAGAGGAGTGTCCCCATCAACATCTTCAACCATGACAATTTGGGATGATTCACTGTCCTAACCTCTTCCTAATGTTTTCGCGCTCATACCGGATGAAGCGGCCCCTATATGAAGACAATCAATAACGTGGGTTTACTCCTTTTTGCTAGGACTGAAGTACTATTGTTTTGCAAAACCATTGAAAACTCGAAATTTGTTTATTACCAGGCATTCTCCTCTCTCCAACTTCGAACTACCCACAACTCTATAATTTAAAGGGCGTGTCTAGTTGAAATACGGGGGGTGGGACTGTCGCTAAAGGGAATAGTCTCTAATTACATACCTGTTGTTTTCGGACATCAATTAGTTCTATATATGACACGTTGCTTATGATCTCCCGTCTCTGTCGGTTTTTCAAACACCTTGTGCCCTTTTCTTGATACTTAAATTAATAAAAACATTGATACCCACACACCATCCATGATTATTTGACGTGTAATTACAAGAAAGGGGCAATAAGTAATCGTCATGCTCAAATATTTAAATAATATTTTGGTACCAATGAAAGGTTTATTGCCATTTGGGTTTTGTTGGGAGGGAGGGAGGGAGGGAGGGAGGGAGGGAGGGAGGGAGGGAGGGAGGGAGGGAGGGAGGGAGGGAGGGAGGGAGGGAGGGAGGGAGGGAGGGAGGGAGGGAGGGAGGGAGGGAGGGAGCAACATATAGGTGAGTTCCAATCGCAGGTCATGTACAGTGTATGTATGTATGTCATGTACAGTGTATGTATGTATGTCATGTACAGTGTATGTATGTATGTCATGTACAGTGTATGTATGTATGTCATGTACAGTGTATGTATGTATGTCATGTACAGTGTATGTATGCCTATTCCTTTCCTTTTACTAGCATGGTGAGTTTTGCATGTCATGTGTATTGATTTGAAATCTTGTCCTGGCCTGCACTCCCGCTTCCCACTCAGTACTATTAGTTGCTATGGTTGCAACACATGGAGCTGTGGACTGTTGTGACTCCTTGCTGGCACACACCACTGTTGGTTGTTATGGTTACCACACAAGCTGTTGTGACTACCTCTCTGGCACACATCACCACATCACCATTGGTTGCTGTGGTTATGACACATGAGCAGTGGCTGATGTGAAATGTGTTGCTATGGTTACAACACATGGAGCTGTGGACTGTGACTGCCTGTCTCTGCACATTCCACTGTTGGTTGTTATGGTTACCACACATGCTGTTGCAGTGGCGGCGGAAGGGGGGGGGGGGGGGGGGGGGCTCAGCCCCTCCTATCCTAACAACAGGGAGTGCATTTAATTAATCGATCATTCGTGACCAGTCGCGCCACGATTCTGAGTACGGCAGTTATAGAATAGCGAAAAACATATTCATATCTAGAACAGCAGCTAGCTCATTGACACTTTTGGTGCTATATTTGGCAGCTGTTCTAGTCATTTGTCACGTGCTTTAATAATATTCATGAATATAATTATCTTTGCGTTTAGAGCCCCCCCCCCCCAATCATAAATGTCTTCCGCCGCCACTGTGTTGTGGACTACCTTTGCAGGCTGTTCTAGTGGATAGCGTGTATGAGTGTACTGTAAGAATTACAGATTTACTGTGAAAGTGTGTACGAGAGAAATGCATGCATGCGCAATGAAATATAGCACAACTTCAAAAGTTTGATATATTTAAAATGAATGATAAGAAAGGACACAAACAGCTAGAGTACACTGTAGGTATTTTGGATACCAAAGAATTGTCCAATTGTGAGGAAAGCTAGACAGGACTTTTGAGTAGTTCCAAAGAGTGCACTTCACTCACACTGACACAGTATTTGTTGTCCAACACAAACACATTGAACATGTGTTTCTGTTTATGTGTGAATTTGTGTGTGTGCATGTATGCATATACAAATGAATTATACACATACACACACATAAACACACATACCACACATACACACACGTAAACACACATACACACACATAAACACACATGTGTGCATGTGTATGTCATGTACATCAGTAGTTAATGTGTGTGCATGTGTGTGTGTGTCTGTGCATGCATGTGCATGTGTGCATGTGTGCGTGCATGTGTGTGTGCATGTGTGTTTATCGTGTACATGGTATGTGCATGTGTGTGCATGATGTACATGTGTGTGTGCATGTGTGTGTATCATGTACATTGTGTGCATGCTCATAGCCAGGAAGTGGGGTGGGGGGGGGGGGGGGTTTGAGGGGGATCAATTAATAGGACTGTGGGACTTCTGAAAGCATTTATCAATAGTCACATACGGGGCCCCATGCACACATTTATCCAAATATGAAATGCGAGAGCCCTGTCACCTTCAGACCTGCAATTTTTTGAAGTATCATAACTAGAGGGGGTGGAACTCAAGCATCAACAAGGGCGATTGACCGATCCCCCGATCTCCCCAGGCTGCGCATGTGTGTGTGCATGTATGTACATGTGTGTGTGTGTGTGTGTGTGTGTGTGTGTGTGTGTGTGTGTGTGTGTGTGTGTGTGTGCAGGGATTTACCACTCCCACCCCCCTACCCACACCCTGGATTGCTCCTAATTTGACTAACCCAACCCCTGGTTTACACATGCCATGTCAGAATAAAACTGCATGGCATGCCATGACTTATTTTTGCCCAACCCCTATATTCTGAAACCCACCCCCTGTTGAAAACATGGCAGTACATCCCTGGTGTGCATGTTTGTGTGTCATGTGTGTATGTGTGTCATGTGTATGTGTGTCATGTGTGTATGTGTGTCATGTGTGTATGTGTGTCATGTGTGTATGTGTGTCATGTGTGTATGTGTGTCATGTGTGTATGTGTGTTATGTGTGTATGTGTGTCATGTGTGTATGTGTGTGTGCATGTGCGTGTATGTGTGTGTGCATGTTCGTGTGCACGTGTGTGCATGTGTGTCAATGTGTGTCCATGTGTATATGTGTGTTTGTGCGTGAGTGTTATGTGTGTACAGTGTATGTGTTTATGCATGTGTGTATGTGTGCATGTGTGTGTGCATGTGTGTATGTGTGCACATGTGTGTATGTGTGCATGCATGTGTGTGTATGTGTGCATTGTGTTATGTGTATGCAACATGTGTGTATGTGTGCATTGTTTATGTGTGTATTGTGTTATGTGTATGCAACATGTGTGTATGGAACATGTGTGTATGGAACGCACCTCAGTATTGATGGAACAAGGGAGAATACAAAAAGTGTCCTAACTCCTGCCATTAAGGCAGCACAACAGTGTTCGGCAGCATTCATCCAGCATATTTCATTACTGTCTTCTTGCTATCAGGACCTGCATGTGGTATAATGATATAAACATGTAGAGCCACATGACTGCATGACCACTTTTAGCATAAACCCAATATTCAAGCTGCAACCTGTGAAATATAGACCATTTCCTTGCTATATGCACATAAAAAATACTTAGTAATGTATATGCTCACATGTCATTTTACTAGGGTGTGATCTAAATAAAATCCAAGTACACTGTTACTGTACAAGCGCAGCCATGCTACTTATTAACCTTCACTCTCAACACAAAGTGGAATACAAGATAATAAACAAGCTGCATCAAGTTTGAAACTTAGTATAGGGCTATGCATGCATACTACAACAAACTACTGCTAGCGAAGCGCTAGCAGCGGTGCACATTGACGAACACTGCACGCAAGCCTTCATAAGCACAGCGAGATTACATGCACGCATGAATCCGGTAATAGACCTTATTCGACCGCAATTATGAATAAATTATTGCGTGACTTGCATGTGACATGATTGATTGTTTATTGAGAAAGGCGTCGCCGTTATTGAGTATGGCTGAACAATCGGATGCGTTTAAGCAGCTTGATGCAGTCGGGAAGTCACGCTATAATGAGAAACTTGGTATGCTAGGCATAACAACAGATCCATACATGACTCCAAAAGATGCTTGGGACTACAACCCCTCTCGTTGGCCTGACGTGTCGTTTCCCGACATTTGTGTGTATTTCATTCAGACGATTTCATTCAGAAGACGGGTATACGAAGGGTTCAAAACATAATCTCCCAGTGCAGAAACCGTCGTAGAATACACCGAGCGAATTTAAAAAACATACATGTCTAAGGGGGCTTGTCCAAACTATATTTGGAAAAATTAGCGTCATTGTGACGTTAGGGGGGGGAGGGGGGGGGGGGGGGGGTTAAGGCTATGACGCTAAGAAAATTTTATTGTCCGCAAGTTTTGCGAAACATCTAGCTTGCAAGCAGCGTTAACTCTAGTGGCAGACTGAAAGATGTGCAACACATTTACAAGGTGCCACGAGACGCGTACGAAAAGTTTATTGAGTATGACGTTAAGGGGGGGGGGGGTTAATATGTTAACGTCACAATGACGCTAATTTTTCCAAAAGTAGTTTGGACAAGCCCCCTAAAGGAATGAAGCTAGCCTTACACAAACCATACTATATTAAATTAAGTGTTTGAACGATAAGTCACTAAGCTCTTACAGGCCATTCAGCAAATACACATCTCCCAGTGCGTAATGGTGCGCTACGTACAAATTCAGTAACACAGTACCAGAGATTCTATATATTATCTCTGGTACAGTACTTCTAATGTATACACGAAGCAACGTAGCCTTACACAAAGCCTTTGTCAGAGATAATATATTATCTCTGCCTTTGTGCGCCATTTATAATAATTTTTCCCGCGTAACAGAGTTCAAAAGTCAAACAACATCGACTAATGGGAATTTTGTAATGGTTACAACCATTTTTATGACATAAAGGCATAGCAAAAAAAATACAGCTTTACTTACAACAAAAACTGTCGCACAAACGAATTTCTCTCGTCGATGTCACGTGACTTAATTGGTCAATATTGTTACAAGCGCGGGACATTTATATATTCATATTGCGGTCGAATAAGGGCGCATGTTGGTGTATACCGTACCTAGCCTAGAAATCCATTAATCCACACCAATGCACGCGGGCCATGGCCAGCCTATGTTAGACGTTTTTAACTAGTAAGTTGTGTGCGTGCATATACCTTTAAGATATAACTTTGTCACTTACAGTCCAGTAACTGTATCTATATCACCTCAAATATGAAGTCACAGCTGCCATCATACGCTGCCCACGCAAACCACGCCCTCAACCGTCAGAAAGTAATTACAAATAAGGCTACAGTGGGGTGTAATGCGGTAAACCAGTGTTATGACAACGCACCTATAAAATCACCTAACACCCCACTCTTGGTGGGGTATGCTGCTAACACCCCAGCATAGCCTGCCAACACCCATAGATGTCAGCTGAACACCCTTGTGTGTTGCCATAACACCCCCTGGGCTGTAACACCCCTCAAACCTAACACCCCTCGGGCCTGTTTTTTTAACAGTGTGTGCATCGCTTCGTTCCACAATGTTATTCGATATTTAATGCAGTTGTAAACGCTTGATTCTACAGTTACAGCAAAAGCAACAAGGAAGGTAAAGAAAATAGCTTTACTGAGCACTTAAGTACTCTCTTGGGCGTAACTCAGTTTCAAAACCGACGGATTGCAAGGAAAAACAGACTAACAGTGTCTGGCAGGAAACAAAAGAACAGTCGACCAAACTCGCTAACCATCACTGACGTGATTGTGGGGAAATCACCTTTCCAGGCAAGCGCCTTTTATACTCGGATCGCGCGAGCCGTTTCTGCGCTGCGTGCGCGCTTGTAAACGAATGACGCATTACGCATTATTTATGCGGGACCTCGATCTCACCTTCTACCTCACACTAATTCCATGACTTCTGTCATGTGTATTAGCAGTATTTCCCATCACTATTGATAATAGCAGAAATTGGACTTGAATGAACTATGCAAACATCACCAATATGCATAAAATCAACGGTTACACTCTGTATTGTTCAGATATGTGGGTGATGATGTGGCCAAAACTGACAGGTCCACCAATGATCGAGTAAGTTACTGGATGCATACATCGCGTAAAAAGTTGTACCAATCAACTGCGGTGGCACAGCTTATCTATGTATAGTGTTTGAACTTGCCTTTATGGGACGCAAATATTGGTTATTGGGTTCCAACCTGTAGCTCTTCCTTTCAGTGCTTTGCCAACCGGGGTCCTATCTCTTCACAGCTGTGGAACTGAAATTGAAGAAGTGCCTAAAAAGAGGATACTGAATATCAGTACATCGATTCAAGGCTAGCACAATGAAAGTATCGTTTAATCCCCTCTTGACCCGATGTGACTTCGTTATGATGGATGTATTGAATGAAAGTGGTACTAAAATCCCTTGAAAAGTAGACTATCTCTTCTCAGCTGCAGTACTGAAATTGAAGAAGTGCCTAAAAAGTGGATACTGATTTTCAGTACTTCGATTCAAGGCTAGCACAATGAAAGTATCGTTTAAAACCCCTGTTGACCCGATGTGACTTCGTTATGATGGATGTTTTGAATGAAACTGGTACTAAAATCCCTTGAAAAGTAGACTATCTCTTCACAGCTGCTGTACTGTAATTGAAGAAGTGCCTAAACAGAGGATACTGATATTCTGTACATCGATACAAGTCTAGCACAATGAAAGCATCGGAATAACACCTGTTGACCCGATGTGACTTCGTTATGTTGGATGTATTGAATGAAAGTAGTTCTTCAATCCCTTGAAAAGTAGACTATCTCTTCACAGCTGCTGTACTGAAATTGAAGAAGTGCCTGAAAAGTGGATACTGAATTTCAGTACTTCGATTCAAGTCTAGCACAATGAAAGCATCGGTATAACACCTATTGACCCGATGTGACTTCGTTATGTTGGATGTATTGAATGAAAGTGGTACTAAAATCCCTTGAAAAGTAGACTATCTCTTCACAGCTGTGGAACTGAGATTGAGGTAGTCCCTAAAAAGAGGATACAGTTATTCTGTACATCGATACAAGTCTAGCTCAGTGAAACCATCGGAATAACACCTGTTGACCCGATGTGACTTCGTTATGATGGATGTATTGAATGAAAGTTGTACTAAAATCCCTTGAAAAGTAGACTATCTCTTCACAGCTGTGGAACTGAAATTGAAGAAGTGCCTAAAAAGAGGATACTGATATTCTGTACTTCGATACAAGTCTAGCTCAATGAAACCATCGGAATAACACCTGTTGACCCGATGTGACTTCGTTATGTTGGATGTATTGAATGAAAGTAGTTCTTAAATCCCTTGAAAAGTAGACTATCTCTTCACAGCTGTGGAACTGAAATTGAAGAAGTGCCTAAAAAGAGGATACTGAATTTCAGTACATCGATTCAAGGCTAGCACAATGAAAGTAAGGTTTAATCCCCTCTTGACCCGATGTGACTTCGTTATGATGGATGTATTTAATGAAAGTGATACTAAAATCCCTTGAAAAGTAGACTATCTCTTCTCAGCTGCAGTACTGAAATTGAAGAAGTGCCTAAAAAGTGGATACTGATTTTCAGTACTTCGATTCATGGCTAGCACAATGAAAGTATCGTTAAAACCCCTGTTGACCCGATGTGACTTCGTTATGATGGATGTATTGAATGAAACTGGTACTAAAATCCCTTGAAAAGTAGACTATCTCTTCACAGCTGCTGTACTGTAATTGAAGAAGTGCCTAAACAGAGGATACTGATATTCTGTACTTCGATACAAGTCTAGCACAATGAAAGCATCGGAATAACACCTGTTGACCCGATGTGACTTCGTTATGTTGGATGTATTGAATGAAAGTAGTTCTTCAATCCCTTGAAAAGTAGACTATCTCTTCACAGCTGCTGTACTGAAATTGAAGAAGTGCCTGAAAAGTGGATACTGAATTTCAGTACTTCGATTCAAGTCTAGCACAATGAAAGCATCGGTATAACACCTATTGACCCGATGTGACTTCGTTATGTTGAATGTATTGAATGAAAGTGGTACTAAAATCCCTTGAAAAGTAGACTATCTCTTCACAGCTGTGGAACTGAGATTGAGGTAGTCCCTAAAAAGTGGATACTGATTTTCAGTACTTCGATTCAAGGCTAGCACAATGAAAGTATCGTTAAAACCCCTGTTGACCCGATGTGACTTCGTTATGATGGATGTATTGAATGAAACTGGTACTAAAATCCCTTGAAAAGTAGACTATCTCTTCACAGCTGTGGAACTGAAATTGAAGAAGTGCCTAAAAAGAGGATACAGTTATTCTGTACTTCGATACAAGTCTAGCTCAATGAAACCATCGGGAATAACACCTGTTGACCCGATGTGACTTCGTTATGATGGATGTATTGAATGAAAGTTGTACTAAATCCCTTGAAAAGTAGACTATCTCTTCACAGCTGCTGTACTGAAATTGAAGAAGTGCCTGAAAAGTGGATACTGAATTTCAGTACTTCGATTCAAGTCTAGCACAATGAAAGCATCGGTATAACACCTATTGACCCGATGTGACTTCGTTATGTTGGATGTATTGAATGAAAGTGGTACTAAAATCCCTTGAAAAGTAGACTATCTCTTCACAGCTGTGGAACTGAGATTGAGGTAGTGCCCATAAAAGAGGATACAGTTATTCTGTACATCGATACAAGTCTAGCTCAGTGAAACCATCGGAATAACACCTGTTGACCCGATGTGACTTCGTTATGATGGATGTATTGAATGAATGTTGTACTAAAATCCCTTGAAAAGTAGACTATCTCTTCACAGCTGTGGAACTGAAATTGAAGAAGTGCCTAAAAAGAGGATACTGATATTCTGTACTTCGATACAAGTCTAGCTCAATGAAACCATCGGAATAACACCTGTTGACCCGATGTGACTTCGTTATGTTGGATGTATTGAATGAAAGTAGTTCTTAAATCCCTTGAAAAGTAGACTATCTCTTCACAGCTGTGGAACTGAAATTGAAGAAGTGCCTAAAAAGAGGATACTGAATATCAGTACATCGATTCAAGGCTAGCACAATGAAAGTATCGTTTAATCCCCTCTTGACCCGATGTGACTTCGTTATGATGGATGTATTGAATGAAAGTGGTACTAAAATCCCTTGAAAAGTAGACTATCTCTTCTCAGCTGCAGTACTGAAATTGAAGAAGTGCCTAAAAAGTGGATACTGATTTTCAGTACTTCGATTCAAGGCTAGCACAATGAAAGTATCGTTAAAACCCCTGTTGACCCGATGTGACTTCGTTATGATGGATGTATTGAATGAAACTGGTACTAAAATCCCTTGAAAAGTAGACTATCTCTTCACAGCTGCTGTACTGTAATTGAAGAAGTGCCTAAACAGAGGATACTGATATTCTGTACTTCGATACAAGTCTAGCACAATGAAAGCATCGGAATAACACCTGTTGACCCGATGTGACTTCGTTATGTTGGATGTATTGAATGAAAGTAGTTCTTCAATCCCTTGAAAAGTAGACTATCTCTTCACAGCTGCTGTACTGAAATTGAAGAAGTGCCTGAAAAGTGGATACTGAATTTCAGTACTTCGATTCAAGTCTAGCACAATGAAAGCATCGGTATAACACCTATTGACCCGATGTGACTTCGTTATGTTGGATGTATTGAATGAAAGTGGTACTAAAATCCCTTGAAAAGTAGACTATCTCTTCACAGCTGTGGAACTGAGATTGAGGTAGTCCCTAAAAAGAGGATACAGTTATTCTGTACTTCGATACAAGTCTAGCTCAATGAAACCATCGGAATAACACCTGTTGACCCGATGTGACTTCGTTATGATGGATGTATTGAATGAAAGTTGTACTAAAATCCCTTGAAAAGTAGACTATCTCTTCACAGCTGTGGAACTGAAATTGAAGAAGTGCCTAAAAAGAGGATACTGATATTCTGTACTTCGATACAAGTCTAGCTCAATGAAACCATCGGAATAACACCTGTTGACCCGATGTGACTTCGTTATGTTGGATGTATGAATGAAAGTAGTTCTTAAATCCCTTGAAAAGTAGACTATCTCTTCACAGCTGTGGAACTGAAATTGAAGAAGTGCCTAAAAGAGGATACTGAATTTCAGTACATCGATTCAAGGCTAGCACAATGAAAGTAAGGTTTAATCCCCTCTTGACCCGATGTGACTTCGTTATGATGGATGTATTGAATGAAAGTGATACTAAAATCCCTTGAAAAGTAGACTATCTCTTCTCAGCTGCAGTACTGAAATTGAAGAAGTGCCTAAAAAGTGGATACTGATTTTCAGTACTTCGATTCAAGGCTAGCACAATGAAAGTATCGTTAAAACCCCTGTTGACCCGATGTGACTTCGTTATGATGGATGTATTGAATGAAACTGGTACTAAAATCCCTTGAAAAGTAGACTATCTCTTCACAGCTGCTGGACTGTAATTGAAGAAGTGCCTAAACAGAGGATACTGATATTCTGTACTTCGATACAAGTCTAGCTACAATGAAAGCATCGGAATAACACCTGTTGACCCGATGTGACTTCGTTATGTTGGATGTATTGAATGAAAGTAGTTCTTCAATCCCTTGAAAAGTAGACTATCTCTTCACAGCTGCTGTACTGAAATTGAAGAAGTGCCTGAAAAGTGGATACTGAATTTCAGTACTTCGATTCAAGTCTAGCACAATGAAAGCATCGGTATAACACCTATTGACCCGATGTGACTTCGTTATGTTGATGTATTGAATGAAAGTGGTACTAAAATCCCTTGAAAAGTAGACTATCTCTTCACAGCTGTGGAACTGAGATTGAGGTAGTCCCTAAAAAGTGGATACTGATTTTCAGTACTTCGATTCAAGGCTAGCACAATGAAAGTATCGTTAAAACCCCTGTTGACCCGATGTGACTTCGTTATGATGGATGTATTGAATGAAACTGGTACTAAAATCCCTTGAAAAGTAGACTATCTCTTCACAGCTGTGGAACTGAAATTGAAGAAGTGCCTAAAAAGACGGATACAGTTATTCTGTACTTCGATACAAGTCTAGCTCAATGAAACCATCGGAATAACACCTGTTGACCCGATGTGACTTCGTTATGATGGATGTATTGAATGAAAGTTGTACTAAAATCCCTTGAAAAGTAGACTATCTCTTCACAGCTGCTGTACTGAAATTGAAGAAGTGCCTGAAAAGTGGATACTGAATTTCAGTACTTCGATTCAAGTCTAGCACAATGAAAGCATCGGTATAACACCTATTGACCCGATGTGACTTCGTTATGTTGGATGTATTGAATGAAAGTGGTACTAAAATCCCTTGAAAAGTAGACTATCTCTTCACAGCTGTGGAACTGAGATTGAGGTAGTCCCTAAAAAGAGGATACAGTTATTCTGTACTTCGATACAAGTCTAGCTCAATGAAACCATCGGAATAACACCTGTTGACCCGATGTGACTTCGTTATGATGGATGTATTGAATGAAATGTTGTACTAAAATCCCTTGAAAAGTAGACTATCTCTTCACAGCTGTGGAACTGAAATTGAAGAAGTGCCTAAAAAGAGGATACTGATATTCTGTACTTCGATACAAGTCTAGCTCAATGAAACCATCGGAATAACACCTGTTGACCCGATGTGACTTCGTTATGTTGGATGTATTGAATGAAAGTAGTTCTTAAATCCCTTGAAAAGTAGACTATCTCTTCACAGCTGTGGAACTGAAATTGAAGAAGTGCCTAAAAAGAGGATACTGAATTTCAGTACATCGATTCAAGGCTAGCACAATGAAAGTATCGTTTAATCCCCTCTTGACCCGATGTGACTTCGTTATGATGGATGTATTGAATGAAAGTGGTACTAAAATCCCTTGAAAAGTAGACTATCTCTTCTCAGCTGCAGTACTGAAATTGAAGAAGTGCCTAAAAAGTGGATACTGATTTTCAGTACTTCGATTCAAGGCTAGCACAATGAAAGTATCGTTAAAACCCCTGTTGACCCGATGTGACTTCGTTATGATGGATGTATTGAATGAAACTGGTACTAAAATCCCTTGAAAAGTAGACTATCTCTTCACAGCTGCTGTAACTGTAATTGAAGAAGTGCCTAAAAGAGGATACTGATATTCTGTACTTCGATACAAGTCTAGCACAATGAAAGCATCGGAATAACACCTGTTGACCCGATGTGACTTCGTTATGTTGGATGTATTGAATGAAAGTAGTTCTTCAATCCCTTGAAAAGTAGACTATCTCTTCACAGCTGCTGTACTGAAATTGAAGAAGTGCCTGAAAAGTGGATACTGAATTTCAGTACTTCGATTCAAGTCTAGCACAATGAAAGCATCGGTATAACACCTATTGACCCGATGTGACTTCGTTATGTTGATGTATTGAATGAAAGTGGTACTAAAATCCCTTGAAAAGTAGACTATCTCTTCACAGCTGTGGAACTGAGATTGAGGTAGTCCCTAAAAGTGGATACTGATTTTCAGTACTTCGATTCAAGGCTAGCACAATGAAAGTATCGTTAAAACCCCTGTTGACCCGATGTGACTTCGTTATGATGGATGTATTGAATGAAACTGGTACTAAAATCCCTTGAAAAGTAGACTATCTCTTCACAGCTGTGGAACTGAAATTGAAGAAGTGCCTAAAAAGAGGATACAGTTATTCTGTACTTCGATACAAGTCTAGCTCAATGAAACCATCGGAATAACACCTGTTGACCCGATGTGACTTCGTTATGATGGATGTATTGAATGAAAGTTGTACTAAAATCCCTTGAAAAGTAGACTATCTCTTCACAGCTGCTGTACTGAAATTGAAGAAGTGCCTGAAAAGTGGATACTGAATTTCAGTACTTCGATTCAAGTCTAGCACAATGAAAGCATCGGTATAACACCTATTGACCCGATGTGACTTCGTTATGTTGGATGTATTGAATGAAAGTGGTACTAAATCCCTTGAAAAGTAAACTATCTCTTCACAGCTGTGGAACTGAAATTGAAGAAGTGCCTAAAAAGAGGATACTGATATTCTGTACTTCGATACAAGTCTAGCTCAAAGAAACCATCGGAATAACACCTGTTGACCCGATGTGACTTCGTTATGATGGATGTATTGAATGAAAGTTGTACTAAAATCCCTTGAAAAGTAGACTATCTCTTCACAGCTGTGGAACTGAAATTGAAGAAGTGCCTAAAAGAGGATACTGATATTCTGTACTTCGATACAAGTCTAGCTCAATGAAACCATCGGAATAACACCTGTTGACCCGATGTGACTTCGTTATGTTCGATGTATTGAATGAAAGTAGTTCTTAAATCCCTTGAAAAGTAGACTATCTCTTCACAGCTGTGGAACTGAAATTGAAGAAGTGCCTAAAAAGAGGATACTGAATTTCAGTACATCGATTCAAGGCTAGCACAATGAAAGTATCGTTTAATCCCCTCTTGACCCGATGTGACTTCGTTATGATTGATGTATTGAATAAAAGTGGTACTAAAATCCCTTGAAAAGTAGACTATCTCTTCTCAGCTTGCAGTACTGAAATTGAAGAAGTGCCTAAAAGTGGATACAGTTATTCTGTACTTCGATACAAGTCTAGCTCAATGAAACCATCGGAATAACACCTGTTGACCCGATGTGACTTCGTTACGATGGATGTATTGAATGAAAGTTGTACTAAAATCCCTTGAAAAGTAGACTATCTCTTCACAGCTGCTGTACTGAAATTGAAGAAGTGCCTGAAAAGTGGATACTGAATTTCAGTACTTCGATTCAAGTCTAGCACAATGAAAGCATCGGTATAACACCTATTGACCCGATGTGACTTCGTTATGTTGGATGTATTGAATGAATGTGGTACTAAAATCCCTTGAAAAGTAGACTATCTCTTCACAGCTGTGGAACTGAGATTGAGGTAGTCCTTAAAAGAGGATACAATTATTCTGTACTTCGATACAAGTCTAGCTCAATGAAACCATCGGAATAACACCTGTTGACCCGATGTGACTTCGTTATGATGGATGTATTGAATGAATTGTTGTACTAAATCCCTTGAAAAGTAGACTATCTCTTCAAGCTGTGGAACTGAAATTGAAGAAGAAGTGCCCTAAAAGAGGGATACTGATATTCTGTACTTCGATACAAGTCTAGCTCAATGAACCATCGGAATAACACCTGTTGACCCGATGTGACTTCGTTGTGTTGGATGTATTGAATGAAAGTAGTC
>JABACO010000014.1:840814-855562 GCA_013339895.1 Ephydatia muelleri
TACACGCGGAAGACGCGCAGCTCTGGCCGTACAGCATGTACTCCACGACATTGCCAGTGGTTATTACGTATAGACGGCTGTAAACGATTGTTGCCAACAGGGTCTGTGCAAAAGTTAAATAGCTATATCATACAGTCTTCATGTAGGGGGAGGGATGCAGCGTGTGATAAGGTCTGACACTGCACACTCAGCGCACATACACGGCTATCAACACATTACTATATATGTACATTCAGCGTTTGCTACCAACGCATCCCTAAGTATACTCAGCGTACAACCATGTATGCACCCACACACAACACAATTAAAGTCCACTCAGCGTACAGCTACACGTATATGCTCTACCATGCAGCTACCTACATAACTACATACAATACTAATGATCGTCTCTGGTTCAAAAGCGTTCACGTCGATCACAAACTGCTGCAAAACAAAACCTCACAAGGTCACAAATATTTAGGCTAAATTCTGTCCCAAATACTCAGTCCACACCATGCGGTATACAGTACGGACTGAATGATAATGCATTAAAATGATAAACGTATTACTAGAACAATTCCGCGTATAATCGGTTAATAATCATAGACGGTGTCCCATGTTTTTATTATTTTGAGTATCAAGAACAGGGCACAAAGTGTTTGAAACCAACAGAGACGGGAGATCATAAGCAACGTGTCATAAATAAAACTAATTGACGTCCAAAAACAGCAGGTATGTGATAAGAAACCATTAGCGACAGTCCCGCCCCGCAACCTATTGTGTTTCAACGCGAGACACGCGGGTAGTTCGAAGTTGGAGAGTAGAGAATGCCTGGTAGTAAACAAATTACGAGTTTTCAATGGTTTTGCAAACCAATAGAACTTCAGTCCTAGCAAAAGGCACCCATGTGAAGTTAGCCCAACATTCCGTAGCCGCACATTTAAACACCAATTAAGAACATCGCGCGCCGCGGGCGCTGAGGCGCAACTGTAAAATCAGAGATCATATATAGATGATCTCTGGTAAAATCGATAGACGCGCTAGTATATAGTAAAGTACTTTACTACTAGTATGCATAAAAATGTACATAGACCTACACAAAGTTAATAATAACGTACAATGAACAAAAGCCAAAAGAAGGCCATCATTATAACCTGCATGCCCCCAACCAAACAAACCAAAATACAGGTGAGGCTGCACTACTGAGACATCACACACAGCCCACATGACATGCCTATGCTAGTGGCACGCCCATGGCCCCTCCCCAACAAGATTATTGTGTGGCCAGAGGTATGACTGTAACGTAATTGATTCAAACTCCATGCAATAAAGTATTTTAACAATTTTTACCTAGATCATTACTGCTCTCATTGCCATTAAGTTCAACGTCAGTCGTAAGCAAGCAATCAGTCACTTTCTCAATAACACACTTCCATAAAAACTTTGTGTATCTGTTTTGTGTCATTCCTTATTTGCACTTCAGAATAATGTGAAATTTCAGACACTATGAAGATATTCTCATGCACAGCTTAATGATAAATTACAATGTATTCACGGAGTGCTTGAAAGTCCAATGAAAACAGTAACTCATTATTAACTTTGACCCTTTCATTCACACTTGAACCTCTCCTGTTCAAAAAGGGGAGGGGCCAAGGGCGTGTCACATGCACAAGCATGTCATGTGGGCTGTGTGTGATGTCTCCGTAGTGCAGCCTCACCTGTATTTTGATTTGTTTGGTTGGGGGCATGCAACTCTTAAAATTGTTCCTATGCATGCACACTTGAACCTCTCCTGTTCAAAAAGGGGAGGGGCCAAGGGCGTGCCACTAGCATAGGCATGTCATGTGGGCTGTGTGTGATGTCTGAGTAGTGCGCCTCACCTGTACTTTGGTTTGTTTGGTTGGGGGCTTGCAACTGTTAAAATTGTTCCTATGTATGCACACTTGAACCTCTCCTGTTCAAAAAGGGGAGGGGCCATGGGCGTGCCACTAGCATAGGCATGTCATGTGGGCTGTGTGTGATGTCTGAGTAGTGCAGCCTCACCTGTATTTTGGTTTGTTTGGTTGGGGGTATGCAACTCTTAAAATTGTTCCTATGTATGCACACTTGAACCTCTCCTGTTCAAAAAGGGGAGGGGCCATGGGCGTGCCACTAGCATAGGCATGTCATGTGGGCTGTGTGTGATGTCTGAGTAGTGCAGCCTCACCTGTATTTTGGTTTGTTTGGTTTGGGGGCATGCAACTCTTAAAATTGTTCCTATGTATGCACACTTGAACCTCTCCTGTTCAAAAAGGGGAGGGGCCAAGGGCGTGCCACTAGCATAGGCATGTCATGTGGGCTGTGTGTGATGTCTCAGTAGTGCAGCCTCACCTGTATTTTGGTTTGTTTGGTTTGGGGGCATGCAACTCTTAAATTGTTCCTATGTATGCACACTTGAACCTCTCCTGTTCATAAAGGGGAGGGGCCATGGGCGTGCCACTAGCATAGGCATGTCATGTGGGCTGTGTGTGATGTGTGTGATGTGCAGCCTCACCTGTATTTTAATTTATTTGGTTGGGGCATGCAACTCTTCAAACTGTCCCTATGAATGCACACTTGAACCTCTCCTGTCCATAAAGGGAGGGTCTATGACATGGCACAAACACAGGCATGTCATGTGTAGAGTAGCATCGTTCTGTTGCAGTAACGATTTGCAGAAAGAGTCTAAGTGTCTGATCTTTTTCAACTGTAGCGTATCTGACGATATTAATGACGCAATGCGGCCGTGCGGCCAAAGTATACGTGGTAATTGGTATGGAATGTGCGGCAAAGAAATGTTGGGCTAACTTCTAAGCGGTCAAAAAGGCGTAAATACACGTTATTGATTGTCTTCATATAGGGGCCGCTTGATCCGGTATGAGCGCTAGGTAGAGATTAGGACAGTGAATCATCATGGCTGAAGATGCTGATGGTGACACTCTTCTCCACCTTCGTGCCTCGGGAGGGTCACTGACAGCAGTGTGCACACTGATTGAAGAATTCAAGTGTGACCCTAACACAAGGGGCTCAATGGCAGAACACCATTGCATCTTGCTGCGCGGGGAGGGCCAGATTGATATCATCAGGAAGTTAGTACGTGACTATGGATGTGATATCATGGCTAAAGATGATGATGGTAACACTCCTCTCCACATTGCTGCCTCGGAAGGGTCACTGACTGCAGTGTGCACCCTGATTGATGAATGCAAGTGTGACCCTAACACAAAAGGGCTTAAAGGCAGAATACCATTGCATTATGCTGCTCAGAAGGGTCATATTGACATCATTAGGAAGTTTGTACGTGACTATGGATGTGATGTCATGGCTAAGGATGATGATGATGACACTCCTCTTCACTTTGCTGCCTTGGGAGGGTCACTGACTGCAGTGTGCACACTGATTGACGAATTCAAGTGTGACCCTAACGCAAAGGATTTCCAGGGCAGAATACCATTACACTGTGCTGCTCAGGAGGGCCGTATCGACATCATTAGGAAGTTTGTACGTGACTATGGATGTGATGTCACAGCTAAGGATGATGATGGTAACACTCCTCTCCACATTGCTGCCGTCGAAGCGTCACTGACAGCTGTTTGCACACTGATTGATGAATTCAAGTGTGATCCGAATGCAAACGGATTCATGGGCATGATACCTTTGCATTATGCTGCTCAAGGGAGCCATATCGACATCATCAGGAAGCTTGTACGTGACTATGGATGTAATGTCGTGGCTAAGGATGATGATGGTAACACTCCTCTCCACTATGCTGCCGTGGGAGGGTCACTGACTGCAGTGTGCACACTAATTGATGAATTCAAGTGTGACCCTAACACAAAAAGGCTCGTGGGCATGATACCATTGCGTTGTTGCGATTTCGTTGGGCCATATCGACATCATCAGGAAGTTTGTACATGACTATGGATGTGATATCATGGCTAAAGATGATAATGGTAACACTCCTCTCCACATTGCTGCCTTGAAAGGATCACTGAATGCAGTGTGCACACTGATTAATGAATTCAAGTGTGACCCGAACACAAAGGATTTCCAAGGCAGAATACCATTACATTATGCTGCACATAAGGGCCATATCGACATCATCAGGACGTTTGTACGTGACTATGGATGTGATGTCATGGCTAAAGATGATGATGGTCACACTCCTCTCCACATTGCTGCCATGGAAGGATCACTGACTGCAGTGTGCACACTGATTGAAGAATTCAAGTGTGACCCTAACACAAAGGGGCTCAATAGCAGAACACCATTGCATCTTGCTGCTCGGGAGGGCCATAACGACATCATCAGGAAGTTTGTACGTGACTATGGATGTGATGTCATGGCTAAAGATGATGATGGTGACACTCCTCTCCACATTGCTGCCTTGGGCGGGTCAATGACTGCAGTCTGCACACTGATTGATGAATTCAAGTGTGACCCTAACACAAAGGATTTCCAGGGCAGAATACCATTGCATTATGCCGCTCAAAACGGCCATATCGACATCATCAGGAAATTTGTACGTGACTATGGATGTGATATCATGGCAATGGATGATAATGGTGACACTCCTCTCCACCTTGCTGCGATGGAAGGATCACTGACTGCCGTGTACACACTGATTGAAGAATTCGAGTACGACCCTAACACAAAAGGCTCGTGGGCATGATACCATTGCATTGTGCTATTTCGTTGGGCCATATTGACATCATCAGGAAGTTAGTACGTGACTATGGATGTGATGTCATGGCTATGGATGATTATGGTAACACTCCTCTCCACATTATTGCCTTGGGAGGATCACTGAATGCAGTGTGCATACTGATTGATGAATTCATGTGTGACCCTAACACAAAGGATTTCCAAGGCAGAATACCATTACATTATGCCGCTCATAAGGGCCATATTGACATCATCAGGAAGTTTGTACGTGACTATGGATGTGATGTCATGGCTAAAGATGATGATGGTCACACTCCTCTCCACATTGCTGCCATGGAAGGATCACTGACTGCAGTGTGCACACTGATTGAAGAATTCAAGTGTGACCCTAACACAAAGGATTTCCAAGGCAGAATACCATTACATTATGCCGCTCATAAGGGCCATATTGACATCATCAGGAAGTTTGTACGTGACTATGGATGTGATGTCATGGCTAAAGATGATGATGGTCACACTCCTCTCCACATTGCTGCCATGGAAGGATCACTGACTGCAGTGTGCACACTGATTGAAGAATTCAAGTGTGACCCTAACACAAAGGATTTCCAAGGCAGAATACCATTACATTATGCCGCTCATAAGGGCCATATTGACATCATCAGGAAGTTTGTACGTGACTATGGATGTGATGTCATGGCTAAAGATGATGATGGTCACACTCCTCTCCACATTGCTGCCGTGGGAGGGTCACTGACTGCAGTGTGCACACTGATTGATGAATTCAAGTGTGACCCTAACACAAAGAGGCTGAAGGGCAGAACACCGTTGCATCTTGCTGCTCGTGAGGGCCGTATCAATATCATCAGGAAGTTTGTATGTGACTATGGATGTGATGTTATGGCTAAAGATTATGATGGTGTCACTCCTCTCCACATTGCTGCCTTGGGAGGGTCACTGACTGCAGTGTACACACTGATTGATGAATTCATGTGTGACCCTAACACAAAGGATTTCCAAGGCAGAATACCATTACATTATGCCGCTCATAAGGGCCATATTGACATCATCAGGAAGTTTGTACTTGACTATGGATGTGATGTCATGGCTAAAGATGATAATGGTAACACTCCTCTCCACATTGCTGCCGTGGGAGGGTCACTGACTGCAGTGTGCACACTGATTGATGAATTCAAGTGTAACCCTAACACAAAGAGGCTGAAGGGCAGAACACCGTTGCATCTTGCTGCTCGTGAGGGCCGTATCAATATAATCAGGAAGTTTGTGCGTGACTATGGATGTGATGTTATGGCTAAAGATGATGACGGTGACACTCCTCTCCACATTGCTGCCTTCGGAGGGTCACTGACTGCAGTGTGCACACTGATCGATGAATTCAAGTGTGACCCTAACACAAAGGGGCTCAATGGCAGAATACCATTGCATCTTGCTGCTCAGGAAGGCCATAGTGAAATCATCAGGAAGTTTGTATGTGACTATGGATGTGATGCCATGACTAAAGATGATTATGGTGACACTCCTCTCCACATTGCTGCCTTGGGAGGGTCACTGACTGCAGTGTGCACACTGATTGATGAATTCAAGTGTGACCCTAACACAAAGGGACTTAAAGGCAGAATACCATTGCATCATGCTGCTGAGAAGGGCCATATCGACATTGTCAGGAAGTTTGTTTTTCATTTTGGATGTGATGTCAATGTTGTGGATGACTATGGTGAGACATTCTGGCATTACATCATTAAATTTGCCCATATGCCTCACATGAGCAAACTGGCAACTGTAATTGGTCTGAGTACATACAGTAAGAATACAAAATCTTACAGCAATCCAATTGCAGGGCGTGTGCTGGTTGTGGGTCATCCAGGAGCAGGAAAGAGTACTCTTGTAGAGGCATTGAAATCAGACACATGGTTAAGGAAGAAAGTCAGTAATGTTCCACCTCACACTGCTGGGATCATTCCACATACATTTGAGGGAAAGGGATATGGAGGAAGAGTCATCTTCTATGACATGGCAGGAGATCCACAGTTTCACTTTGGTCAGGCGGCTGTGCTAGAGCAGATTACATTCACTGAGTGCAATGTAGTCCTGGTTGTAGTTGATATGAGTAAACCAGTTAGTATTGATGGCATATTGTATTGGCTTCTGCTTGTATCCCATGCCACCAAAGATGTACCTAAAGTGATCATCGTTGGAAGTCATGAGGACGTTCTTCTTTCATTAGGAAGAAACCCCTGAGAGAGAACTTTCCCAGATATGCAATGATGTGTCATTTGTTCTACAGGCGGAACGTCCTTCTTCCAACAGTGACACAATCGCACATGTATCATTGGACTGCCGCTACACGAAGTCAGAGCACCTCCAAACGATACACTTGTTACTTCAACATTGTTTTACTAAAAGTGATCACTCGAGGAGACTCAGTCCTGAAGCTGGGACTCTTCTTCACATTCTCAATGAGATTGCAAAACATTCTCTTGTATGTACCTTTTCAGAAGTAGAAAGGTATGTAACACAAAATAGGTTGGTACTATCGATAGACCCTCTCTATCTTCTTTGCTGGGCCAAAGAGCTGGAGTCATATGGATGTGTGCTTGTCCTGTGGAATAAAGCCAACTGTTCTGAAAGCTGGATTATCACTGATGTTAAGCAATTTGTAAACACAGTGCATGAACAGCTGTTCTCTGAAAAGGCTAAACAGCTCGGAGGTTACTCATCCAACCTTGGTCTGATCCCTGTCTCTCAGCTAAGTGTCCTTTTCCCACTCTTTCCACCATCAGTGCTGGTGTCCTGTTTTGAGCTCCTCCAGTACTGCTTCAAGATTGATGACCATAATGTCCTAGTTGAAAATCTCATCGTTAGTTCACAAGCTCCTAGTGAGAGGACAGAGTACCTGTTCTTCCCATCTCTGCTTGAAGGAGTCAGGTCTGAAGTGAAGTGGATCATTAGTGGAGATGGTGTGTGTGCACTGGGATGGTACCTTTCCTGTAAAGGAAAATGCTCCTTCTTTCCACCTCGGTTCGTTTATGTCCTTTTGTTGAAGTTGGCAATTGAGTATTCCCATCCCCGTGACGACAATGAGGGCAATGGCAGCACCCCTCATAAAGGGATAAGACGTCGATGTATTGTGTGGAAGAATGGTATCCACTGGTTGATGGAGAGTGGCTTGGAGGGATTTGTGGAAGTGGTGAAGGAAAGCAGAGGTGTTGTAGTGGTGATGCGGGGTGAGCTTGAAATGGAGTGTGCAAAAGTATTGAGTTTGGTTCTTAAAAAAATTTGTATTGTCCTGAAAGAATTCTGTCATGCACTGGTGACCACAGAGTACCTGCTTGATCCTAAAGAGCTGCAATCCCTAAATTCCCTTCCAGAGGTAGACTCTCTACAGCTGTACCTCATGAGTGATGTGAAGAGGGTGCTGAGTGAGAAGGAGGGCAAGATGGTCATAAGTGAAGGTGAAAAAGGAATCATGAAGTCATCAGACATTGGTTTCCTTCGACAGTATCCTCTTTGGGGTAAGTTAGAGTAATGAGATGGTTTTATATTGAGTTTTGTGTTAATTTTATGAATTTTAGATGACACTTGTGCACACAGAAGGATTCAAGGTAGACAGTGCATGTCTAAAGTAAGAGAGTTGTATCCTAATTGTCTCCTCTCTCTAGCTGTGCTGAACAGTGCAACACTCATCAAGGCTATTGAATCTCTGTCTGATTGGAGAAAGCTTGGAATCTATTTGGGTATTCCAGCTCATGTCCTGAGAACCATAGCTGAGGACCATCCAGGAAATGGTGGGATGTGTAAGGTTGCCATGGTGGAGACTTGGCTCCACACTAACCCTTCAGCCACGTGGAAGGATGTCATGGAGGCTGTGGGGAAGCTTCCTGATGTAGCCATTGCCCAAACCATCAGGAATTCATCACCTGATCAAGGTAAACCACACCAGGTCATCATACATAGTTGTTTACCGATGACATTATGATATCATCCTGACTGCAGATCTTGAACTGTCAACCCTTCTTGAGCTCCTCCATACCATCAGTGACTGGTACCTCTTGGGAATACATCTTAGATTACCGGACACCAAACTGGACCAGATCAAACAGGAGTGTCCATGTTCCACATCTGACTGCCTTCTCAAAATGCTACAGTTCTGGCTTCACAATGGCAGCAACATCTCGTGGTCATTCCTTGGTGAAGCCATGGCAAAGATGCCTGACGTCATGTGTGCACATAATGTTGAATGGCAATACCAGAGTAGTCTACAGTGAAGGATGTTATGTGATTTGGAGTTTAGGCTCGTAAAACAAGTTTATATGCTCTAGTGTATCATGCATGCATACATGCTTATAATTCTGACTTTGCTTGTCCTGTAGAACTTTGTTAGAGATTTGTTTCCTTTTTTAGGTGTGCTTTTGTAAATTATTAATGGTTGCAAACACATTATTATGGAAGTCAAATTGTGAGGAAACCATTATGTTCCCCAAGCAGCACTGGTTGGTGCAGTGTTTAAGACCTCTATAAGCACAGCAGTTATACTCCACAATTATGGTCTCAATCACTAGTACCTATCAATTATTTGTGCTTTTGTGATTAGATGTAGTTTAAAATGTAAGGGCCAACTAACCTGATGATCAGTATGTGCTTGACATTACATTCATGTAACTTGATGTTACAAACTTCGTCCAAATATCTGAAGTTGCTGTTATCAGTTAAAATTGGACTAAACTGCATTTGGCAATTCAAAATCATCCATAGAAAAGATGGGAGCTGGTGGGAGGAAAATATCATATGTGGCAGCAAAATGTACTGATCCATAAACCATTGAACCTGATGGGGTACACTGATACAAGTTGAATGTAATCATATTCCTTCAGTACTGCATTCAGCGACACAAAAACTGTTACACTGTGTCAAGTGCTCATTCCAGTAAGGATTATATCATTCTGTTTTGACTGAATCAAGAGAGTGGAAAAAGATACAAGACAGGTACATGTGCATAAAAGCAAGTGTGCAGGATTTTAAACTTAATGTGTAGATAGTTAATAAATGGTGATCTGTGGATATCTGAAAGCTTAATTCCTTGTAACTGAGAAAAAAAACAATATAATTATTCTTAGTTCTAAAAAGCTCTGTATTTCACCAGACTACCCACTAACAGTGTGGTGGTTGTGGCACATAAGTATGTGGAAATTGCCAAGAGTTTCTTTCAAAATGTGGGAGTGAAATTTGTTACAAGACATCGCTTTCTTGCAGGCGTGGTTGGTGAAAACGGATTTTGTGTGCAATTTGTCAGGGAAGAGGTTGATGCACTGTGTGGACAAATTGTCTCAGACTGCTGTCAAGGCAACCATGCAGGCAGCATTTGCATCTTTGACAGAGTCTTTGCAGTGTGAATGGAACTTCCTCCAGAGAGTTGTACCAGACTGTGCAGCTGCTTTTAAACCACTCAGTGAGAAGATCAAGAAGCAATTCTTTCTGGGTGGAGATGTCACTGAAGCAGAGGAAGCTTTGTTTGTTCTACCAACATCTCTAGCAGGACTAGGGATTTTTGACCCCCACCAAGACTGCATCTCTAGCCTACCAGACATCTAGACAAGGAACTAATGTGTTAGTTGAAGCAGTGAAAGGAGTTGATGTCTTTGATCCAGCACAACATATGCAACATATACAACATATAAAACGAAGGTAATAGGAAGAGACTTACCAATCTTTACTTAACAGTGTTTTGATGCAGTTCTCACCAATGCGAAAAAGAGCCATTAAAAGAGCCATTTGTGGCAAAACATCAGCATGGTTGGCTGTTCTTCCACTCGCTACCTGCCACTTTGACCTGGCTCCAGCTCAATTTAGAGATGGTTTGGTGATTAGCTATATGTGTGACTCGACAGACTTACCTTCCAAGTGTGATGGTTGTGGGGCCTCACTAACAATGCAACATGCTCTTGACTGTAAGGTTGGTGGCCTAGTTATCCAGAGACATAATGAGATTAGAGGCTGTATTGGAGATATTGCTGCACAGGTTGTCATGGAACCAATTGTCAGAGAGGCAGAAACACACAGGTAGGTGACTCAGGACTGTGGCTAGTGGCATTTGGGAGTATGTGGCATTTGGCAACCTCAAATAGAGGCACTATTTGACATCAAGGTTATTGATACAGATGCCCCATCCTACAGTAATCATATTCCAGAATCACTCGGGAGCTCAGGACAAAAAGAGGATGTACAACAAGTCATAGAGGTACTTTTACACCCTTTGTCACTTTAGTAGTCGGACTTCTGCATCAGGAAGCTGAGCACTTCCTTTAGAGAATGTCTACATGTGTTGCAAGCAAATGGAAGAAGTGTTATGCACAAACATGTGGCTACATCAGAGCAAGGCTTTCATTTACCATCATCAGAGCAGCCAGCTATGCCTAAGGGTAAAGTCGAGGAGTAGCCTGGGCTTTGAGGATGGGGCCGCTCTTTACTCAATCATGCATTGAAGCAGTCCAAACCATTTATTTATTTATTTGTATACAGATATTTTAATTAAATTATTTATTTCTTCATTAGAATGTTTTTACTCACACTGTACTTGAACAATCATTGATTTTTGTTATGTTATAATATTATTCATTTTCAAATATAGTTTGACCTCAGGACATTCCTCCATCCATGCATGATATGCAATGACTTTAGTGGAGTGTATCTTTACTTTAGCAGAAAGGACAATGGTGAGATCTGCCACTCCACAAGTAAAACATATAAAGAAGAACAACGAACACACACCATAGATACTTCACAGTGCAGAGACATTTAGGTTCACCAGGCACCTTGTCACTGTATTCAGCTGTGAGTTTGGACCAATACAGTTGCAGCTGATGACAAGTGTCTGAAGATGTGGTATGTTGCTCAACAATGATTGAACCAGTTCTGAGGCTCACACACAGCAGATAAGAGAGTGCCAAGTTATCATGTAGAGTGGTTGCTGTGTACAGTAAAAATGAAGCCGGTATTTTTAGCTCAAACAATCGACTAGAGGTAATCAGGGGCGAATACAACTCCACATTTCACTCTCAGTGTTCAGTTTTAATGCAGTGCATTTTGCCTTAGCTAGTAAAAAAAAGGTGCCCAGATTGCTCCACATTTATGTGAATGTGTATGTTGAGTTTTCGCATCCAATAATAGGCTTTGAAAGCTGGACAAATTTTTTTAACATGTCCATATGAAACGACAATAGTATATAGCTGTTGAAAAGCACACTGATCGTCTTCCCTATCAGTACTAGTTGTGTTTCCAGACCCACACGTTCATCCGAAGTGCAGGTCTGGTACGAGTCTACTAGCTGTGTCATATTGTAGCTAGGTGGAGTGTTATTTATTTGTGTCCTTGTGAAGGTACAGGCACAAGAGCAGCATTCCACTCTCATTTGAGAATTGACCCTCAAGTGTCTGTGAAACCTGAACAAATTCATCCTTGCTTTTTATTCAATCATTCTACATTATTTTGATTCACACATGTCTTCTTATATGTACGTTACAGGACACATGCACACACACACACATGCACACACACGCACATGCACACACACACACACACACATACAAACACGAGTAAGTACTCATGTCCAATGTACATATTACTGTACAGCAATCACACGCAGTCTGACAGTCCCATTGGTCAAGTGATACTACGATGGGTGGGTGTGGCTATTAGTATTACCTCATCCCGGTACCTAAAGTATAAATAAGGTTAATCCTCTACACCTGCATCTCTAGTGTACAAGAAATCAGTGGTATTTTACCGCATTATCTTGTTATAGGATATTGAGCAAAATTATTTACACTCCTTCCCACGTCACACTGATAAAAAAGTTCAGCTGGTTCCTAAGGTACTAAGCAAAAGATGTTCATCATATTACAGAATGTTTACCCTCTTCATATAGGTTCCAATAGTTGGTGTACAAGATAAGGAAATCCTTTTCTAAATTTCAAATGGATCCTGGCTATATCTTGACAGTTTGTTTTTTTGTTTTTTTTCTAAAGCATTTGTAGGTTTCAAGAATTTTTTATGCATTAAAAGTCATATCCCAATACATTTGATGGTCATGACATGAGGAGACATCTCAAATCTAGTCTCGTACCGAGATATCATATAATGGTAATCATCATGTGAGCACATCTGGTCCTTACTGAAATAGTCAGACACCATAATGTAATGACTTGTGCCCAGATTAGTATAATCTCGTACCGATCACATCGAGGTAGAATCAATGAGGGACGAAAGAGGATTGTGGGATCAGATCTGGATCCAGACATGCCAGGCAATGATCAGACTGTGACGGATCGGCCAGCGCACTACGCCGCGCAAGCCGCCAACGTCCGTAAACAAAGCTCGACTTCACTCCGCAGATCATCCGTGCCAACAAAACGCACAAACATATACACCGAAATACACCCAAGACATTGTGGGTTTGTACTGCACGTGATCACTTAGAAGGATCCAGTCCTTCACACTCCTTCCTCCTTCTCCTCGATAAACGCACCACCATGTTTATCGAACTCTTGCTTGGGATCTGCGTACTTCCGCTGAAGAGAGCCTTCATCGCCAGACAGTCTCCGGTCCACCGCGAGTTATCCTGTGCCACCATCTTGGTCCTCTTCCTCTCTGAAGTCCACCCCAGCTGGCTGGCATCTGCAGGTCTACTCCGGCCTTCCAGTCACCAGACCCAGTCTTCGGCAAACTTTTGGCGTCCTCCTCAGCTCGAGCTTTCACAAAGGGTCCTCCCGCACGACAGGCAAGGAGTGATCCCACTTCTGACACCAAATGTGACGGATCGGCCAGCGCACTACGCCGCGCAAGCCGCCAACGTCCGTAACAAAGCTCGACTTCACTCCGCAGATCATCCGTGCCAACAAAACGCACAAACATATACACCGAAATACACAAAGACATTGTGGGTTTGTACTGCACGTGATCACTTAGAAGGATCCAGTCCTTCACACAGACATACAAAAGCACTGACACACAATCATCATCCTGATTGGTCAACTTCTGTTGTTGTAGTTTCTGATCTTACCGGCTTGCTATGAACCAACCTTCTGCCCTGAAGGTTTGTGGGGCCCTTGGTGGTGGTATTCTTTGGTAGTGGTCTCACCCCCACTCCTTGCACTCCCATCCCCTCCTTCCTTTGGGATGGAGCCACAACCACCTCCACCTCTTCCCAAAGGGGCGGAGCAGGTGGGTGCCTAGGCGAGGACCGACACGAGGTAGAAGGGGCGTGGCTTTTCATCATGGCCCAGGTGGCATAGCAACCTCTCAAGGTTGTTGTGTTGTTGCTCAAAGTCTGAAGACTCGTTGAGTAGAGATGGAGGAGGTATTGGACTGGAATGGTTGGTGAGAGGAGGGAGGGAGGAAGGGAGGACGAAGACAGACTGATGATGAGGGGGGTGGTACCACAAGAGGCGGAGCTTCAGTACCGGTAGCATCAACGTGAGTAGAAACAGTGATCGTCTGAGGGGCAGTGGATGCTGTAGTGGGCAAGGCTGATGCTATAGTGGGAGGGGCTGATGCTGTAGTAGGTGGTGCTCTAATGAACACCTCTTCACCTGCTGCAGGCTGTGAAGGTCCTTGCCGAGGTAAAGAATGGACTGGGCACTACCATTAGGGACAGTGCAGTGTGGGCGGGGCACCATTCTGTGATGGGCGGGTGAGCAACTGGTGGTGCCTTGTCAGCTCTGTGGCTGGCAAGTTGTTGGTGTAGTGCCTGCAGTTACTTTCACCCAACTTGGCTTTCTTTCAACATTGTATTCCTTCTCTGCAACAGGAGTGCTATGATGACCTGAGTGTGCCTCTCAGTAATTTGTGATGTACTTTGGATTGGTGGGCAACGGCTAAGGCTCTGCCCTATGGGACCTTTAAATGGACACATGTGTGTGTATGTGAGTGTTGTGTGTGAGTGTGTGTGTGTGTGAGTGTGTGTGTATGGAGTGTGTGTGTGTAAGTGTGTGTGTGTGTATATATTAAGTGTGTGTATATGTGTGTGCATTATTGTGTAATTATGCAAATGTATATTTTGTGCGGAGGGCC
>JABACO010000014.1:856562-875917 GCA_013339895.1 Ephydatia muelleri
AGAGGTGAACTCGGAGTGTGCCCATCTGAAGGAGTGCACCCTCCGTCTTCAAGAGGAGAGGGAGGTCCTCCTGAGGCAGGTGGAGGCCAGGGAGACACAGGCCCAGCTCAGCATAGACGAGCTCGGGGTTCAGATGGAGGAGGCGGTGATGCAGAAGACGGCCAAGGTACAGGAGCTGCTCGACTACGCTGAGGAGCTGCAGGACACGCTGGGCACCCTGGTGAAGGAGAAAGACCTCCTGACCACCAGCCTGAGGCAGGAAGCCGAGTACACCAGGCAGCTGGAGGAAGAGAAGGTATAACTACTGTATTACATGTTAATTGGTTAGATCTATACGATTGGTTAGATAATTGATCAAATTACTGCATTACATGTTTCAAGTTTAATTGGTCAAATATTATTTATTGATTGCATGTTTGGGAGATTAATTATTGTTAGATATTGAGAATATTATGTTCAATATTAATTTGCTTTTGGTTAATTCGCTTGTGTTAAGGAGTTAAAATATGCGACTTTTTTTTTATGCTGACAGGAGTCAATGGAGAGGCAGCTGTCGGACAGCAACGGGAAGCTGCAGTCTCTGGAGCAGGAGCTGCAGAGGATCAGTGAGATGCAGGACGAGCTCGAGGCGGGCCAGAGGGAAGGGGACGAGGCGAGGGGGGCCCTGGAGGCTGACCTGGCCTCAGCCACCCGGGAGAGGGGGGGAGCTGGCCTCCACGGTGGGGGCCCTCCAGGAGGGACTGAGGACTGCCTGCTCCGAGGTGGAGGAGAAGGCTCAGCAGAACAGGGTCCTGAGCGCGGCCGTCACCCAGCTGGAGAAGGAGAGAGGGGTCCTCGAGGGGCAGCTGGCCACCGTGAGGGCGGAGCTGGCGCAGACGGAGTCCAGGTTTGCCGTTCTGCGGCACGAGATGGGAGAGTTGGAGGAGACGGTTGAGCAGCGTGCTAGGCGGGAGGTGGATGAGGTGTCTTCGCAGCTGTCCGTCAGCGCACAACACGCGCAGGAGCTTCTGAGTGAGAAATCTGCACTGGAGGGAAGGCTGCATCAGCTGGAGAGGTTAGGTGGTTTGTGTGTGTGGGGTTAGGTGGTTTGTGATGTGTGGGTTAGGTGGTTGTGTGATGTGTGAGGCTAGGTGGTTGTGTGATGTGTGGGGTTAAGTGGTTGTGTGGTGTGTGGGGTTAGGTGGTTGTGTGAGTTAGGTGGAGGTGGTGTGTGGAGGGTTAGGTGGTGTGTGGGTTAGGTGGTGTTGTGGGTTAGGTGGTGTGGGGTTAGTGGTTGTGGATGAGTGGGGTTATGGTTGTGTGGTGTTGGAGGTTAGGTTCTTGTGTGGGGTTAGATGTGTGTGGTTAGGTGGTGTGTGTGGTTGTGGGTTAGTGTGTGGGGGTTAGGTGTGTGTGGGATTCGTGGTGTGGGGTTAGGTGGTGTGGTTAGGTGGTGTGGGGTTAGGTGGTGTGTGGGTTAGGTGTGGGGGTTAGGTGTGGGGGTTAGGTGGAGTGGGGGGTTAGGGTTGGGGTTGAGTGGTGTGGGGTTGTTGGGTTAGGTGGTGTGGGGGTGGTTGAGGTGGTGTGTGGGGGTGAGGTGGGTGTGGGGTAGGTGGGTGTGGGGTTCGGTGGTGTGGGGGGTTAGGTGGGGTTGTGTGGGTTAGGTGGTGTGTGGGGTTAGGTGGTGGTGTGGGGTTAGGTGGTGTGTGGGGTTAGGTGGTGTGTGGGTTTAGGTGGTGTGTGGGGGTTAGGTGGTTGTGGGGGGTACCAGTGTTGGCATGCCTCTGTTTTATGGAGTGGTGTTTGATTCGTGGCCATCAGGCCAACTCGCAGAGGCAAGGCGGGGGGAGGGATGAGGAGCTAGCTGGTGGAGGGAGGAGCTGGAGGCCGTGGCTAGTAGGCTCAGCTTGGCCACCACAGAACTGGAGGACTACCGGCTTACTAACAGTCAGCTTAATGCACAGGTAAGGCTCCTCACGGGTGAGCTCAGGGGGATGTCTGACTTGATTGATGGGTGGGGGAGGGGGAGGAGAAACCAACCCCCTGGAAGTGTTGAGGGAGGGAGGTGTCTGAGTGACCTGATGGGCTAGACTTTTGACTGGCATCACTCCATCTTTCTGAGTCGTTGGGGTTAGGCCTGGCCCTTCTCATTGGTCAGATCAAAAGACCCACAGTGTGCCACTGTTGTCTGCAGATTCAGTGAAACCATAGTACCCCTCATCAATAGTCTTGAGTGTAGACCACACCTCAGACAGACCAATTCTGACCATTTCAGTCTCCTGGTCAACGATTCACTGTCTGGTCTGATGGTAAAGAACATGGCATTATATTGACACAATGGGATACAAACCTTGCCAAATACACTAATGTACATCTTTTTGTTGATTAAAAACACCAAAATGATTTCACATGGTCCTGAATTTAATGTTGTCATTTGTGTGTGTGTTTGTGTGTGTTTGTGTGTGTGTGGTGCAGGTATCTGGACTTAAAGAACAGCTTGTAGACCTGAGGGCACAGCTGGAGGAAAGTGACGAACATGCTGAAGATGTCGCGCAAACTTTGAGCCAAAAATCTGCATATGCATCCCAATTGGAGAGCATCATTCAACAGCAAAAGGCAGAGATACAGAGACTGAACCGAACTGTCTCCCAATCAATGTCGCAGGTAACCATGGCAACATGAGTTGGCGATATCTTGAATCGCACTGCTCATCTCTCTATTTTGTTTTTCCCCCTCCCTCCCCCCTCCCTGTACCATAAATGCAGGACTCCTCTACACCAAACCACAGGTCCTCCGCTGATAGACTTCAGAACGCATCCCACAGCATCGGCGTGGACAGCAGTGCTGGTGGTGGATGCGACTTGGACGACGGTGGTCTCGAGATATCGTCTATCGATGCCGGCTCGCCCTACGGTCCCCCTCCCACCACAGAGGGTGTGGCCGCACCCCCCGGTGGAGACCACCAAGGCCAGCCCCCGCTCGTCCGGTCCTCCCGGGCTCGGCAGGGACGTTCCCTCTCGCCTAACGCGGAGGTTGTCTCCCTGAGGCAGAGGCTAGGAGAGTCCCAGCAGCAGTCCATCAGGCTAGAGACCCAGCTGGCCAGCTTGAAGACAGAGGTGGCCAAACTGCAGGGGTCGGTGCAGGCACTCGCCTCCATCAAGTCCCACCTCACGGAGCAGAATCAGGGTCTCCAGGAGGCCAACAGGGGGCTGGAGGAGGAGAGGGAGGGCATGCAGAGGGAGAGGGAGATGGTCGTCATGGAGATGAGCCGGGCCAGGGACACGATTGAGACGCTGAGTGCTGAACTGTCGACCGTCTCTCAGAGCAAGGAGGAGCTGCTGGCAGAGTACAGGGAAATGCAGGTTAGTGGTTGAAAGTGAATCTTTTGGGTTGCTGCAGGATTGCAGTGAAACTACTTGTCATATACCACATTCATTGTTTACAAACACACCATCCACTGACATAACCTCATTCAATGGAACCAAACAAACCCACAACAAAGCTACCTTGCATGCAAACACCATTCAACCAACCCAAACCAATTGCAGGATGTTTGAGCCCCCTCCCCCTGTGCCTTGACCCATCCATGTCTTCATGCCCCATCCATGCCCCATGCTTTGATGTCCCATGCCTTCATGCCCCATACTTTCATGCCTCCATGTCTTCATGCCCCCATGCCTTGAGCCCCATGCCTTGATGCCCCGTGCCTTCATGCCCCATGCCTTGATGAACCCATGGCCTTGGTGCCCCATGTCTTGGTGCCCCGTGCCTTCATGCCCCATGCCTTGAGCCTCATGCCTTGGTGCCCCATGTCTTGGTGCCCCATGCCTTCATGCCCCATGCCTTGATGACCCATGCCTTCATGCCCCATGCCTTGATGACCCCATGCCTTGGTGCCCCATGTCTTGATGCCCCATGCCTTGGTGCCCTGTGCCTTCATGCCCCATGCCTTTGTGCCCCCATGCCGTAATGGAGCACTGTGTTTTTTAGGAAAGTTGTTTGGGGTTTGGGGTGGCACCGAAGGAGCCTGCAGGATCATATCACACCCGTCTCAACTTTCACCCCTTTTTGTGAGGCCGCCTTTGACGCCTCACTAATCCTTGCCTTGAGTCCCTCCCCACCTTGATGCCCCCATGTCTTAATGCCCCCATGCCTTGAGCCCCATGCCTTGAGCCCCATGCCTTGAGCCCCATGCCTTGATGCCCCATGTCTTGGTGCCCCATGCCTTGATGCCCCATGCCTTGATGCCCCATGCCTTGAGCCCCATGCCTTGATGCCCCATGTCTTGGTGCCCCATGCCTTGAGCCCCATGTCTTGATGCCCCATGCCTTGAGCCCCATGTCTTGATGCCCCATGCCTGATGCCCCATGTCTTGATGCCCCATGCCTGATGCCATCCCATTGCAGACCAAGATGGCTGAGCTGCAGGAAGAGCTATCCATGAAGGAGGAAGAGGTGTGCACCCTCGACGACCAGCGAGCCGCAGCCGAGAGGGACCTGGAGAACGCAACCGAAGAGGTACACACCATGAGACAGAAGTTGGAGAGCCACAGTGAGTCGCTCGGACTCTGCCAGTTGGAGAAGGAAGTGCTGGAGCAGTGCATCCGACAGGAGTCCTCTCTACTCACCGAACACGCCTGCGAAGTAGAGCGGAACATGTCGGCTCTCAAGGAAGACTCCTTGGCCGTCCAGGAGGAACTACGGGTGGCAGAGACGATGAACGTGGCTGCCTCGACCCGACTGGAGGAGAACGAGGGGAACGTCTCAGCCTTGCTGGGGGAGGTGGAGGCGCTGAGGGCTAGGAGGGCGGTTATGCTGCAGTACGTGACGTCCCAGGACGAGCAGCGCGAGGAGCAGTCGAGGACACTGGTGGTCCGACTGGAGGAGGAGAACCGGGCACTGCAGCAGAAGCTGGTGGGTTGCGATGAGGATGGGAGGAGGAGGAGGGTGGAGGCGGAGCTTGCAGTCGTACAGCGGAGCAAGGAGGAGGAGGTGTCGCATCTTCTGGGGTTGCTGGGTGATGCGGAGAGGGAGAAGGTCATGCTGCAAGAGGAACTGAGCAGGTGTGTGTGTGCATGCATGCTTGTGCAGATGTGTGTGTGTGTGTTTTTGTATGTGTGCAGTGCAGGTGTGGTGTGTGTTTTTGTATGCATGTGTGTGATGTGTGGATATGGCACACAACGGTTGCAATTCACTAATCCTCACAAAATGCACACACCACACACACACACACACACACACACACACACACACACACACACACACACACACACACACACACACCAGTAAGGCCCTCCGTTTGAAGAAAGGGGACGAACTACCCAGGATGCAGAGGAAGCTGGACAGGATGCGCACAAAGATGGACGTGCAGTCCAGACAGATCAACTACCTCCGGATCAAGCTAGGCTACACACTGGCAGAGCTGAGGCTGTACAAGAGACTGAAGGAGGAGATGAACTCCCAGGTGGAGCAGCTGCAAGCCCAGATCTCGCTGTCGCAAGAGCAGTACAGGCAATGCCTGCTGAGGCTGCAGCAAGCCGGGATAGGCTTCAATTCATCTTGATGTACACACATATACCCTCTCTCCACTCATCCTCCCAGTGTTCCTCTGTCAAATACAGGATGGGTAATTTTCATCATCACATATAAAATGCAAAAAAAAAAAAAAAGATCTGAGAAATCACAATGTGAAAGAAAAGAGAAGAGTTCTTGAAATGCCAGTGTATAAGTGTAAATAATTGAGGTGTGCCATGAAGTGCCTGGTGTGTAGACAGAATACATGGTGTCGTGTTGCTGTCATGGGCCAGTCTTCTGCCTCTTAGCACCATCGTCTCTGGAAAGGAGGGACAAAACACATTATTATGTGCGTTTTGTTTGCATTAACATTCTATTTATTTGCTTACGGAGGGGGAGTGGCAGATGGTCGCTTGGCAACAGCAGCAGCTGCCTTGTCTGCTGGCTTGGGGTCCTGCAGCCACCTCACCTGTGTGGCTGGACCATACCTGAGTTTGTTATTTTTTGTTTTTTGTGGGTGGAGAAATTCAAAACAGTTACGTACAACCTCAGGATGTGCAACCCTCTGCTCTTCAATATTACGCACCCTTTGTCGTTCTTGGCGGCAATTCTAAATATGATGGCCGGCTTTGAAGTGGTGTCCACGTGAGCGCTTGCCAGCTGGCTGTGGGAGACGATACAGGAGCTGCCTGGGCCACAGTAGACTCGGGCAAAGGCCATGGTCCCGGGCTGGGCACTGGGCTGGGGCTTCAGGCCAAGGTATACAGAGTACTCTGTGATGGTCCCCGCTGAGTTGGCTGGTGGCTCCCATGAGAGGTGTGCACCCTCGGTACTCTGCACGCATGCACACACACACACAAAACCAAACACACGACGACACAAAGAGAGATGAGAAAAACAAATAAAATTGACAGTACTCGCCACACACCAGGTGAAATCGTGCTAGGGGTCACCTTGCTGATCCTGATGGCAGAGGGGGCCCCTGGAAATCCCGGCATGCAGGTCTTGAATGCAGCCATCTCAGAGAAGGGACCACTGCCACACGAGTTGATGGCGCACACCCTGAACTTGTACGCCTTGCCGGGCTGCAGCTCAACTCTCACCATCTTCTGTTCTCCAGCCTGCAACAGAGGAAGGCTGCACTATGTTTCCCTGTACCCACCTTCCCTCTCCTCTCCTACCTTGTCTCCTTCTACAGGGATCTGGTAACCAGTCACGGTGTACTGTGTTCCCCTGACGATGTCAACATCATGCCACTGCATCACCACCTCCTTTTGCCCCGTGGCGGGAAGGATGGACCCATTAGGGTCACCCACTTCGGCCTTGATCGCGGCTCCGCCTTCTATCTTTGGCTTCTGGGGAAGTCCCGCAAAGTTGTACTGTTGTATTTGCAGCAGATAGCAGTCAGCTGTACAGGGGTTAAAGCAGAAATGTTTTAAACACTCAGACAGTATGCAGAGGTTTAAGCACAGGAGGTTACACAATGTGAGGTTAGAGGAGATCTGGGCATTATTCACAGATGAGGAACTGAGTTGAGTGCAAGTGCAGGGTCAGGTGATGCCCATGTGATACCTGAGGAGATTGTTGTCCACAGGAGTTCAAGACTGTTGGTTCCTGCTCTGACAAGCTGGACTCTCGTGGGTGCAGGGGGTATCTCGGTCTCCAGGTACCAAAGGTCATTGCAGCATACCTGATACATACAAAAGGGGGGAGGGGGGGGGGGGAAGGAGACAATTTTTGACTACTTTACCCTCAGGCGACACCACCCACTCACCTGCCCCGCCACACCCACCTGGTTGTTCCACACTTTCTTGTACCCCTCCCGCCCACTCCAAATGTACATCCTTGTGCCCACCACGGCCGCTGTGTGCCCCGCCCTTGGACAGGGCGCCTCCTCCTGGTCCTCCTGGTCGGGGGTAGGGAGGACACTGCTCCCACGTCAAAGTGTCTTGTTTGGAAGATCAGGCGATGGTTGTTGCACATGTGTGTGTGTGTGTGTGTGTGTGTGTGTGTGCATGTGTGCGTGTGTGTGTGTATGTGTGCATATGTGTATGTGAAGTATGTATGGGGAGTGAAGGGGTGGGTTTGTTAGTGTTTTGGAAGGAAGGGTCGTGCATTTGATGAAATTGAACGAAGAATAGTGTGCTATTGTGACTCCTAGACAACACACAGGGATTGCTTACCCAGATTGAGACAAGCAATGGAATTGGTGCATCGCCACTCTGTCTCGTGAACAGGCAGAGCGCCATCCTCTGCAAGGACTGGAACCCAGCCCCCATAGGAGTACATCCTGTTCTTTATCACCACAGCACTGTGCAGGCTTCGTGGGATGGGCACAGAACCTTGGGTAGCAACTGGTGACCAAGACATCTTATCTAAAGTGAGAGAGGGAGGGGAAGAGAAAGGGACAAGGAAGGAGTGAGGTGGAGAGAGGGAGATGAGGGAAGAGAAAGGGAAAGGAGAGAGGAGTGAGGTGGAGAGAGAGGGAGATAGAGGGAAGAGAAAGGGACAGAGGAGAGGAGTGAGGTGGAGAGAGGGGGAAAGAGGTAAGAGGAGAGAGAGGGGAAAGAGGAAGGGGGAGAGAGAGGGAGAGAAAGAGGAGAGATAGGTCAGAGCTTTCATCTCCCTGTGCACCCAGCCATGATAATCATAGAGAGCACCCTCTCCCAACCACTTGACCCTCTACAGAGTACACAACACATATTGCACTCTCCACACACCTTGCACTCACCACACACATCCCTAATTTTGAAACTGAAAAACTCTGCTTTTATTAAATTAATATCCCTCCCCCCACCTCCTCCTCTCCCTTCTTGTATGGGTGGACGCAAGGTCCTTACCAACATCAAGCAACCACACATCACTCAGACGATGACCGTTCATGCCTCCGTATATGACCAGCCTGTTGCCAAAGGTGACAGCTGCATGGCTCTCCCGAGGGGCAGGGGTGGTGCCCTCAAAGACGGGACACTGCCATTGGAGGGAGGTTCCCTCCCTTATCTCCAGCATAAATACGTCATTGAGGTACCTATCGGTGAAAAAAGGATTTTAATAATCATTACAAATAATTTTAACAAAGGTTACTTTGGAATATTTAGCTTAGGGTCGTTGGACTCGTTCGCGAGACCCCCGAAGATGATGGCTTTCTGACCGACGAGATTGAAGGAGTGGCCAAGGCGCGGGCACGGGGGCTCGTTTAATGGGGTTAGATGACGCCATTCCCATCTGCTCGCAAGAAGTTCGTACAACTAAACGCGTACACACACACAACAAGGAAATGCAGCGATGTTATACAAGCGAACGCATTGAGGTTATCAAAATAACTTACGTCATTCGAGTAGCGTCCAAATTCTACCATCCCTCCAAATATTAGAAGTCTTACTCCATCGCAGATAAAGCCGAAGGCGGCACATCCACTCGGCTTTTCGCCGCGCACCTGTGGTGCAAACCACTGATTTGTAGCTGCGGTGCAAATAAATAAGTTTCTGACATGATTAGTACACAACGAGGCATCAACAAACAAAAACGCGATGTTTGCCGCCATTTTTTTTTACCTGTGTTGAGAACATGAAGTTCGTCAACTATTCCATCATTTCCACCGCCGAAAATAATAATTAGTTCCTTGATGGCAACGGCCTTGTGTCCATGCCGTGGTTTGGGTGCTGGACCGGTCGTCGTAGAGATCTTCTTCCATTTGAAATTTAATGGCGGACGCGAATCTTCCACCGCGCCGTCCATTTTTAATAACAGCCAAATAAAATGGCGGCTAACTGCCGAACTCACGTGAGCGCGGCTCAATATTTCCTACTAAAATGGCGACCGCCTTCTAATTAAGTATACGGTGTAACTAATAAAGTTGTCACATGATGTACTATATATGGCACTTATGTGCATACTACGCCAGCATACTCAGCATACAAAGCACAAGGTCATAAAATTCGCATTAGAGAGTCTTTCTGTCCCCTTGGACACAAAACACCACGAATTCTCCAAGTATCCTGTGAATGGGTATTAAATTTAATTAGAACAACATTTTTATTTTTGTGTGTGATCTTCTATTTATTACCTGAAAGGTGATTTTAGCATCACTGCCAAGTCTCTTTCGAGCCAATTCAATCACCTCTTCCTCAATCATTCCCTGAGATGTGCCCTCGACTGAGATGTAGTCACATTCAGAGGCTGCGTAATGACAGCTGATGGCCTGCAGATGTACATGATATGCAATCATAGGGGGCTGTTTTGAGATGACCATTGGACACACCTTCCTGAATCCCTGGGTCCTGTTCATCCCTGACCCGTGAATGAGGAGAGGGTGGAAGAACACGGTGTCCCCAGCCTCCATCTCCAGGTGCAGACGAGGTAAGGATGGATCGTAGTTCTGTATACCGTGGTACATCTTGTTCACCCCTCCCTAAAATTGGGTTTCGAGCAACAATATCACCCCCCTTCCCTCTCCCTTCTCTTCCCCACCTTCTCTCTCCCTTCCCTTCCACCACCCCTCTCCCTTCCCTTCCACCACCTTCCCTCTCCCTTCCCTTCTACCACCTTCCCCTCCCTCTCCCTCTCACCTCCCACTTGGGGTACTCGTGTACCAACAGCTCCCCCTTGTGGGTACCAGGGACCACCACCAGACAGCCGTTCAGCACATGTACCTTCTCCATGGCCGTCCACGAGCACACGATACGATCGGCAGGCCGGAACGGAAAGTAATGGAGATCTGAATTTGAAACAAATCAGCCGACAAGAAGCTTAGAAGGTCCAAAGACTTATGCCACGTTAACACCTCTAGCTACCTTGGTGCATTGGGTGGCGGGAGGTTTTGGTTCCCGGGTCGGGCGGCTTGTTGATCAACATGGTGTGCATGGCCATGACGTTGGGCCCCGTGAAGGACTCCACGACGCGGAGGATATCCGGATGGCTGCAGTACCTGAAGAGCACGGGGTCCAGTTGAAAGTCCTGTAGCTTCGACACCGCTCGTTCGTTCGTCCCAAACTCGGACTTTGCTATGGCGATGTCCTTCATGATGGTAAGGCCAGGTACCTGTAAAAGGCGAGAGAGAGCGAGGGTGGGGGGGGAAGGGGGGAGGGGGGGGAGGGAGAAGGGTGGAGGTATAATAATAAATGGCCGCGGGCTGGACGCGAGTTGTCCATCATCCTTGATCCCTTCTCCTAATAGCCCACCTTCACTTCTCGCGTGCAGATTTCGCCAAAGCGCTTTTTGTACTCTTCCAGGTCGGCCAATTTTACAAGCCTGGGGATCACCACGTATCCGTTCTCTTCGTAAAGTCACGCTGCGCTGGAGTGAGGACGCCATTGTCCAGGGTGTATCTGTAATTCTTTGTGGCGGCCGCACCACCGGAAGTCTCGCAGGGTCTCACGGCTCTGGCCTCCTCGCCGGCTCTAAGGTGACCCAGCAAAGTTTCTAAGCGCCGAGTCGACATGGCTTCTTGCCACGCCCCAATTAAAATTATTGTTGTTATATATAATTGAAATGCAGGTGCATGATTATTTTGAATTGGTGTAGGTATTTGCAGATTAATTATAAAGCCAACTATTGTCTCTGTGCCCCTGCACCTTGCTCTACAAATGGGTTTTTGAGGTCCGTTCTGGAGTGTTTCGTAAATTTTAATTTGCAAGCACGTGAGCAATTTGAATTGAAATCAACTATGACGCTGTTTTGAGTTGTGAATGGATAGAAGATGTAAAGACCTCAGAGACCTAGCCGTTCAAAAGGAACAGGAGCTTCAGACGCTGAGGGAGCATCATGCGAATCATTTAGAAGAGGCGTTGAAAGGTGTGTTCATCGTTTTACAAGCGCCTTAGCTCACGTCATTTGGGTTTCGCGCGCACAGATGCGCATACTGAAATTGTGGCGGAAAGGAGGAGATTTCGCGACCTCCGAAACGACTTTGAGTATAATTTGAGCCTATTGGAGCAGCGTGACGCTGAGCTCTCACGCTACGACACAGCATTCGCGGAGCTACGTCAAACGGTCCAAAACCTTGTCGCAGAGAATAGTGAACTCAAGATTGAGGTAGACAGACTCGGCCAAGTGGTCTCCACACACAAGGAGAAAGAAGAGCAGCTAAAAACGTACTATCTGCAGAGAATTGAAGAGCATCGGCACCAGCTCGATGCTTACAGGTAAGACCTGGTACTTGATAAAATGGATGAATAATCAAGTCCAAATACGAGCAGACAGGTTAAGGATCGCGAAGTGGCGGGAGACCGCGCCGAATGCGCGCGCCTTCAGAAGGAGCTCCAGGCGAAACTGGTGAACGTGCAGGGAGAGTTGGGAGTGGACCGGGAGAGGATGGAGGCACAGTTCGACTGCCTGCTTCGGAGGCAGGAGGAGGAGCTGAGAGGGTCGCATAGCCGAACTCACCACCTCACTCATCGAGAGAGACGGCCAGCTACGAGAACTCGGGAAGGAGCTTCAGGCGGCCAAGACTGCCGCAGAGTGTGCACGGAGGGAGGCGGAAGAGAAACGGGAGGAGGCGGGGAGGGTCGAGCGAGGTAGCCTAGACAAAGAACGCGGACTTCTGGATCGGCTGAACGCTCAGGAGTTGAAGGTGGTTGACTCGGAGACACGCCTGGCGTCCGCCGAGGCAAGGCTGAAGGCCCTGCAGGGTGAAGCCGCACGGAAGTTGGCAGACGCTGACAGAGACCTTCGGGAGAAGGAGAGGGCCCTCGTGGCAACCAGGGAGGTGAGGAGTGGTGTAAGGGGGAGGGTACTGCTGAGGGACCGCCCCTTCTACACCCACTTCCCTTCTTGTCCCCAGGCTTGTCATAATTTGGAGCGTGATATGGAGCAGCTCTCAGATACATTCAGAGGGCAGCTGGAGGTTGCCGTGGAGACCAGCAGAAAGGAGCAGGAGGTTCATCGTGCCGCTCTGGAGGATAAGAGACTGGAAGCAGAGAGGTGTGCTCTGTATGATAGGGACACTGTAAACATTCCTGTCTAGCTGTGTGTGTTGTGTGCTTATGTGTTTGTATATGTGTGTTTATTGTGTGTATGTGTGTGTGTTTATTGTGTGGTGTGTTTGTGTGTGCATGTATGTGTGGTGTTATGTCCACTATTCCATCAGGCTTGAAGCCCAGCTGCTCCAGGAAAAAAGGCTGCCAACACAAGGGAGGCGGAGCTTGTGAAGGAGGGGCGTGGCCAAGGACGCAAAGATCCTAGCGTTGCAGGAGGCGGTGAGCACACTTCGGTCACACCTGTGCAGCCGAGATGCTGATGTAGAGAAGTGTGTCAAAGCACTTTTCAAACAGATCATCTTCTATTTAAAGCCCTTGTTGCAGGTTTTAAGCAGGAGCTGCTGTTGGGAGCCGAGAGGGAAGCATTCCTTGCAGCAGGAGAAGGCCCAGGGTGACCTGGACTGGGCCAGGAAGCTTGAGGAGGCAGAGAGGGAGGCTTACTCCAGGCACGAGGCCGTCATCACACAGCTGAGCAAGTCCAGGGACAAGGTGGGTGGGAGTGATCCCCCTTTTGAGCCCTCTGTACCCATGTGGTTGTGAAGGGGTGTGGTGCATCTAGGTGTGATGAGATATGGGTGTGTGAGTTGGTCCTACTGGGTGTGATGGTGTGGGTGGATGGTGTGGGTATGATTGTGGGGGTGTGATGAGGTATGGTTGTGATGAGTCGTGGGGTGGTGATGGGTGTGGTGTGATGAGTATGGTTGTGATGAGTCGTGGGTGTGATGGTGTGGGTGTGATGAGGTGATGAGTTATGGGTGTGATTGGGTGGGGGTGTGATGAGTTGGTCCATCTCTTGTTTTCAATAGGCCATCGCTGAATGCAAACAGCTGCAGGCAGAAGCAACTAAACAAGCCGAGACACTGAAGTGCCTGCAGGCTGAAGGAGGTGTGGCATCACTGGAGAGACACCAACACCTCAGCGCTGGATCCTCTGCCCGAGTCCCCTCAAGCAAATTAGAACAGAAAAACGTTGAATTGGAACAGAGGAATCGCGAGCTTGAAAGCCGTCATACAGGAGATGAGGCGAGAAATGGAACAGTGTGTGAGCGCTGACCCAGCAGGATTGCCGATGGCCCAGCTGAGGGTTAAAGATGCGCTCTCAAGGGTGAGCGACGCACCTTACAGTGCAGAGTACGTCTGCTATCTGGAGAGGGAGCTGGCCGAGATGAAGGCTGAGAAGAGGAAAATGGCGGAGCGTCTTGATGAGTTGGCAGCTCACAGGAAACCTCCCAACTCCCCCTCCTCCTCCCCTTCCCCTTCCCCAAAGCCCTGCCAGGACATCATCTGTGGACTCCAGGCACCGCGCTCATTTGATAGCGCTTAGCGACACCATAGCAAACGCTTGCAGGTGAGAAGTGTGGCTTGGAACTGGAGATGGTGCGACTGAAGGGGAGGGAGGAGCAACTGCAGGGGATGTCAGGCTGTGCCAAGAGGAGGTAAAGGGGAGGGGTTGAGCATTTGACACACCTTTACCCGTGAGTGCGTGTATCTACATACGCGCACAGTAACACACACACACACACTAGTTAATGGACATATAGTGTGATTGTATAACATTTACGGCCTCCCCACAAAATATACTTGTTTGCATAATTATACAATAATGCACACACATATACGCACACACATATGCGCACACTTAATATACACACACACTACACACACACACACAACACTCACATACACACACATGTGTCCATTTTAAAGGTCCATAGGAGCAGAGCCTTAGCCGTGCCACCATCCAAAGTGCATCACAAGTTGCTGAGAGCCACTCAGGTCATCATAGCCCTGGTTGCAGAGAAGGAATCACTGTTGAAAGAAAGCCAGTGGTTGAAAAGTGAACTGCAGGCACTACACCAACAACTTGCAAGCCACGAGCTGACAAGCAACCACCAGTTGCTCACCGCCCATCACAGAATGGTGCCCCGCCCACCACTGCACTGTTCTCTCATGGTAGTGCCCAGTCCAATTCTTTACCTCGGCCAGGACCTTCACAGCCTGCAGCAGGTGAAGAGGTGTTCATTAGAGCACCACCTACTACAGCATCAGGCCCTCCCACTATAGCATCAGCCCCCCCTACAGCATCCACTGCCCCTCACGATCACTGTTTCTACTCACGTTGATGCTACCAGTACTGAAGCTCTGCCCCTTGTGGTACCACCCCCTCATCAGCAGTCTGTCTTCGTCCTCCCTTCCTCCCTCCCTCCTCCCACCAACCATTCCAGTCCAATACCTCCTCCATCTCTACTCAACGAGTCTTCAGACTTTGAGCAACAACACAACAACCTTGAGAGGTTGCTATGCCACCTGGGCCACGATGAAAGCCACGCCCCTTCTTCCTCGTGTCGGTCCTCGCCTAGGCACCCACCTGCTCCGCCCCTTTGGGAAGAGGTGGAGGTGGGTGTGGCTCCATCCCAAGGGAAGGAGGGGATGGGAGTGCAAGGAGTGGGGGTGAGACCACTACCAAAGAATACCACCACCAAGGGCCCCACAAACCTTCAGGGCAGAAGGTTGGTTCATAGCAAGCCGGTTAAGATCAGAAACTACAACAACAGAAGTTGACCAATCAGGATGATGATTTGTGTGTCAGTGCTTTTGTATGTCTAATCATTGCCTGTCATGTCTAGATCCAAATCTGATCCCACAATCCTCTTTCGTCCCTCATTGATTCTACCTCGATGTGATCGGTACGAGATTATACTAATCTGGGCCAAGTCATTGCATTATGGTGTCTGACTATTTCAGTAAGGACCAGATGTGCTCACATGATGATTACCATTATATGATATCTCGGTACGAGACTAGATTTGAGATGTCTCCTCATGTCATGACGATCAAATGTATTGGGATATGACTTTAATGCATAAAAATACTTGAAACCTACAAATGCTTTAGAAAAAAAAAAAAAAACGAAAAAACGATCTGTCAAGATATAGCCAGGATCCATTTGAAATTAAAAAAGGATTTCCTTATCTTGTACACCAACTATTGGAACCTATATGAAGGAGGTAAACATTCTGTAATATGATGAACATATTTTGCTTAGTACCTTAGGAACCAGCTGAACTTTTTTATCAGTGTGATGTGTGAAGGAGTGTAAATGATTTTGCTAAATATCCCATACATTCTACCATAGATAATGTGATAAAATACCACTGATTTCTTTATGATGTAATGTACACTAGAGATGCAGGTGTAGAGGATTAACCTTATTTATACTTTAGGTACCGGGATGAGGTAACACTAATAGCCACACCCACCCATCGTAGTATCACTTGACTAATGGGACTGTCAGACAGTGTGTGATTGCTGTACAGTAATATGTGCATTGAAAATGAGTACTTACTGTGTTGTATGTGTGTGTGTGTGTGCATGTGCGCATGTGTGCATGTGTGGGTGTGTGCATGTGTCTGTAACGTACATATAAGAAGACATGTGTGAATCAAAATAAGGTAGAATGATTGAATAAAGGCAAGGAGGGTGAATTCTCAAATGAGAGTGGAATGCTGCTCTTGTGCCTGTACCTTCACAAGGACACAAATAAATAACACTCCACCTAGCTACAATATGACACAGCTAGTAGACTCGTACCAGACCCGCACTTTGGATGAACGTATGGGTCTGGATACACGACTAGTACTGATAGGGATGACGATAAGTGTGCTTTTCAACAGTTATAGACTATTGTCGTTTCAAATGGACAGGTTAATAAAATTTGTCCAGCTTTCAAAGCCTATTATTGGATGTGTAAACTCAACATGCACATTAACATAAAAGTGGGACAATCTGGGCACCTTTATTTGACTAACTAAGGCAAAATGCTCTGCATTAAAACTGAACACTGAAACACCGCAGAGTGAAATGTGGAGTTGTATTCACCCCTGATTACCCATAATTGATTGTTTGAGCTAAAAATACCGGCTTCATTTATATTGTACACAGCAACCACTGTACATATTAATTTGGCACTCTCTTATCTGCTGTGTGTGAGCCTCAGAACTGGCTCAAGCATTGTTGAGCAACATACCACATAATCAGACACTTGTCATCAGCTACAACTGTATTGCTCCAAACTCACAGCTGAATACAGTGACAAGGTGTCTGGTGAACCTAAATGTCTTAGTCTGCACTGTGAAGTATCTATGGTGTGTGTTCGTTGTTCTTCTTTATGTTTTACTTGTGGAGTGGCAGATCTCACCATTGTCCTTTCTGCTATTAAAGATACACTCCACTAAAGTCATTGCATATCATGCATGGATGGAGGAATGTCCTGAGGTCAAACTATATTTGAAAATGAATAATATTATAACATAACAAAAATCAATGAAACAAGTACAGTGTGACTAAAAACATTCTAATGAAGAAAAAAATAATTTAATTAAAATATCTGTATGCAAATAAATAAATAAGGTTTGGACTGCTTCAATGCTTGATCGAGTACGAGGGGGCCCCATCCTCAAAGCCCAGGCTACTCCTCCACTTTACCCTTAGGCATAGGCTGGCTGCTCTGATGATGGCAAATGAAAGCCTTGCTCTGATGTAGCCACATGTTTGTGCATAAGACTTCTTCCATTTGCTTGCAACACATGTAGCCATTCTCTAAAAGAAGTGCTCAGCTTCCCGATGCAGAAGTCCGTCTAATAAATTGACAAAGGGTGTAAAAGTATCTCTATGACTTGTTGTACATCCTCTTTTGTCCTGAGCTTCCGATTCAAAAACTGATTCTGGTGTATGATTACTGTAGGATGGGGCATCTGTATCAATAACTTTGAAGTCAAATAGTGCCTCTACTTGAGGTTGCCAAATGCCACATACCCCCAAATCAAGCCGCAGTCCTGAGTCACCTACTTGTGTGTTTCTGCCTCTCTGACAATTGGCTCCTTGACAACCTGTGTCCACACCTGTGCAGCAATTGCCAATACAATCTCTGATCTCATTATGTCTCAGGATAACTAGGCCACCAACTTGCATTGTTAGTGAGGCCCCACAACCATCACACTTGGAAGGTAAGTCTGCCCGAGTCACGCATATAGCTAATCACCAAACCATCTGTAAATTGAGCTGGAGCCAGGTCAAAGTGACAGGTAGCGAGTGGAAGAACAGCCAACCATGTTGATGCTTTGCCACAAATGTCTCTTTTTCGCTTCGTGAGAACTGCATCAAAACAGTGTTAAGTATACATTGGTAAGTCTCTTCCCATTACCTTGGTTTTAACATGGTGTTTTCTGGCAGCCCGAAGAGTCTCTATATGTTGTGCTGGATCAAAGACATCAACTCCTTTCACTGCTTCAACTAACACATTTGTTCCTTGTCTAGATGTCTGGTAGGCTAGAGATGCAGTCTTGGTGGGGTTCAAAAATCCCTAGTCTTGCTAGAGATGTTGGTAGAGCAAACAAAGCTTCCTCTGCTTCAGTGACAACTCCACCAAGCAGGGCTGAAAAGAATTGCTCACTGAGTGGTTTAATAGCACCTGCACAATCTGGTACAACTCTCTGGAGGAAGTTCCATTCACACTGCAAAGACTTTGTCAAAGATGCAAATGCTGCCTGCATGGTTGCCTGACAGCAGCCTGAGATGATTTGTCCACACAGTACATCAACCTTTTCCCTGACAAATTGCACACAATATTCTTTTTCACCAACCCACGCCTCCAAGAAAGCAATGTCTCATAACAACATTCACTCCCATAATTTGAAAGGAACTCTTGGCAATTTCCACATACTTATGTGCCACAACCACCACACTCTTAGTGGGTAGTCTGGTGAAATACAGGGCTTTTTAGAACTAAGAATATATTGTTGTTTTTTCTCAGTTACAAGGAATTAAGCTTTCAGACATCGACAGATCACCATTTATTAATTACACATTAAGTTTAAAATCCTGCACACTTGCGTTTATGCACATGGGACCCTTTCCCACTCTCTTGATTCAGTCAAAACAGAATGATATAATATCCTTACTGGAATGAAGACATTGTACTTGACACAGCAGTAACAGTTCATGTGTTGCTGAATGCTGTACTGAAGGGCATTCAGCTTGTGTATCAGTGTACCCCATCATGTTCAATAGATTATGGATCAGTACATTTTGCTGTCACACATGATATTTTTCCTCCCACCAGCTCCCATCTATTCTATGGATGATTTTGAATTGCCAAATGCAATTTAGTCCACTCTTTAACTGTTAACAGCAACTTCAGATATTTTGACGAAGTTTGTTGCATTGCATGGATGTAATGTCATGCCAAATTAAGCACATGCTGATCCTCAGGTTAGTCAACTAACTTGAATAAAATCACAAAAGCAAAAATAATTGTAATTGTAAATTAGTACTAAATATAGTGTTTGAGACCATAATTGTGAAGTATAATTTGGCTACACATTGTTTGCACTGTGCTTATAGAGGTCTTAGACACTGCACCAACCAGTGATGCTTGGGGAACATAATGGTTTCCTCACAATTTGACTTCCATAATAATGTGTTTGCATCCATTAATAATTTACAAAAGCACACATAAAAAAGGAAACAAATCTCTAACAAAGTTCTACAGGACAACAAAGCCAGCATAATTATAAGCATGTATGATGCTAAATGAGTCTAAACTCTAAATCAAATAACATCCTTCACTGTAGACTACTCTTGTATTGCCATTCAACATTTTGTGCACACATGACGTCAGGCATCTTTGCCATGGCTTCACCAAGGGATGACCACGAGATGTTACTGCCATTGTGAAGCCAGAACTGTAGCATATTGCGAAGGCTGTCAGATGTGGAACATGGACACTCCTGTTTGATCTGATCCAGTTTGGTGTCTGGTAACCTAAGATGTATTCCCAGGAGGTACCAGTCACTGATGGTATGGAGGAGCTCAAGAAGGGTTGACAA
>JABACO010000014.1:876917-898143 GCA_013339895.1 Ephydatia muelleri
AGAGGTGAACTCGGAGTGTGCCCATCTGAAGGAGTGCACCCTCCGTCTTCAAGAGGAGAGGGAGGTCCTCCTGAGGCAGGTGGAGGCCAGGGAGACACAGGCCCAGCTCAGCATAGACGAGCTCGGGGTTCAGATGGAGGAGGCGGTGATGCAGAAGACGGCCAAGGTACAGGAGCTGCTCGACTACGCTGAGGAGCTGCAGGACACGCTGGGCACCCTGGTGAAGGAGAAAGACCTCCTGACCACCAGCCTGAGGCAGGAAGCCGAGTACACCAGGCAGCTGGAGGAAGAGAAGGTATAACTACTGTATTACATGTTAATTGGTTAGATCTATACGATTGGTTAGATAATTGATCAAATTACTGCATTACATGTTTCAAGTTTAATTGGTCAAATATTATTTATTGATTGCATGTTTGGGAGATTAATTATTGTTAGATATTGAGAATATTATGTTCAATATTAATTTGCTTTTGGTTAATTCGCTTGTGTTAAGGAGTTAAAATATGCGACTTTTTTTTATGCTGACAGGAGTCAATGGAGAGGCAGCTGTCGGACAGCAACGGGAAGCTGCAGTCTCTGGAGCAGGAGCTGCAGAGGATCAGTGAGATGCAGGACGAGCTCGAGGCGGGCCAGAGGGAAGGGGACGAGGCGAGGGGGGCCCTGGAGGCTGACCTGGCCTCAGCCACCCGGGAGAGGGGGGAGCTGGCCTCCACGGTGGGGGCCCTCCAGGAGGGACTGAGGACTGCCTGCTCCGAGGTGGAGGAGAAGGCTCAGCAGAACAGGGTCCTGAGCGCGGCCGTCACCCAGCTGGAGAAGGAGAGAGGGGTCCTCGAGGGGCAGCTGGCCACCGTGAGGGCGGAGCTGGCGCAGACGGAGTCCAGGTTTGCCGTTCTGCGGCACGAGATGGGAGAGTTGGAGGAGACGGTTGAGCAGCGTGCTAGGCGGGAGGTGGATGAGGTGTCTTCGCAGCTGTCCGTCAGCGCACAACACGCGCAGGAGCTTCTGAGTGAGAAATCTGCACTGGAGGGAAGGCTGCATCAGCTGGAGAGGTTAGGTGGTTGTGTGGTGTGTGGGGTTAGGTGGTTGTGTGATGTGGGTTAGGTGGTTGTGTGATGTGTGAGGCTAGGTGGTTGTGTGTGTGTGGGGTTAAGTGGTTGTGTGTGTGTGTGGGGTTAGGTGGTTGTGTGAGTTAGGTGGAGGTGGTGTGTGGAGGGTTAGGTGGTGTGTGGGTTAGGTGGTGTGTGTGGGTTAGGTGGTGTGGGGTTAGGTGGTTGTGTGATGAGTGGGGGTTAGGTGGTTGTGTGGTGTGTGGAGGTTAGGTTTCTTGTGTGGGGTTAGATGTGTGTGGGTTAGGTGGTGTGTGGGGTTAGGTGGTGTGTGGGTTAGGTGGTGTGGGGGTTAGGTGGTGTGTGGGAGTTCGTGGTGTGGGTTAGGTGGGTGTGTGGGGGTTAGGTGGTGTGTGGGTTAGGTGTGGGGGTTAGGTGTGGGGGTTAGGTGGGTGGGTAGTGGTATGGGGTAGGTGGTGTGGGGGGTTAGGTGGTGTGGGGGGTTAGGTGGTGTGGGTTAGGTGGTGTGGGGGTTAGGTGGTGTGTGGGGTTAGGTGGTTGTGTGGGGTTAGGTGGTGTGGGGGGTTAGGTGGTGTGTGCGGGTTAGGTGGTGTGTGGTTTAGGTGGTGTGTGGGTTAGGTGGTGTGTGGGGTTAGGTGGTGTGTGGGGTTAGGTGGTGTGTGGGGTTAGGTGGTGTGGGGTTAGTGTGGGTTGTGGGGTGGTACCAGTGTTGGCATGCCTCTGTTTTATGGAGTGGTGTTTGATTCGTGGCCATCAGGCAACTCGCAGAGGCAAGGCGGGGAGGAGATGAGGAGCTAGCTGGTGTGAGGGAGGAGCTGGAGGCCGTGGCTAGTAGGCTCAGCTTGGCCACCACAGAACTGGAGGACTACCGGCTTACTAACAGTCAGCTTAATGCACAGGTAAGGCTCCTCACGGGTGATGCTCAGGGGGATGTCTGACTTGATTGATGGGTGGGGGAGGGGGAGGAGAAACCAACCCCCTGGAAGTGTTGAGGGAGGGAGGTGTCTGAGTGACCTGATGGGCTAGACTTTTGACTGGCATCACTCCATCTTTCTGAGTCGTTGGGGTTAGGCCTGGCCCTTCTCATTGGTCAGATCAAAAGACCCACAGTGTGCCACTGTTGTCTGCAGATTCAGTGAAACCATAGTACCCCTCATCAATAGTCTTGAGTGTAGACCACACCTCAGACAGACCAATTCTGACCATTTCAGTCTCCTGGTCAACGATTCACTGTCTGGTCTGATGGTAAAGAACATGGCATTATATTGACACAATGGGATACAAACCTTGCCAAATACACTAATGTACATCTTTTTGTTGATTAAAAACACCAAAATGATTTCACATGGTCCTGAATTTAATGTTGTCATTTGTGTGTGTGTTTGTGTGTGTTTGTGTGTGTGTGGTGCAGGTATCTGGACTTAAAGAACAGCTTGTAGACCTGAGGGCACAGCTGGAGGAAAGTGACGAACATGCTGAAGATGTCGCGCAAACTTTGAGCCAAAAATCTGCATATGCATCCCAATTGGAGAGCATCATTCAACAGCAAAAGGCAGAGATACAGAGACTGAACCGAACTGTCTCCCAATCAATGTCGCAGGTAACCATGGCAACATGAGTTGGCGATATCTTGAATCGCACTGCTCATCTCTCTATTTTGTTTTTCCCCCTCCCTCCCCCCTCCCTGTACCATAAATGCAGGACTCCTCTACACCAAACCACAGGTCCTCCGCTGATAGACTTCAGAACGCATCCCACAGCATCGGCGTGGACAGCAGTGCTGGTGGTGGATGCGACTTGGACGACGGTGGTCTCGAGATATCGTCTATCGATGCCGGCTCGCCCTACGGTCCCCCTCCCACCACAGAGGGTGTGGCCGCACCCCCCGGTGGAGACCACCAAGGCCAGCCCCCGCTCGTCCGGTCCTCCCGGGCTCGGCAGGGACGTTCCCTCTCGCCTAACGCGGAGGTTGTCTCCCTGAGGCAGAGGCTAGGAGAGTCCCAGCAGCAGTCCATCAGGCTAGAGACCCAGCTGGCCAGCTTGAAGACAGAGGTGGCCAAACTGCAGGGGTCGGTGCAGGCACTCGCCTCCATCAAGTCCCACCTCACGGAGCAGAATCAGGGTCTCCAGGAGGCCAACAGGGGGCTGGAGGAGGAGAGGGAGGGCATGCAGAGGGAGAGGGAGATGGTCGTCATGGAGATGAGCCGGGCCAGGGACACGATTGAGACGCTGAGTGCTGAACTGTCGACCGTCTCTCAGAGCAAGGAGGAGCTGCTGGCAGAGTACAGGGAAATGCAGGTTAGTGGTTGAAAGTGAATCTTTTGGGTTGCTGCAGGATTGCAGTGAAACTACTTGTCATATACCACATTCATTGTTTACAAACACACCATCCACTGACATAACCTCATTCAATGGAACCAAACAAACCCACAACAAAGCTACCTTGCATGCAAACACCATTCAACCAACCCAAACCAATTGCAGGATGTTTGAGCCCCCTCCCCCTGTGCCTTGACCCATCCATGTCTTCATGCCCCATCCATGCCCCATGCTTTGATGTCCCATGCCTTCATGCCCCATACTTTCATGCCTCCATGTCTTCATGCCCCCATGCCTTGAGCCCCATGCCTTGATGCCCCGTGCCTTCATGCCCCATGCCTTGATGAACCCATGGCCTTGGTGCCCCATGTCTTGGTGCCCCGTGCCTTCATGCCCCATGCCTTGAGCCTCATGCCTTGGTGCCCCATGTCTTGGTGCCCCATGCCTTCATGCCCCATGCCTTGATGACCCATGCCTTCATGCCCCATGCCTTGATGACCCCATGCCTTGGTGCCCCATGTCTTGATGCCCCATGCCTTGGTGCCCTGTGCCTTCATGCCCCATGCCTTTGTGCCCCCATGCCGTAATGGAGCACTGTGTTTTTTAGGAAAGTTGTTTGGGGTTTGGGGTGGCACCGAAGGAGCCTGCAGGATCATATCACACCCGTCTCAACTTTCACCCCTTTTTGTGAGGCCGCCTTTGACGCCTCACTAATCCTTGCCTTGAGTCCCTCCCCACCTTGATGCCCCCATGTCTTAATGCCCCCATGCCTTGAGCCCCATGCCTTGAGCCCCATGCCTTGAGCCCCATGCCTTGATGCCCCATGTCTTGGTGCCCCATGCCTTGATGCCCCATGCCTTGATGCCCCATGCCTTGAGCCCCATGCCTTGATGCCCCATGTCTTGGTGCCCCATGCCTTGAGCCCCATGTCTTGATGCCCCATGCCTTGAGCCCCATGTCTTGATGCCCCATGCCTGATGCCCCATGTCTTGATGCCCCATGCCTGATGCCATCCCATTGCAGACCAAGATGGCTGAGCTGCAGGAAGAGCTATCCATGAAGGAGGAAGAGGTGTGCACCCTCGACGACCAGCGAGCCGCAGCCGAGAGGGACCTGGAGAACGCAACCGAAGAGGTACACACCATGAGACAGAAGTTGGAGAGCCACAGTGAGTCGCTCGGACTCTGCCAGTTGGAGAAGGAAGTGCTGGAGCAGTGCATCCGACAGGAGTCCTCTCTACTCACCGAACACGCCTGCGAAGTAGAGCGGAACATGTCGGCTCTCAAGGAAGACTCCTTGGCCGTCCAGGAGGAACTACGGGTGGCAGAGACGATGAACGTGGCTGCCTCGACCCGACTGGAGGAGAACGAGGGGAACGTCTCAGCCTTGCTGGGGGAGGTGGAGGCGCTGAGGGCTAGGAGGGCGGTTATGCTGCAGTACGTGACGTCCCAGGACGAGCAGCGCGAGGAGCAGTCGAGGACACTGGTGGTCCGACTGGAGGAGGAGAACCGGGCACTGCAGCAGAAGCTGGTGGGTTGCGATGAGGATGGGAGGAGGAGGAGGGTGGAGGCGGAGCTTGCAGTCGTACAGCGGAGCAAGGAGGAGGAGGTGTCGCATCTTCTGGGGTTGCTGGGTGATGCGGAGAGGGAGAAGGTCATGCTGCAAGAGGAACTGAGCAGGTGTGTGTGTGCATGCATGCTTGTGCAGATGTGTGTGTGTGTGTTTTTGTATGTGTGCAGTGCAGGTGTGGTGTGTGTTTTTGTATGCATGTGTGTGATGTGTGGATATGGCACACAACGGTTGCAATTCACTAATCCTCACAAAATGCACACACCACACACACACACACACACACACACACACACACACACACACACACACACACACACACACACACCAGTAAGGCCCTCCGTTTGAAGAAAGGGGACGAACTACCCAGGATGCAGAGGAAGCTGGACAGGATGCGCACAAAGATGGACGTGCAGTCCAGACAGATCAACTACCTCCGGATCAAGCTAGGCTACACACTGGCAGAGCTGAGGCTGTACAAGAGACTGAAGGAGGAGATGAACTCCCAGGTGGAGCAGCTGCAAGCCCAGATCTCGCTGTCGCAAGAGCAGTACAGGCAATGCCTGCTGAGGCTGCAGCAAGCCGGGATAGGCTTCAATTCATCTTGATGTACACACATATACCCTCTCTCCACTCATCCTCCCAGTGTTCCTCTGTCAAATACAGGATGGGTAATTTTCATCATCACATATAAAATGCAAAAAAAAAAAAAAGATCTGAGAAATCACAATGTGAAAGAAAAGAGAAGAGTTCTTGAAATGCCAGTGTATAAGTGTAAATAATTGAGGTGTGCCATGAAGTGCCTGGTGTGTAGACAGAATACATGGTGTCGTGTTGCTGTCATGGGCCAGTCTTCTGCCTCTTAGCACCATCGTCTCTGGAAAGGAGGGACAAAACACATTATTATGTGCGTTTTGTTTGCATTAACATTCTATTTATTTGCTTACGGAGGGGGAGTGGCAGATGGTCGCTTGGCAACAGCAGCAGCTGCCTTGTCTGCTGGCTTGGGGTCCTGCAGCCACCTCACCTGTGTGGCTGGACCATACCTGAGTTTGTTATTTTTTGTTTTTTGTGGGTGGAGAAATTCAAAACAGTTACGTACAACCTCAGGATGTGCAACCCTCTGCTCTTCAATATTACGCACCCTTTGTCGTTCTTGGCGGCAATTCTAAATATGATGGCCGGCTTTGAAGTGGTGTCCACGTGAGCGCTTGCCAGCTGGCTGTGGGAGACGATACAGGAGCTGCCTGGGCCACAGTAGACTCGGGCAAAGGCCATGGTCCCGGGCTGGGCACTGGGCTGGGGCTTCAGGCCAAGGTATACAGAGTACTCTGTGATGGTCCCCGCTGAGTTGGCTGGTGGCTCCCATGAGAGGTGTGCACCCTCGGTACTCTGCACGCATGCACACACACACACAAAACCAAACACACGACGACACAAAGAGAGATGAGAAAAACAAATAAAATTGACAGTACTCGCCACACACCAGGTGAAATCGTGCTAGGGGTCACCTTGCTGATCCTGATGGCAGAGGGGGCCCCTGGAAATCCCGGCATGCAGGTCTTGAATGCAGCCATCTCAGAGAAGGGACCACTGCCACACGAGTTGATGGCGCACACCCTGAACTTGTACGCCTTGCCGGGCTGCAGCTCAACTCTCACCATCTTCTGTTCTCCAGCCTGCAACAGAGGAAGGCTGCACTATGTTTCCCTGTACCCACCTTCCCTCTCCTCTCCTACCTTGTCTCCTTCTACAGGGATCTGGTAACCAGTCACGGTGTACTGTGTTCCCCTGACGATGTCAACATCATGCCACTGCATCACCACCTCCTTTTGCCCCGTGGCGGGAAGGATGGACCCATTAGGGTCACCCACTTCGGCCTTGATCGCGGCTCCGCCTTCTATCTTTGGCTTCTGGGGAAGTCCCGCAAAGTTGTACTGTTGTATTTGCAGCAGATAGCAGTCAGCTGTACAGGGGTTAAAGCAGAAATGTTTTAAACACTCAGACAGTATGCAGAGGTTTAAGCACAGGAGGTTACACAATGTGAGGTTAGAGGAGATCTGGGCATTATTCACAGATGAGGAACTGAGTTGAGTGCAAGTGCAGGGTCAGGTGATGCCCATGTGATACCTGAGGAGATTGTTGTCCACAGGAGTTCAAGACTGTTGGTTCCTGCTCTGACAAGCTGGACTCTCGTGGGTGCAGGGGGTATCTCGGTCTCCAGGTACCAAAGGTCATTGCAGCATACCTGATACATACAAAAGGGGGGAGGGGGGGGGGGGAAGGAGACAATTTTTGACTACTTTACCCTCAGGCGACACCACCCACTCACCTGCCCCGCCACACCCACCTGGTTGTTCCACACTTTCTTGTACCCCTCCCGCCCACTCCAAATGTACATCCTTGTGCCCACCACGGCCGCTGTGTGCCCCGCCCTTGGACAGGGCGCCTCCTCCTGGTCCTCCTGGTCGGGGTAGGGAGGACACTGCTCCCACGTCAAAGTGTCTTGTTTGGAAGATCAGGCGATGGTTGTTGCACATGTGTGTGTGTGTGTGTGTGTGTGTGTGTGTGCATGTGTGCGTGTGTGTGGTATGTGTGCATATGTGTATGTGAAGTATGTATGGGGAGTGAAGGGGTGGGTTTGTTAGTGTTTTGGAAGGAAGGGTCGTGCATTTGATGAAATTGAACGAAGAATAGTGTGCTATTGTGACTCCTAGACAACACACAGGGATTGCTTACCCAGATTGAGACAAGCAATGGAATTGGTGCATCGCCACTCTGTCTCGTGAACAGGCAGAGCGCCATCCTCTGCAAGGACTGGAACCCAGCCCCCATAGGAGTACATCCTGTTCTTTATCACCACAGCACTGTGCAGGCTTCGTGGGATGGGCACAGAACCTTGGGTAGCAACTGGTGACCAAGACATCTTATCTAAAGTGAGAGAGGGAGGGGAAAGAAAGGGACAGAGGAGTGAGGTGGAGAGAGGGAGATAGAGGAAGAAAGGGACAGAGAGAGGAGTGAGGTGGAGAGAGAGGGAGATAGAGGGAAGAGAAAGGGACAGAGGAGAGGAGTGAGGTGGAGAGAGGGGGGAAAGAGGTAAGAGAGGAGAGAGAGGGGAAAGAGGAAGGGGGAGAGAGAGGGAGAGAAAGAGGAGAGATAGGTCAGAGCTTTCATCTCCCTGTGCACCCAGCCATGATAATCATAGAGAGCACCCTCTCCCAACCACTTGACCCTCTACAGAGTACACAACACATATTGCACTCTCCACACACCTTGCACTCACCACACACATCCCTAATTTTGAAACTGAAAAACTCTGCTTTTATTAAATTAATATCCCTCCCCCCACCTCCTCCTCCTCCCTTCTTGTATGGGTGGACGCAAGGTCCTTACCAACATCAAGCAACCACACATCACTCAGACGATGACCGTTCATGCCTCCGTATATGACCAGCCTGTTGCCAAAGGTGACAGCTGCATGGCTCTCCCGAGGGGCAGGGGTGGTGCCCTCAAAGACGGGACACTGCCATTGGAGGGAGGTTCCCTCCCTTATCTCCAGCATAAATACGTCATTGAGGTACCTATCGGTGAAAAAAGGATTTTAATAATCATTACAAATAATTTTAACAAAGGTTACTTTGGAATATTTAGCTTAGGGTCGTTGGACTCGTTCGCGAGACCCCCGAAGATGATGGCTTTCTGACCGACGAGATTGAAGGAGTGGCCAAGGCGCGGGCACGGGGGCTCGTTTAATGGGGTTAGATGACGCCATTCCCATCTGCTCGCAAGAAGTTCGTACAACTAAACGCGTACACACACACAACAAGGAAATGCAGCGATGTTATACAAGCGAACGCATTGAGGTTATCAAAATAACTTACGTCATTCGAGTAGCGTCCAAATTCTACCATCCCTCCAAATATTAGAAGTCTTACTCCATCGCAGATAAAGCCGAAGGCGGCACATCCACTCGGCTTTTCGCCGCGCACCTGTGGTGCAAACCACTGATTTGTAGCTGCGGTGCAAATAAATAAGTTTCTGACATGATTAGTACACAACGAGGCATCAACAAACAAAAACGCGATGTTTGCCGCCATTTTTTTTTACCTGTGTTGAGAACATGAAGTTCGTCAACTATTCCATCATTTCCACCGCCGAAAATAATAATTAGTTCCTTGATGGCAACGGCCTTGTGTCCATGCCGTGGTTTGGGTGCTGGACCGGTCGTCGTAGAGATCTTCTTCCATTTGAAATTTAATGGCGGACGCGAATCTTCCACCGCGCCGTCCATTTTTAATAACAGCCAAATAAAATGGCGGCTAACTGCCGAACTCACGTGAGCGCGGCTCAATATTTCCTACTAAAATGGCGACCGCCTTCTAATTAAGTATACGGTGTAACTAATAAAGTTGTCACATGATGTACTATATATGGCACTTATGTGCATACTACGCCAGCATACTCAGCATACAAAGCACAAGGTCATAAAAATTCGCATTAGAGAGTCTTTCTGTCCCCTTGGACACAAACACCACGAATTCTCCAAGTATCCTGTGAATGGGTATTAAATTTAATTAGAACAACATTTTTTTTTTGTGTGTGATCTTCTATTTATTACCTGAAAGGTGATTTTAGCATCACTGCCAAGTCTCTTTCGAGCCAATTCAATCACCTCTTCCTCAATCATTCCCTGAGATGTGCCCTCGACTGAGATGTAGTCACATTCAGAGGCTGCGTAATGACAGCTGATGGCCTGCAGATGTACATGATATGCAATCATAGGGGGACTGTTTTGAGATGACCATTGGACACACCTTCCTGAATCCCTGGGTCCTGTTCATCCCTGACCCGTGAATGAGGAGAGGGTGGAAGAACACGGTGTCCCCAGCCTCCATCTCCAGGTGCAGACGAGGTAAGGATGGATCGTAGTTCTGTATACCGTGGTACATCTTGTTCACCCCTCCCTAAAATTGGGTTTCGAGCAACAAATATCACCCACCTTCTCTCTCCCTTCCCTTCCACCACCTTCCCTCTCCCTTCCCTTCTACCCTTCCCTCTCACCTCCCACTTGGGGTACTCGTGTACCAACAGCTCCCCCTTGTGGGTACCAGGGACCACCACCAGACAGCCGTTCAGCACAGTGTACCTTCTCCATGGCCGTCCACGAGCACACGATACGATCGGCAGGCCGGAACGGAAAGTAATGGAGATCTGAATTTGAAACAAATCAGCCGACAAGAAGCTTAGAAGGTCCAAAGACTTATGCCACGTTAACACCTCTAGCTACCTTGGTGCATTGGGTGGCGGGAGGTTTTGGTTCCCGGGTCGGGCGGCTTGTTGATCAACATGGTGTGCATGGCCATGACGTTGGGCCCCGTGAAGGACTCCACGACGCGGAGGATATCCGGATGGCTGCAGTACCTGAAGAGCACGGGGTCCAGTTGAAAGTCCTGTAGCTTCGACACCGCTCGTTCGTTCGTCCCAAACTCGGACTTTGCTATGGCGATGTCCTTCATGATGGTAAGGCCAGGTACCTGTAAAAGGCGAGAGAGAGCGAGGGTGGGGGGGGGAAGGGGGGAGGGGGGGGAGGGAGAAGGGTGGAGGTATAATAATAAATGGCCGCGGGCTGGACGCGAGTTGTCCATCATCCTTGATCCCTTCTCCTAATAGCCCACCTTCACTTCTCGCGTGCAGATTTCGCCAAAGCGCTTTTTGTACTCTTCCAGGTCGGCCAATTTTACAAGCCTGGGGATCACCACGTATCCGTTCTCTTCGTAAAAGTCACGCTGCGCTGGAGTGAGGACGCCATTGTCCAGGGTGTATCTGTAATTCTTTGTGGCGGCCGCACCACCGGAAGTCTCGCAGGGTCTCACGGCTCTGGCCTCCTCGCCGGCTCTAAGGTGACCCAGCAAAGTTTCTAAGCGCCGAGTCGACATGGCTTCTTGCCACGCCCCAATTAAAATTATTGTTGTTATATATAATTGAAATGCAGGTGCATGATTATTTTGAATTGGTGTAGGTATTTGCAGATTAAATTATAAAGCCAACTATTGTCTCTTGTGCCCCTGCACCTTGCTCTACAAATGGGTTTTTGAGGTCCGTTCTGGAGTGTTTCGTAAATTTTAATTTGCAAGCACGTGAGCAATTTGAATTGAAATCAACTATGACGCTGTTTTGAGTTGTGAATGGATAGAAGATGTAAAGACCTCAGAGACCTAGCCGTTCAAAAGGAACAGGAGCTTCAGACGCTGAGGGAGCATCATGCGAATCATTTAGAAGAGGCGTTGAAAGGTGTGTTCATCGTTTTACAAGCGCCTTAGCTCACGTCATTTGGGTTTCGCGCGCACAGATGCGCATACTGAAATTGTGGCGGAAAGGAGGAGATTTCGCGACCTCCGAAACGACTTTGAGTATAATTTGAGCCTATTGGAGCAGCGTGACGCTGAGCTCTCACGCTACGACACAGCATTCGCGGAGCTACGTCAAACGGTCCAAAACCTTGTCGCAGAGAATAGTGAACTCAAGATTGAGGTAGACAGACTCGGCCAAGTGGTCTCCACACACAAGGAGAAAGAAGAGCAGCTAAAAACGTACTATCTGCAGAGAATTGAAGAGCATCGGCACCAGCTCGATGCTTACAGGTAAGACCTGGTACTTGATAAAATGGATGAAATAATCAAGTCCAAATACGAGCAGACAGGTTAAGGATCGCGAAGTGGCGGGAGACCGCGCCGAATGCGCGCGCCTTCAGAAGGAGCTCCAGGCGAAACTGGTGAACGTGCAGGGAGAGTTGGGAGTGGACCGGGAGAGGATGGAGGCACAGTTCGACTGCCTGCTTCGGAGGCAGGAGGAGGAGCTGAGAGGTCGCATAGCCGAACTCACCACCTCACTCATCGAGAGAGACGGCCAGCTACGAGAACTCGGGAAGGAGCTTCAGGCGGCCAAGACTGCCGCAGAGTGTGCACGGAGGGAGGCGGAAGAGAAACGGGAGGAGGCGGGGAGGGTCGAGCGAGGTAGCCTAGACAAAGAACGCGGACTTCTGGATCGGCTGAACGCTCAGGAGTTGAAGGTGGTTGACTCGGAGACACGCCTGGCGTCCGCCGAGGCAAGGCTGAAGGCCCTGCAGGGTGAAGCCGCACGGAAGTTGGCAGACGCTGACAGAGACCTTCGGGAGAAGGAGAGGGCCCTCGTGGCAACCAGGGAAGGTGAGGAGTGGTGTAAGGGGGAGGGTACTGCTGAGGGACCGCCCCTTCTACACCCACTTCCCTTCTTGTCCCCAGGCTTGTCATAATTTGGAGCGTGATATGGAGCAGCTCTCAGATACATTCAGAGGGCAGCTGGAGGTTGCCGTGGAGACCAGCAGAAAGGAGCAGGAGGTTCATCGTGCCGCTCTGGAGGATAAGAGACTGGAAGCAGAGAGGTGTGCTCTGTATGATAGGGACACTGTAAACATTCCTGTCTAGCTGTGTGTGTTGTGTGCTTATGTGTTTGTATATGTGTGTTTATTGTGTGTATGTGTGTGTGTTTATTGTGTGGTGTGTTTGTGTGTGCATGTATGTGTGGTGTTATGTCCACTATTCCATCAGGCTTGAAGCCCAGCTGCTCCAGGAAAAAAAGGCTGCCAACACAAGGGAGGCGGAGCTTGTGAAGGAGGGCGTGGCCAAGGACGCAAAGATCCTAGCGTTGCAGGAGGCGGTGAGCACACTTCGGTCACACCTGTGCAGCCGAGATGCTGATGTAGAGAAGTGTGTCAAAGCACTTTTCAAACAGATCATCTTCTATTTAAAGCCCTTGTTGCAGGTTTAAGCAGGAGCTGCTGTTGGGAGCCGAGAGGGAAGCATCCTTGCAGCAGGAGAAGGCCCAGGGTGACCTGGACTGGGCCAGGAAGCTTGAGGAGGCAGAGAGGGAGGCTTACTCCAGGCACGAGGCCGTCATCACACAGCTGAGCAAGTCCAGGGACAAGGTGGGTGGGAGTGATCCCCCTTTTGAGCCCCTCTGTACCCATGTGGTTGTGAAGGGGTGTGGTGCATCTAGGTGTGATGAGATATGGGTGTGTGAGTTGGTCCTACTGGGTGTGATGGTGTGGGTGGATGGTGTGGGTATGATGGTGTGGGTGTGATGAGGTATGGTTGTGATGAGTCGTGGGTGTGATGGTGTGGGTGTGATGAGGTATGGTTGTGATGAGTCGTGGGTGTGATGGTGTGGGTGTGATGAGGTGATGAGTTATGGGTGTGATTGGGTGGGGGTGTGATGAGTTGGTCCATCTCTTGTTTTCAATAGGCCATCGCTGAATGCAAACAGCTGCAGGCAGAAGCAACTAAACAAGCCGAGACACTGAAGTGCCTGCAGGCTGAAGGAGGTGTGGCATCACTGGAGAGACACCAACACCTCAGCGCTGGATCCTCTGCCCGAGTCCCTCCAAGCGAATTAGAACAGAAAAACGTTGAGTTGGAACAGAGGAATCGCGAGCTGAAAGCCGTCATACAGGAGATGAGGCGAGAAATGGAACAGTGTGTGAGCGCTGACCCAGCAGGGATTGCCGATGGCCAGCTGAGGGTTAAAGATGCGCTCTCAAGGGTGAGCGACGCACCTTACAGTGCAGAGTACGTCTGCTATCTGGAGAGGGAGCTGGCCGAGATGAAGGCTGAGAAGAGGAAAATGGCGGAGCGTCTTGATGAGTTGGCAGCTCACAGGAAACCTCCCACTCCCCCTCCTCCTCCCCTTCCCCTTCCCCAAAGCCCTGCCAGGACATCATCTGTGGACTCCAGGCACCGCGCTCATTTGATAGCGCTTAGCGACACCATAGCAACGCTGCAGCGGGAGAAGTGTGGCTTGGAACTGGAGATGGTGCGACTGAAGGGGAGGGAGGAGCAACTGCAGGGGATGGTCAGGCTGTGCCAAGAGGAGGTAAAGGGGAGGGGTTTAGCATTTGACACACCTTTACACGTGAGTGCGTGTATCTACATACGCGCACAGTAACACACACACACACACTAGTTAATGGACATATAGTGTGATTGTATAACATTTACGGCCTCCCGCACAAAATATACTTGTTTGCATAATTATACAATACTGCACACACATATACGCACACACATATGCGCACACTTAATATATACACACACACACAACACACACACACAACACACACACACAACACACACACACAACACACACACACTTACACACACACTCACACACAACACTCACATACACACACATGTGTCCATTTTAAAGGTCCATAGGAGCAGAGCCTTAGCCGTGCCACCATCCAAAGTGCATCACAAGTTGCTGAGAGCCACTCAGGTCATCATAGCCCTGGTTGCAGAGAAGGAATCACTGTTGAAAGAAAGCCAGTGGTTGAAAAGTGAACTGCAGGCACTACACCAACAACTTGCAAGCCACAGAGCTGACAAGCAACCACCAGTTGCTCACCACCCATCACAGAATGGTGCCCCGCCCACCACTGCACTGTTCCCTCATGGTAGTGCCCAGTCCAATTCTTTACCTCGGCCAGGACCTTCACAGCCTGCAGCAGGTGAAGAGGTGTTCATTAGAGCACCACCTACTACAGCATCAGGCCCTCCCACTATAGCATCAGCCCCTCCCACTACAGCATCCACTGCCCCTCCGACGATCACTGTTTCTACTCACGTTGATGCTACCAGTACTGAAGCTCTGCCCCTTGTGGTACCACCCCCTCATCAGCAGTCTGTCTTCGTCCTCCCTTCCTCCCTCCCTCCTCCCACCAACCATTCCAGTCCAATACCTCCTCCATCTCTACTCAACGAGTCTTCAGACTTTGAGCAACAACACAACAACCTTGAGAGGTTGCTATGCCACCTGGGCCACTGATGAAAGCCACGCCCCTATCTTCCTCGTGTCGGTCCTCGCCTAGGCACCCACCTGCTCCGCCCCTTTGGGAAGAGGTGGAGGTGGGTGTGGCTCCATCCCAAGGGAAGGAGGGGATGGGAGTGCAAGGAGTGGGGGTGAGACCACTACCAAAGAATACCACCACCAAGGGCCCCACAAACCTTCAGGGCAGAAGGTTGGTTCATAGCAAGCCGGTTAAGATCAGAAACTACAACAACAGAAGTTGACCAATCAGGATGATGATTTGTGTGTCAGTGCTTTTGTATGTCTAATCATTGCCTGTCATGTCTAGATCCAAATCTGATCCCACAATCCTCTTTCGTCCCTCATTGATTCTACCTCGATGTGATCGGTACGAGATTATACTAATCTGGGCCAAGTCATTGCATTATGGTGTCTGACTATTTCAGTAAGGACCAGATGTGCTCACATGATGATTACCATTATATGATATCTCGGTACGAGACTAGATTTGAGATGTCTCCTCATGTCATGACGATCAAATGTATTGGGATATGACTTTAATGCATAAAAAATACTTGAAACCTACAAATGCTTTAGAAAAAAAAAAAACGAAAAAAAAAACGATCTGTCAAGATATAGCCAGGATCCATTTGAAATTAAAAAAAGGATTCCTTATCTTGTACACCAACTATTGGAACCTATATGAAGGAGGTAAACATTCTGTAATATGATGAACATATTTTGCTTAGTACCTTAGGAACCAGCTGAACTTTTTTATCAGTGTGATGTGTGAAGGAGTGTAAATGATTTTGCTAAATATCCCATACATTCTACCATATCAGATAATGTGATAAAATACCACTGATTTCTTTATGATGTAATGTACACTAGAGATGCAGGTGTAGAGGATTAACCTTATTTATACTTTAGGTACCGGGATGAGGTAACACTAATAGCCACACCCACCCATCGTAGTATCACTTGACTAATGGGACTGTCAGACAGTGTGTGATTGCTGTACAGTAATATGTGCATTGAAAATGAGTACTTACTGTGTTTGTATGTGTGTGTGTGTGTGTGCATGTGCGCATGTGTGCATGTGTGGGTGTGTGCATGTGTCTGTAACGTACATATAAGAAGACATGTGTGAATCAAAATAAGGTAGAATGATTGAATAAAGGCAAGGAGGGTGAATTCTCAAATGAGAGTGGAATGCTGCTCTTGTGCCTGTACCTTCACAAGGACACAAATAAATAACACTCCACCTAGCTACAATATGACACAGCTAGTAGACTCGTACCAGACCCGCACTTTGGATGAACGTATGGGTCTGGATACACGACTAGTACTGATAGGGATGACGATAAGTGTGCTTTTCAACAGTTATAGACTATTGTCGTTTCAAATGGACAGGTTAATAAAATTTGTCCAGCTTTCAAAGCCTATTATTGGATGTGTAAACTCAACATGCACATTAACATAAAAGTGGGACAATCTGGGCACCTTTATTTGACTAACTAAGGCAAAATGCTCTGCATTAAAACTGAACACTGAAACACCGCAGAGTGAAATGTGGAGTTGTATTCACCCCTGATTACCCATAATTGATTGTTTGAGCTAAAAATACCGGCTTCATTTATATTGTACACAGCAACCACTGTACATATTAATTTGGCACTCTCTTATCTGCTGTGTGTGAGCCTCAGAACTGGCTCAAGCATTGTTGAGCAACATACCACATAATCAGACACTTGTCATCAGCTACAACTGTATTGCTCCAACTGATGGAAGTATCTATGGTGTGTGTTCGTTGTTCTTCTTTATATGTTTTACTTGTGGAGTGGCAGATCTCACCATTGTCCTTTCTGCTAAAGTAAAGATACACTCCACTAAAGTCATTGCATGCATGGATGGAGGAATGTCCTGAGGTCAAACTATATTTGAAAATGAATAATATTATAACAAAAATCAATGAAACGAGTACAGTGTGACTAAAAACATTCTAATGAAGAAATAAATAATTTAATTAAAATATCTGTATGCAAATAAATAAATAAATGGTTTGGACTGCTTCAATGCATGATCGAGTACGAGGGGGCCCCATCCTCAAAGCCCAGGCTACTCCTCGACTTTACCCTTAGGCATAGGTTGGCTGCTCTGATGATGGCAAATGAAAGCCTTGCTCTGATGTAGCCACATGTTTGTGCATAAGACTTCTTCCATTTGCTTGCAACACATGTAGCCATTCTCTAAAGGAAGTGCTCAGCTTCCCGATGCTAAAGTCCGACTACTAAAGTGACAAAGGGTGTAAAAGTACCTCTATGACTTGTTGTACATCCTCTTTTTGTCCTGAGCTCTCGAGTGATTCTGGCATATGATTACTGTACGATGGGGCATCTGTATAAATAACCTTGAAGTCAAATAGTGCCTCTACTTTTGGTTGCCAATTGCCACATACTCCCAAATCAAGCCACAGTCCTGAGTCACCTACTTGTGTGTTTCTGCCTCTCTGACAATTGGTTCCATGACAACCTGTGCAGCAATATCTCCAATACAATCTCTGATCTCATTATGTCTCTGGATAACTAGGCCACCAACCTTACATGTTGCATTGTTAGTGAGGTCCCACAACCATAACACTTGGAAGATAAGTCTGTTGAGTCACGCATATAGCGAATCGCCAAACCATCTCTAAATTGAGCTGGAGCCAGTTCAAAGTGGCAGGTAGCGAGTGGAAAAACAGCCTACCATGCTGATGTTTTGCCACAAATAGCTCTTTTAATGGCTCTTTTTCGCTTTGGTGAGAACTGCATCAAAACACTGTTAAGTATAGATTGGTAAGTTACTTCCTATTACCTTCGTTTTAACATGGGGTTTTCTGGTAGTCTCTATATGTTGTGCTGGATCAAAGACATCAACTCCTTTCACTGCTTCAACTAACACATTAGTTCCTTGTCTAGATGTCTGGTAGGTTAAAGATGCAGTCTTGGTGGGGGTCAAAAATCCCTAGTCCTGCTAGAGATGTTGGTAGAGCAAACAAAGCTTCCTCTGCTTCAGTGACATCTCCACCCAGCAAGGCTGGAAAGAATTCCTTCTTGATCTTCACACTGAGTGGTTTAAAAGCATCTGCACAGTCCGGTACAACTCTCTGGACAAAGCCCCATTCACACTGCAAAGACTTTGTCAAAGGTGCAAATGCTGCCTGCATGGTTGCCTTGACAGCAGTCTGAGACAATTTGTTCACACAGTACATCAACTTTTCCCTGACAAATTGCACACAATATCCTTTTTCACCAACCACGCCTGCAAGAAAGCGATGTCTTGTAACAAATTTCACTCCCACATTTTGAAAGGAACTCTTGGCAATTTCCATATACTTACGTGCCACAACCGCCACACTCTTAGTGGGAGTCTGGTGAAATACAGGGCTTTTTAGAAGTCAGAATGTTTTTCTCAGTTACAAGGAATTAAGCTTTCAGACATCCACAGATCACCATTTATTAACTATCTACACATTAAGTTTATAATCCTGCACACTTGTTTTTATGCGCATGTACCTGTCTTGTATCTTTTTCCACTCTCTAGATTCAGTCAAAACAGAATGATATAATATCCTTACTGGAATGAAGACATTGCACTTGACACAGTGTAACAGTTTTTGTGTCGCTGAATGCAGTACTGAAGGAATATGATTACATTCAACTTGTATCAGTGTACCCCATCAGGTTCAATGGTTCATGGATCAGTACATTTGCTGCTACATACCATATTTTTCCTACCACCAGCTTCCATCTGTTCCATGGATGATTTTGAATTGCCAAATGCAGTTTAGTCCAATTTTAACTGATAACAGCAACTTCAGATATTTGGACGAAGTTTGTAACATCAAATTACATGAATGTAATGTCAAGCACATGCTGATCATCAGGTTAGTTGGCCCTTACATTTTAAACTACATCTAATCACAAAAGCACAAATAATTGTAATTGTATAATAGGTACTAGTGTTTGAGACCATAATTGTGGAGTATAACTGCTGTGCTTATAGAGGTCTTAAACACTGCACCAACCAGTGATGCTTGGGGAACATAATGGTTTCCTCACAATTTGACATCCATAATAATGTGTTTGCAACCATTAATAATTTACAAAAGCACACATAAAAAGGAAACAAATCTCTAACAAAGTTCTACAGGACAAGCAAAGTCAGAATTATAAGCATGTATGCATGCATGATACACTAGAGCATATAAACTTGTTTTACGAGCCTAAACTCCAAATCACATAACATCCTTCACTGTAGACTACTCTGGTATTGCCATTCAACATTATGTGCACACATGACGTCTAGCATCTTTGCCATGGCTTCACCAAGGGATGACCACGAGATGTTACTGCCATTGTGAAGCCAGAACTGTAGCATTTTGAGAAGGCAGTCAGATGTGGAACATGGACACTCCTGTTTGATCTGGTCCAGTTTGGTGTCCGGTAATCTAAGATGTATTCCCAGGAGGTACCAGTCACTGATGGTATGGAGGAGCTCAAGAAGGGTTGACAGTTCAAGGTCTGCAAACAAAGATGATATCATAATTTCATCCGTAAATAACTATGCATGATGACTTGGGTGTGGTTTACCTTGATCAGGTGATGTATTCCTGATGGTTTGGGCAATGGCCACATCAGGAAGCTTCCCCACAGCCTCCATGACATCCTTCCACGTGGCTGAAGGGTTGGTGTGGAGCCAAGTCTCCACCATGGCAACCTTACACATCCCAGCATTTCCTGGATGGTCCTCAGCTATGGTTCTCCGTTATGAGCTGGAATACCCTAATAGATTCCAAGCTTTCTCCAATCAGACAGAGATTCAATAGCCTTGATGAATGTTGCATTGTTCAGCACAGCTAGAGAGAGGAGACAATTAGGATACAACTCTCTTACTTTAGACATGCACTGTCTACCTTGAATCCTTCTGTGCACACAAGTGTCATCTAAAATGTATAAAATTAACTCAATTTATAACCATATCATTACTCTAACTTACCCCAAAGAGGATCCTGTCGAAGGAAACCAATGTCTGATAACTTCATGGTTCCTTTTTCCCCTTCACTTATGACCATCTTGCCCTCCTTCTCACTCAGCACCCTCTTCACATCACTCATGAGGTACAGCTGTAGAGAGTCTACCTCTGGAAGGGAACTTAGGGATTGCAGCTCTTTAGGATCAAGCAGGTACTCTGTGGTCACCAGTGCTGGACAGAATTCTTTAAGGATACTAGAAATTTTCTTAACGACCAAACTCAATACTTTTGCACACTCCATTTCAAAGAGAACGTTTTGCAATCTCATTGAGAATGAGAAGAAGAGTCCCAGCTTCAGGACTGAGTCTCCTCGAGTGATCACTTTTAATAAAACAATGTTGAAGTAACAAGTGAAGCTTTTGGAGGTGCTCTGACTTTGTGTAGCGGCAGTCCAATGATACATGTGCAATTGTGTCAATGTTAGCAGAGGGATGTTCTGCCTTTAGAACAAATGACACATCATTGCACTGTCCAATCCAAACGGCCTGCTGATCCAGTATGATGTGTGGGATAGGAGGGCACCTTTCTTGGGGAAACCCCACCCTTTGGAAGTATTTGATCTCCGATTATTATATATACCCCACCCCCGATTGACTGTGAACACGACTTGTATTTGTAGCCCCGCTCACGCCGCATGCTGTGTAAGTACATGTAGGTGCCACACCCCCTGCATTGCAATGAAAATAAATGTGAGGCACGTGTGTGTGTGTGTGTGTGTGTTTGTGTGTGAACATATGTATTCATGCATACTCACATTCACACATGTATCACTCGCACGCATACTCACATACATGTACATGCACACTGTCGTGTGTGTGTGTGTGTGTGTATGTGTGTGTGTGTATTTGTGTATGGTTGTCACATCTTGGTCCCTTTCACAGCACCATTGGGGGTTCCAAGCCCTCAGCTTCTGGCACTCTCCTCTTCCTCCGTCAATGTGATCTAGTTTAACCCCTCAGTTCCCAATGGGATCATCACAGCCTGCAATGTGTAAGCTGTTTCCATACTGGGGAACGTTCTTCTCACTACGTCCAGTGTCCCGTGGTACATAACCTGCAGCCGTCAACGCAGTACAGCTTTGTGGAAGCAGCATACACCACAGCTGGATGTCAGACTGGTGGTGTTGCCAATGTCACAACACTGGATAGTGGTACGTATACGTTGTGTATGTGGACTGTGTGTGTGTGTGTGTGTGTGTGTGTGTTGTGTGTGTTGTGTGTGTTGTGTGTGTTGTGTGTGTGTTGTGTGTGTGTTGTGTTGTGTGTGTGTGTGTTGTGTGTGTGCATGCGTGTGTGTCTGTGCACATGTGTATGTGTGTGTGTGGATGTTGTTTGTGTTGCAGGTACATGTAC
>JABACO010000014.1:901832-959332 GCA_013339895.1 Ephydatia muelleri
CCATCACAACACGCTGTAGTGAGGATCCTTGCCACAAAGGCAGCTTACGAGTAAGGAAAAGGCAACCATTGGTTGCCTCGCCTCAAAGGCTCTTTCACCTCTTGCCTCCGTCTCTTGCACGTATTCAACCAATCCCTTTGCTGCCAGCTTCTCCACCACCCTGTCTTCCACCACCCTGTCTTCCTCCTCCCACCTCCTCCTGGAGTGTCTGCCCACATTTCTGGGGCAGATAGTGGACCTGGCCTCGCAGTGCCCCGAGGATGTGTTGCCAGTGGTCCTGGATGCCCTGTGTCAGGTGGCCAGAGCTGATAAGGCCATCACGGGGCAGTTTGCTGACCGGCTCGTCCCTCTCACGATGGAACTGTTCAAGAAATACTCACATGGTGAGGGGAAGGGGAGGAGGAGGGGAGGGGAAGGGGAGGAGAGAAGTGAGGGAGGGGAGGAGGAGGGGAAGGGGAGGAGAGAAGTGAGGGAGGGGAGGAGGGAGTGAGGAGAGGAAGCGGAAGAAGAGAGGGAGGAGAGGAGAGGGAGAAGAGAAAAGGAGGGAGGTAGAGGAGGAAGGGAGGAGATGAAGAAAGGGAGGAGGGAGAAGGGGTGGGAAAGTTAGGAATCCTTGGAGGTGGGGGGATGGAAGGAGAATATGAAACGTTTTGGGGGAGGTGGATGGAATGGGTCATTGGAATGTGGTAATTTAGATAAATGTTGTTGATTTTCAGACCCAGGCATAAGTACCTGTGTTGAGGAACTGTTTGCAGTCATGGCAGCCACGCCTGGCTGTCTGGAAGGGCTACACTCTCGCTTCCTCCCAACAGCTGTGCACGTCCTCCAATCGCCTGAAGCCCAGCTGCCAGCCGGTATCTTGTGTGTAAGTGGGGAAATAGAGGCAGTGGACAAACCGTGACACCTCCTTCCTCACACATACACATTCTTTGCCTTCCCTTTTGCTAGGCAACCTTAGATACAGCTGCCTTATTAGTGCGAGGGTGTGGAGATGGAGTGTCTGATGTGCTGATGAGCGACCTCTTTCCAGCTGTCGTACAGAGCATTCTGCGTACTGATGACTCTGCAGTGATACAGGTGTGTGTGAGGAGGGAGGGTGGGGTTCCAGCCATGTGTGGTGTGTGAGGAGGGAGGGTGGGGTCTCAGCTATGTGCATGTGTGTGAGGAGGGAGGGTGGGGTTTCAGCCATGTGTGGTGTGTGAGGAGGGAGGGTGGGGTCTCAGCTATGTGCATGTGTGTGAGGAGGGAGGGTGGGGTTCCAGCCATGTGTGGTGTGTGAGGAGGGAGGGTGGGGTCTCAGCTATGTGCATGTGTGTGAGGAGGGAGGGTGAGGTTCCAGTGATGGTTGTGTGTGAGGAGGGGAGGGTGTGGTCCTAGCTGTGTACAGGTTGCGCCATGGGATTATTACTGGTTATTGTTACTGGTTATTGTTCTTCTTTGCAGAGTGGTGGGGAGTGTATACGAGCCTTTGTTTCAACAGTACCTGAACATGTTTCAAGATGGTGAGGATAATGTATGGTTCTGTGTGGGTGTGTTGTGAAGGTGTTGGTGTTTGTGTTATGATGATGGTGAGGATGTTGGAAGATGATGGTGTGTGTTGTGAGGGGATGTGTGTTATGTTGGAAGATGATGGTATGTGTTGTGAGGGGATGTGTGTTATGTTGGAAGATGATGGTGTGTGTTGTGAGGAGATGTGTGTTATGTTGGAAGATGATGGTGTGTGTTGTGAGGAGATGTGTGTTATGTTGGAAGATGATGGTATGTGTTGTGAGGAGATGTGTGTTATGTTGGAAGATGATGGTATGTGTTGTGAGGGGATGTGTGTTATGTTGGAAGATGATGGTGTGTGTTGTGAGGAGATGTGTGTTATGTTGGAAGATGATGGTATGTGTTGTGAGGAGATGTGTGTTATGTTGGAAGATGATGGTATGTGTTGTGAGGGGATGTGTGTTATGTTGGAAGATGATGGTGTGTGTTGTGAGGGGATGTGTGTTATGTTGGAAGATGATGGTATGTGTTGTGAGGAGATGTGTGTTATGTTGGAAGATGATGGTGTGTGTTGTGAGGGGATGTGTGTTATGTTGGAAGATGATGGTATGTGTTGTGAGGGGATGTGTGTTATGTTGGAAGATGATGGTGTGTGTTGTGAGGAGATGTGTGTTATGTTGGAAGATGATGGTATGTGTTGTGAGGGGATTGTGTTATGTTGGAAGATGATGGTGTGTGTTGTGAGGGGATGTGTGTTGTGAGGGGATGTATTGTGAGGGTGATTGTGCTATGAGGATGGAGTGTTAGGTGATGTGTACTTTCAGAGCGTTGCCATGGTAGTAAGCAAGATCATTTCCAAAAATCGTGACCATCCTGTGATGCTGAATTATTAGCATTTACCACCAGTTGCGATGAGTCGAGGCAGATTTGTATAGTCTGAATTGGTTTATGAATTGTGCAAGGTCATAGCACAGCATTGTTAAGTGCCTGTTGTGTTATTATTGCATTTGGTGATCGTTCGTCTGAAAGCATTCTTCATTCCTTTTTGTATTCTTCTTGTTTTAAACATTGCTTGATCACTGCCTTCATTTTCAAATAGGCCACTAAATGGAGGCGTATATATTCATGATGAAAAAAAAAAAGACCGAAGAGCAGTACTAAACACACATATGTACTGAAATAGACGAATCTTCTCAATTGATTTATTTTGTGCAAAGGAGCCTATAGGTGACCCAATGTGATGACATGTATACTGTAATTGGGCAAACTGGTACATACTGCACCATTAAGGTGGCAAGGATTAACTCCAGTAACTAGGAAATTAAAGCAATTTAAAAGTAGTGTGCACTATGAAATAATGTAGCACACGTATGAGCAAATCACTACATAATACAGGTGTTTGTTGGTCCATTGCCTCTGGGTCACGCTGCTCCTCATCCTCCCAAACAGGGTGGATCCCTCTGGCAGGGCTGGGCTGCATTACGTGGTGCAGGTCATTCTCCACATGCTGGATCCTTCTAGGCCAGAGTTCACTGCGTCCTTCGTGGGGAAACTGCTCATTGTGATTGTGAAGAAGGTGGAGCAGGGTACACGTGGCTGTGCATATCGGGGTGGGTATGGGTGTGAGGGTATGTGGTGTGGGTATGTGAGTGAGAGTGTCTGAGGATGCTTCTGATAGCGTGTGTATATGGATTTGTGTTGTGTATGGGGTTCCTGAGTTTTATGTTTGTGTATTTTGTATGTGTGTGTGTGTTGTGTGTGTGTGTGTGTGTGGTGTGTGTGTGTGTGTTGTGTGTGTGTGTGTGTGTGTGTGTGTGTGTGTGTGTGTACAGGTGGGGAACTATCTTGGACAGTATCTGGAGCTTCTCCTCAAGGCCGTGCTCAGCAAGATGCAACTGGTGCAGACCAGTACAGTCATGCAGTCGCTTCTGTGTGTCTTTGCCCACCTGATCCAACGTGAGGTTAGGATTTGTGGCTAGGATATTAATTAGTTAATTAGGATATGACTAGGATATAAGTTAATGAAATCAGGATAATCATTGCATTATTATTATTTTTAAGGGGACAGGTAACAATGACGACACACTCAATAGACAAGGTACAACAATGGAACGAAGGGAACTGGTTAGGTTATGTAATGGACTCATCTCCAACTCGATCACAAAGCTTTAGTCACAGTGTTGGTAATATGCTAGTCACACGGTCCTGGTCAATGTCCGTACTGAATATGGTAGCCCCATGAGACGATATCCCTCTCATCCCCTAACATACATCCTTGAACAAAAGCAATATCCCAGTCATATCCTAACATATCCCAGTCATATAACAATATCCCAGTCATATCCTAACATATCTCAGTCATATCCTAACATATCCCAGTCATATCCTAACATATCCAGTAACATCCTAACTAGTGTCCTAGTCATACCTTAAGAATATTCTGTATGGACATAGCTAAAGGACGACATGAAAAGAACATTACTTGATGTGACTCAACTATTTCCTCCATTACTTGTTGCCCCTTGTGTCTTGTGTGTTGTTAGTTTCCTTCATCATCCAGTGTTACAAAAAAATAAAAAATAATAATAATAAATAAAAAAGGTTCAATTGTAGCTAGGCCATGTTAAGACGCGGCATTGACGCGGTTAGGATATATATTTTGAGTTTAGGGTTTAGGGCTTTGGGCCGCGCCAAAGGCGCGAGGGACCAGGTCAATTTGCACCCGGAATCCGAATCCAGTGTCAAAAACCACCCGTCTAGCACCAAATTTTTTTAGCAATGTTTCGGCCATGAACAAGGGCGCCTTCGGCGCCATATTAAATTTCCTAGGATATTGTTACAAGTCTATGATATATGGCTTGGGGCACGTATAGAAGGTTTGCATGCAATTTTCAATACTTTGTACCTTTTTTCACCCCCCTTTCTTCTGCGGTTTCAGTTGGATGCAGTGATCTCCTTTCTGATGGCCATTCCTGACCCCACAGGACAGCCAGCCATGTGCTTCGTACTCAACCAGTGGTGTGCAGGCCATGTCAGTGGACCGTACGTTTATATCGAAGCTGATGTGCACCCTCTTCCTTCTCGTCCAGAGTTTCTTCTATGGTGTGTATGAGACCCGCGTCAGCATCTTGGCATTGTGTAAGCTGTTGAATCACTGCCTTACTGTAAGGGACAGCCGATTGGCCAAACTCTCCGTGCGGGTGGAGGAGGGTGCCATGTCCGAAGGTAACCTATGGCAACCGTTATTGCGTTTGTGCACAATGTATTACATGTGTCTTTTTGCCCCACCCACTTCCCAATGCTGTGAAGCAATATTCACTCGCAGTAGGAAAGCTGTAGGTACGTGTGTTGTGTGTGTGCGTGTTCTGTGCATGTGTGTGTTCTATGTGTGTGTTTATGTGCATATGTGTGTGTGTTCTGTGTGTGTTTATGTGCATATTTGTGTGTTCTGTGTGTTTATTTGCATATTTGTGTGTGTTTATGTGCATATTTGTGTGTGTTCCGTGTGTGTTTATGTGCATATGTGTGTGTTCTGTGTGTGTGTTTATGTGCATGTGTGTGTTCTGTGTGTGTTTATGTGCATATGTGTGTGTTCTGTGTGTGTTTATGTGCATATGTGTGTGTGTTCCATGTGTGTTTACTATCACACTGTTAAACGACTCTCTCCACATACAAGATGGACGTCACTTGACCACAGAAGTGCCCCTTCCAGTAAGACTCATGAAGCTCATCATTGCCGACCTCCAGTTGCAGATGGAGGCCAAGCAGGCTGGGAATGAGGAGGAGGAAGAAGAGGTAGCGTGTGTGTGTGTGTGTGTGCATATGCGAGTTGAGTGTGGGTGTTATCTGTTTTTGGCGCCACCCACTCCACAGTACGAGGATGGGGATGGAGAGGAGTTGGAGGATGCCACACCCCATTCCCTAGAGTCACTGTTGGGGGCACCGGGCTATGTGGGGTACGAGGGACAGTACGACGAGGAGGAGGAGGACCCTGACTTGAAGGACGAAGCCATCTTGAAGATTGATATGGAGGTACACTACACATCATGCGTGATGGGCATTTGTGTTTACGTGTCTGTTTAACGTTTGTGTTTACGCCAGTGTGTTTATCTGTATGTGTGTTGTATGTGTGTGTGTGTGTGTAATGTGTATATGTTAAGTGTGTATGTATATGTCATGTCCCTCTTTCCTAGTTCATGTGTTTGTCTCTAAAACCAAGCAAGGATTTATTACCTTCTCTCTCTCTCTCACACACACACACACACACATGGTCCAGAGCCACTTAGCCCAGTGCCTCAGGGAACTCTCCTACACCTCGTCCTTTCCTTCCGTTGTCTCCATGTTAACTGATCACGAACGACAAACTTTATACTCTATAGGCATACAGTGCAAGTGATGCAAATCTTCTATGACCACCTCTCTGTCGATGTTGTTTGCTAAGTGTGTATGTTTTGAGTCATGGCCATTTCCACTGGTTTGGGGGTGGAGGTGCAACGAGCGGTTCCCATGGGCGCCACTCCTCCATCTTGTGAACCAGGGCCAGTTCGCGTTCAGCCTGGAAGGGGAGGATACCGCAAACGGTGGTTTTTATCAAAACCTTTACTTCATGGTATCATTGCACAAGGGAATTTCAGATCGTGATTCCAAAAATCAACAAAACAAAAAACGCAGAACACCTGTCATAGCTTTATCAGGCGCATAAACTTGCGACATTTTTTTTCACTTTGAATGTAAATAACATCCCTATCTCAACACCAGTTGCATTCTAACTACTGCGCACCGCATTATATATTTACCTGGTCGATAAGCTCCTCTGCCTGACCACATCCAATCTTCTTCTCTATGACTGAAACGTCAGTGTCCTTTTTTAATAAAAACGAACAGGTAATAAGTTACGACGGCGATAGGTCTTCTTAAAGGTACCGCTTGTGTGATCTGTAACTTCTGCTGAACTATCTGTTCGGTGTGTTTCCTGTAAAGCGCATCCCTCGGCAACTTTTCAAGTGCGGCAAGAGTCTTTGAGTACAGGGCGCAGAGCACCTGCCAACCAAAAACATTAAGTGTACAATACAAGCACTACTTAAAGCCTTTGGATTATAGCATTACCTCCCTTGCGTTAGGCACAACGGCGTACCCCACTAGACCTGTTGCCTATACGGCGGAGAAAGATGAGTAGTGATCAATTAACCGAGCAGACAGCTATTAGGAGAACCTACTCTTTTAATACCGCCGCTTGCCATGGCGCGTAATGCTTGTGGGTGTGGCCACGGAGTAGCCTCTTCCCCAGGCCTTCGGAGAGCCGTCACTGAGTTAGTGAGTGCCTGCACCGTCTTGCCCGGCTGCCATCCTTTGAGAGGCAAAGAATAAATGGAGAAGCGGTAGAGGATTCGATGATGGAGCTGGACTACCGGAGCTTACATGTACATATTGAGATGTGTGTGTGTGTGTGTGTGTGTGTGTGTGTGTGTGTGTGTGTGTGTGTGTGTGTGTGTGTGTGTGTGTGTGTGGGCGCTTATATAATGTATAAATGTGTGTGTGTGTGTGGGCGCTTATATAATGTATAAATGTGTGTGTGCAGTAAAATCAATGTTTGTATGCGAGTGTATCTGTTATACATGTATTATAATATTATATGTAAAAAAGCGTCATTACGTACATTTGGATCTGGGTACGAGACTAGATGTGCTATCGTAAACTAGCCGGCTAAGGTTTCTCCACTGCTTTGACAATCTGGTCTGTTTTGTTTTTTCTTACATCATTGATAAGTGAACTGTGTGTTTGTGTGTTTATCTACATGCTGTTATCTTTTGCAAATTGGACCATTTTCATGTATGTACATGCCATTTGTTACGTGTTTATTGTAAATTAGTTTGTAGGTGGAAAAAAAAAACAACTAAATAACATGGATAATTAATACTATCAGTTTATTGTAATGTTGATAATAATTAGTCTGGCGTAGCCACACCCTCGCGTAGACACGTAGGGTCTGGGGAAATGCCTATACCCGACTGGTTCTAATGAGCAATTATTGCGTTCTACGTCACGCTGCGTCACGTAATGAGAAATGCATCGAAATTGGCTTGTAGATTAGCAAACAACACCCTTGCTAATATACAAGCCAATCTTAGCCCATTTCGCTGCATTCCTCATTACGTGACGCAGCGTGACGTAGAACGCAATAATTGCTCATTAGAACCAGTCGGGTATAGGCATTTCCCCAGACCCTACGTGTCTACGCGAGGGTGTGGCTACGCCAGACTAGATAATAATATTGTCTTCTTGAAGACCCAATCAGCCTATGATGAAGTAGCACTTCTCCATTTACCAGTGAGAGAACTGATTCATTTTAAAGTAATATTGAACATACACCATGGGATGGTGTAGTCTTTTGCCAAGAAGGGTTGTGTGCTGGATGCTGATTATATATTTAATTTGCCACCAATTTCCATGACCACCTTGGTACAAAGTTAAATATCAAGCTAAATTTTATACACTTCATCAACTACAGTAAACAAAGCATCACACATGGCAGTCTAATTGCAACAGACAGGACCAACGCTGATGCTTCATGCATGGAAGATGCACCACTGCCCATACATATATGGGGTGGCCTTCCTACTGGTGACTTAGGGTGTCCCTCAGGTTTGGTTGCGACGCGATGCTACTCGACAATGTCATCCACTCCACAGAACAGGTAGTTCATAAGGGCTGCGACCACGCGGATATTCAAACTGTTGCCGAGCACCCTGTAGCACTGCTGGACTGTTGCAGATGGAGGGAAGGAGAACGTCCGAGGGAAGCACATCAGATTGGCCACTTCGCGAGGCGTGAAGTAACGGAGCTTCAGAGGCGCAAGGCAGTCCGCACATTCCTTCTCCTTTCCCTGACTCCGCCCTACAAGGAAGGTACGATATGCTTCGTCTAGGAACCCTGGGGGGCCCCCCTCGTAGAGCACAGACCCGGTCCCCACGGAGTAGTGTGCGTAGGCCTTGGTGAAGCAGCAGCATTGTGTGGACCGAGGGGTGACAATGTCGAGGGCAAGGGCGCACTTTGCAAGGACCTTGGCGGGCACAAGGTACTTGGGCAGGTCTGTGTCGGACACAGCACAGAGGTAGAGCGAGAGCGGATTGGGTCGCAGGTGAGTGACTGGCGTGGTGGTGCTGGTATGTGTGGACACCTCTACCTGCATACTAATGCCTTCAGTATCAGTGCGTTCCATATGCCTGCTATTGTCTTCAGTTTCAGTGTGCTCCACTAACTTACCATCACCTTCATTTTCAGTGTGCTCCACATGTCTGCCATCACTTTCATTTTCAGTGGGTACCACTAACCTGCCATCACTTTCATTTTCAGTGTACTCCGCATGTCTGCCATCACCTTCATTTTCAGTTACGATGGGCTGTGGTTCACGTATGAAAGTGTCTGACACAGGGAACAGAGGGGCGGGGTCCCTGAGGGGTTGCTCTGCAAACTGCAGGGTGAAGTTGGAAGGCAGCATCTTCGCCAGGAGGTAGTAACGTAGTCTGGAGTTTGGTATTCCAAACTGGACCGGCGAGAGCAGAAACTCTTGATACACAAACCCAAGCTTTTCCAGTATCCCCGTAAAATGGTTTCTCGTCTGCGAGTTCTGGAATCCTTCAACGTTCTCCATCATCAGGTACTTCGGGAGGTGCGCCATCTTCAGCATCAGTTCCATCAGATGGAAGAAGCTGTCCGTACGATGGTCGGAGCTATCTCCTTTTAAACCCTGCCTCGTGAACGGCTGGCAGGGGGGAGACAGAACGAAGATATCGGGAAAGAGAGCGTCGAGCCACGTGGAGGTCATGCCGCAGATGTTTCGATTGAAGTGCGGAGTAGAAGGAAAGTTGTAGTGGTAAAATTCGGTCGCTGTCGTGTTGATGTCAATGGCTGCCACCACGTGAGCCCGGTCCCCGAGGGTCTGTTCTAGGGCATAATGGAATCCCCCGATACCCGCGTAAAATTCGACCACCCTCAGTCCTCCACGGTCAATGCGAGGCAAAGCTTTAGTAGCCATCTACTATAGTCTCGTACCCAGACCCAGCTTTTCGCAGTTGGAAAAAAACCGCTGCGAAAAGTTGAGTCTGGGTACGAGACTACGTCGTACGAGATCAAACGCAGAAAGCAATGAGCGTTAATCCGATAGCATTTTATTGGCATGTGCATCTTTGGTAGGCGAGGTGCCGCAATCCCTTTGAGTGACGTACATGTGATTCTTTATAGCCTCATACGGTCTATTACGTTACATGATTGCTAGATAATATCTGCTTGAGCAATTAATTTGATCTAAACACTTTTTGTGAGTACACAATGGGAGGGATAGACTATCACACATGCATGCATCAATTCAGCAACATATACAACATGTTGGCTGGAGGGGGGTGAGGTAACATCAAAAGGACAGGCGAAGACTTTGAAACGTTTGTTTAAAAGGTCTTAACTCTTCAAAATAGAGGCACTTCTTCTAGCAGCAGTCCGTGGAGAGGCAGCTGCTGCGTCTTTCTGACTCACTGGCTGAGTGGTGTCCACGAGATGTATAGGTTTGGATGCAATTGTTTGCTGGACATCTTGTTGCTTCCACGCTACAAAACGACTGTATTCGGTCTGAATGTCAGCTTGGTCCGAGTCTTTGCTTGGATGATAACCGTTGCTGATAAACCACCAGAACAAAAACAGCCTTTGCGCTGGTGAGCCACTTGCAGAGATCTGGTCCATGTCGGGTACATCGAATGCGGACGCATCGAATGACGGAATGTTTGTGAATTCCGCACCTGCGGGGCAATGGGGGATTCCGCCAGTTATTAGCGCTCGCACACCATATGCCCAGAAACACGTTCGTAGCTACACACATCGCGCGCACACACACACAGACACACACACACGCACGTAATAGCACGCGCGCGCGCGCGCACACACACACACACATACACATGCACATACACACGCATATTAGATACACACATACACACACGAATAAGGTTGCGCGCACAGACAAATGGACACACATGTACAAGCATACATACACATTTCGAACACATCTGCCCACACTAACCGTTGCGCAGTTTCGACGCCACAAACGCGACCGTGTTGACGAAGCCATCACACAGAGCGGCTTCGACAAAGCTTCCACATGCTACCTGGCAGCTCCGCGGACTGTCCGTAAACGACTTCATTATCTTGGACAAGTCGCTCAACCCTACGAGCACGGGGTGAGCTTGGAGCGTCTGTATGGCGGACCCCAATCGCTCACTGTAGGTGCTCGCGTCACTGCAATAGTCCCTCGCGTCTCCTCCTCCAACCGGAGAATTTAGCGATCCCAAGGCGCACAGTTCGTCAAGCCAGTTGTTCATGGCCGCGAACGAGAGGAGAACCACGAACGCATTACACGACTGGACGCCTGTGCCTTCGGGTTTCGTCATTGCCAGGGCGTCGAACATGTTCCGCCCGATCTGGCTGTTGAACAGCGTCATCAGAGCGGCGTCGGCCTTGCAGTTCTTGCTGGCGAGGTGGGACGAAATGTCACCACCAGCGCCGCTGGGCGATCCGTTTGGTTTGGTGAAAAACTGAGAACAATTGTAGTTCGCCGCCGCCACAGCCCCGAGGGACATCAGCACGGCGAGCAAGAACGTCATCCAATGCCCCAAGATCAGCATGATGGTGTTTACCGACTGTCTAGAGTGACGTGCTTGTGGTCGCGCTAAAATTTTATATCTGGCCGAAATCTGATACAGGCCGACCGGAATGCATTGTCGATTGCATGCACCGCAAGTGGATTGTGAAATTCTGTTCCTGTGGCTTGGGTGGTAACATTAGATAAACCTGGCGTGCTGACATGCGCGATGGAACCAAGATGGAAATGCGAAAGCAGGATTTGGAAGCCCTGAACGCAGATTATCCAAAAACCACATGCATGCAAGCATCTATAGCCAGGTGTGGCTGACTTGAATGGGTACTATACGCGTGGACTGTACAAGTTTTAAAATGTCAAACCATATTAGCATTCTAAATGGACCATTTAAAACTTTCAGATTGGATGGTTTTGACTGATGAGTCTCCCATGCAGTGACGTTTTTGTTAAAAGGGTTCTGTTTGCGAGTTTGATAATCAGGCATCTGTGGTCAAATCGATTTTGGTTCCATAAATGATTTATTTGTTGAAGCAACATGATTATAATAGCTGTACACAGACGGGTGCACTGTTGATATAAGCTCTGCTGTAAGCACAGCTGTGTTTTGAAACAGACGACAACTCACATCAGCCATGTAGGTTCATTCCAGCTGACATGTTGATCTGTTTCGGGGTATATTGTGTGCACACGCCATATTGTTGACTATGTGAGATTTATATATCTGAACCTGCGGCAGCAGGTTCAATATAGGATTGATTGAGGATTGATGAATATCATTAAAAAAACTTCACTCGCGTCTGGAGGGACAACGGAGAAACGGATCGCGTATCTCTTTGTCGCGATGGAACGAGAACTCAAAGATCTACAGTTCTACGTTTGTTCCGTGTCATAAAACGGTGTGCTTTTAGAGAAACAAACTTCCTTTTTCTCGTGCCCAGTCCCAAAATAATTCTTGGTCGCGTCGTCGTCGTCGTCTTCTTCTTCCTTAGGAAGGTATAACTCGAGCTACGAACGGTTTTGAAGAACGGCAATAGCACCAATATCTTTGGAATTCACCTGCACGGTGCCCTTTAAGGTCATATAGACATTTAGAAAGACTACAGCGAGAAGTACATCATGCGGTAGCAAGTTCTGTATAGGATATGAAGTTATTGCAGAAGTTTATTTGGTGTATTGTTGATGAATGAAGTTATTTTACAGCATGCAGTATAAATACTCCGACCTGCACGAAATTTATTTGGTGTTCCTATCGCAGTTTAATACTTTGGCTAGTGAAGTTAAATGCCTTCGCGTAATCGAAAGAAGAGATCTAAGCAACGAGCAGAATACCTTCAAAAGCAAGACGATATTTTATCACAACAAAACAAGGCTAAAGCCCGAGCGCGCTACAAGGCCGATCCCGAAAAGAAGAAGGCCTCTGTACGCGACAGCTACAAGGCCGATCCCGAAAAGAAGAAGGCCTCTGTACGCGACAGCTACAAGGCCGATCCCGAAAAGAAGAAGGCCTCTGTACGCGACAGCTACAACGCAGATATTGAATCTAAGCAATCTGCTAAAAGGCAGCGATATCAAGAGGACGTCGAGGAGAACCGCGCTGCTAAAAGGCCGAAATACGAGGACAATTCAGCTGCCATTAAGGCATCTGAAAGGAATCGGTATTGGTATGACCCGCTTTCCGATTGGCTAAACGTGCTGCCGAGAGGAAGCGGTATCGCAGGGGTCACCGAACTACCACTACCACCCAAAGGTATGTCATGGCATGTTGTATTGCACTAGCATTAAAAGCTATAGGAAGATGTGCATGCAACATGTGTACAGCACGCATGTAAGGAAGGGATCTGCACAAAACCATTCACTTCACATGTACAGCATGCATGGTGACCCAACTGTTGTGTACAGTACATGTAGTCCTTTCTCCTTTGTGACCTGTCTATTGAATATTGGGGGTGTCATCCTTAATCTAAAAGGCTTCCTTATCTGATGTACTACGGCTGCAACTGTGTATGAGCACTGAAACCATATCCTTCTCCCATATAGCTACTTCTTGTATGAACCCAAATCTCATGCACTAATGGAGTATAATGGTGGACTTGAAAAAGCTATTCTTAGGGATAGTGAGCTTCTAAGTGAAGTAAATGATGCCTTTTGTAAGTCTCATCCATTGCTAGCTCAAAAGGTTGTTACAAGATCTGCCCGTGCAGCAGTAAGTAAGATTGGTGCAGATGCATTAGTCGGAGGACGAAGTACATCCTCCAACTCCTCTTCCCTTTACGCAGCCACCACTGCTAGATACATTGCTGCCCCCCTACTGTCCGCCGCCAGCAGCAGCTGCAGCACTGCCCCTGCCGAGCAGAGCTGCCCCCACCGCTGCCCCACCGCCAACAGCAGAGCTGCCCCCACCTCCAGCAGCAGAAGCAGGAGCACCGCCGCTACCTGCACCAGCCCCATCACCGGCACCAGTATTGGCACCAGTGCCCCCACCACCACTTTGCCTGCTGCCACCCTGGCCGCTGCCACCACCACCGCATGGCTCCCATGGCCAGAACCAGGCCGCCGCGGCCATAGAAGAGGCTGGGGGAGACAAAGAGGACAAGGCGGAACCGTACAGAACATTAAGAACTCATATACATATAATTTCTATTATTAAATTTTTTAACCTCCCTCCCTTCAAAAATTAAAATTAATTTGTGACCACTTATAAAGACACCAGAGGAAAAAACTTATGAAACAAGTAAATAAAAACATTCTCTAACGAGAAAGTTGTTGGTATATAGGATTGACCAATGGTGGTGCAAAAAGCACAGAAACAAGAGTGACAGAAATTTGACTGGAAAATTGAAATAGGCCTATATTTAGCACACTAACGTTGTAACAGTACATGCCTGAGTAATGGGCTAAATATAGGCCTATTTCAATTTTCCAGTCAAATTTCTGTCACTCTTGTTTCTGTGCTTTTTACACCACCATTGGTCAATCCTATATACCAACAACTTTCTCGTTAGAGAATGTTTTTATTTACTTGTTGACCAAGAAACTGTAACCATGACAGAATTAATCAGCAGTTAAGGGGGGGGGGGGGGGGGGGGTAGAATAGTAGAATATTGAAGGAGCGATGCCACGAGATCTGTCTCAGCTAACTTCATTTTCTTTAAGCTCAACTGACAGCCTGGCACTAGGAGAGTCCTCTACCGACAAACGCCACGGCGGTCATTTCTTTAGCCCTCATGGCTCATCACTTGCTACTTACTACATCTATATACCTCTGGATCTCCATTCAGTCATGTTTATTCAGGTATGCACAGATGTACATGTATACACAACCAAATCCATACAGTAACGGCAGGCGGGTTTGGTTACCTGTTGTGTCGCATGTATTACGTCATTCGTATAGAACTTAATTTTAGATACCGGAATACGAGTATATACGGGTAAAACAAATCGTAGGAAACGGCTGAGTAACGATGTACACTCTTCAGTTGGTTCCACTTGTTCTGACTTTGACGTGTGTTGTTGGAGAGTACGTCTGCTTTTATAATGCCACGACAAGTACAAAAACCTTTAGCGGTTGTCAGGGCGAGGAACTGCTGCAGTATTCGTCCGACGATGGTGACACACAGGTAGTCGTATGCAAGCCTCTGGTAGATGTGGCTCTCGCACTCGCGACCAATGATGGGTGGTCGATTAAAATGTGCGCGTCTGTTAGCGCGGAAAACGTCACCTGCCCCTTGCTGTACAACAGCGAGAAATGGGACGCAAACGACTTGCTATCCATTTTGTCAATAAAGAATGCGAAAGATTGCGAGACAGCCTGCGGAAAGACACCATGCGATCGTCTGCTCGAAGTGGTCAATCGCACCAAAGAGCATTTGTGTAAGTGAAACACGTCGTATGCTACCAGTACAGCGTAAGGTTTTTTATTTTATCTTATGTTTGTTTGTTTTCTTTGTAACGTGGCTGTGGTGCAGCCTCCTTTGTGTGCGAGCTAGACATACAAAGGCGAAAAAGAATGGAAACAGGCGGCCTGTTGACATTTTGAGCGGGCAGAATTATGCTGGTGGGGAGTGGGCATTATATGGAAAACAGCTTTCTGAAATAAATCCGCCTTTGTGTTGTAGAGATCTTTAGGGATCAGCAATGCAGTAGCTTGCAGGGTATTGATATATTTCTGTCGCAACATGCTAATCCATTCACTATGACCTCACACATGCTGTTTATCCTCAACATAACCATCATCACACTACCATCATCATCATCACCCCATCATCATACCTTTACCACCATCATCATCATCATCACCACCACCACCACCATCACTACCAGCAAATTCCAAGAAGCCAGTCTCACAGCCAGGTGAAGCAGCTGGGAGGGGTGTGGCCACCTCGTCCCAGATGAACATGACTACCAAGGGGACATCACTAAAGACCACTGGCACATCCACTGGAAAGAAGATTATAAAAGCAACCACACCCACCAAAATGGGAAAAACCCCTACCACACCCACAACAGAGGGGACCACCCCTACCACACCCACCACAGAGGGGAACCCCACCACAGAGGGAACCACCCCTACCACACCCACCACAGAGGGGAACCCTACCACACCCACTACAGAGGGGAAAAACCCTACCACACCCAACACAGGGGGGAAAAAAGACCAGGAGAGTGCAATTGATGAAGGTATAATTGGAGGGGTGGGGCTAGTGGGAGGGGCATAGGGGAGCTAGAACATAGGGAGCTAGTGGAAGGAACATAGGGAGCTAGTGGGAGGGGCATAGGGAGCTAGTGGGAGTGGCATAGGAGCTAGTGGGAGGGGCATAGGGAGCTAGTGGGAGGGGCATAGGGAGCTAGTGGGAGGGGCATAGGGAGCTAGTGGGAGGGGCATAGGGAGCTAGTGGGAGGGGCATAGGGAGCTAGAACATAGAGAGCTAGTGGGAGGGGCATAGGGGAGCTAAAACATAGGGAGCTAGTGGGAAGGTTATTTTGTAGTGAGGTCTGTTCTTATCACTCAGAAGGAGGTGTGATTGACGACTTTAATAGTGAGGATGAGTACGACAGTGGAGATGTTCTATTGAGTGGGCAAGAAGGTGAGCATGCCTGTGTGGTGTGTGCCTGTGTGTGGATGTGTGCCTGTGTGTTGTGGTATGCACATTAATTGTGTGCCTTCTTGGTGTACGTGTGTGTGGGGTTTGGGTGTTTGTGCGTATGAATCACATGTGAAAGACCGGTATTGATATTGTGCAAGGGTGTGGCTAGTTAGTCTAAGGGTGTGGCTAGTTATTGATGTTATGTAAGGGTGTGGCTAGTTATTGATTGCTATTATGTTGTATTCATATTCTTCTTATGGATTGTATTTAGTCTATGTCCAAGATGTCCTACAACGAAGGAAATCAACTTAATGTTGTACAAACATTCAGGGTGGTGTCAACAATTATTTAATACCAACCAATTAAGTGATAGGATGTTAATAATTGCTTGTATGATATTGTTCTGCATGTCTGTTATTTCGAAATTTTGCTAAATTGAAAATACTTAATTTACTAGTATTCAATAAAGGTCAAGTCACCGTCCGTATTCAAGGTACTAAGACCAATATGATGTAATGTCACTTGCCACTTATTTATTAATGTGACCTAATGTCACCAGCCACTTATTTCTTGCTATGATGTAATGTCACCTGCCATTTTTTTAATAATGCCACCTGCCACTTATTTATTAATATAATGTACTGTCACCTGCCACTTGTACCTAATGTCATCTGCCACTTATTTATTAATTGTTGTTGCTGAACTATTAATGGCGGAAGATTTTGTAAATTTTAAATCATGAATTTTAATGAATTTGACAGTAGTTATTGTAACAAATATCAGCTCAACAGCCACTTACATGTATCAGTGAAGAATTTGGGATCTCCATATATTATGGTTTGGTAGACTGGTTATGGCATTCTGGTCGATGAATATTATAGTTAGTGACAGTGTGGTTATTGATGGCATGTACATACCTTGTATGGGTTAAATGGATTTATGGACTTCAGAATATACCGTAAATGACATTGGGAGGACCTTTAAGCATGCTGATATATGCCTTCATTTGGCTAGATGATGATGCAGTCACTGCAACCAACAACCAAAAAGAGGAGAATGAGAAAGCTGGACAAGCTAGTGGCCATAGCGTTGAGACGGATCTTGATGCCACAAGAGAGGAGTACCAGGGGCATGGGTCTGGGTTCTTCTTCAGCCTGTTCCTGGTGATGGCCATCCTGTGTGTTGGAGGATATCTCTTCTGGCACAACCGCAAGAAGGTAGGTCGTGAAACGTTGTGATGCCAGAAGATGGTCTAGCTTCCCTGCCTGGTTGTATTGTGTGTGTTGAAAGTGAAGGTGGCTGATCCATGATCTTATCAGTCTGTGCGACCTGTGGATACCATTGGTCATCCTGTTGCTCAGTGTCTATGCATGGCTTACTGCAGGTGTAGGAGTTGCAAGCTGTACAGATGCCCATGGTATAAAAGGCAACTGTACAGATGCGCGCATGGTATAAAAGGCCAGATGGATCATGGAAGCAGCAACACACACTCACAGATAATCATCAAGCACATCCATTTTAATCTTAGTGCGTACAGTTTCATCACATGAAATAAAGAATATTATTATTCTTATTTAAATTGTGGTCTCTCCTTGGTACTGGCAAGGTGATTATTATTATTTCAAACAAAATGTTCAAATATTCTTTTGGTTGTTGAATATTTACTTTGCTTCATTTAGGTGCATGACTTCTTCACTGACCGAAGGCGAGGAAAACGTGCAAAGGACTATCGCCCCTTGTTGGCATAGAAACACTATTGGCACCAAAAACACTGACATATATGTGTTATGTAATATGTAAACAGTCAATGCAACTGTTCCGTATTGTTTTCATCGACTGGTGGTGTTGAACTGAGCAAAGTAGTCACTTGTAGGTACGTTGGTGTAGACATCTTGCGCTAGATGCTCCAACCTGTGGTGTGCACATGTGTATTATGTGAGTGTGTGTGTGTGTGTGTGTGGGTGTGTATGTGCACATGTGTATTATGTGAGTGTGTGTGTGTGGGTGTGCATGTGTATGTGCACATGTGTATTATGTGAGTGGGTGTGTGTGGGTGCATTTGTGGCATAGTAGACCAGAAGTGTTTTACACAATGTTGCAGATCATGTGCGTGTTGCAAATGGGCAATGGGCTGTCATTTCCTCACTTTGATCTCTGGTTGCTGGCCAGCTGTCTGTTCTGTTCTGCCAACTCCTTGCTCAGTGTCTTGTGCTTCTTCTTCATCTGGGCCTCCAGGAGCATCCCAGCCTTGGCCTCAGCCAGTCTCCTGCGTTCCCACTCCTCCTCTTGGCGTCTCTCCTCCATCAGTCTGCGCTGGAGGGGGAGGAGGTGTGGTTAGGAGGAAAGGGGAGGTGTGGTCAGGAGGAAAGGGGAGGAGGTGTGGTCAGGAAGAAAGGGGAGGAGGTGTGGTCAGGAAGAAAGGGGAGGAGGTGTGGTCAGGAAGAAAGGGGAGGAGGTGTGGTCAGGAAGAAAGGGGAGGAGGTGTGGTCAGGAAGAAAGGGGAGGAGGTGTGGTCAGGAAGAAAGGGGAGGAGGTGTGGTCAGGAGAAAAGGGGAGGTGTTCAATTAGGGGAGGAGGCGAGCGGGGGGGGGGGGGGGGGGGGGGGGGGGGGGACCATTGGGTCTGGAGAAGTGCAGAGCAAGGAAGGTAGGTCTATAAGCGATCTCTATTAGGAGAGCACCAGTGCTATCTCACAAAAGTGGGTGAAGCCTCACATTTTACACCCATGGGTGTGGAGGACTAACAATGTAGCTGCTAATCTTGTGGGCATGTGGGCACATGCAGTACATAACCAGATGGGAGTCACAAACCTCCTTTTCCTGCCTCTGGAATTCCTGCGTCTTCCTGATTTCCTCCAACTGGGAGGGACTCATCCCCTTCCAGCGATCAGGAATTACTCTGTGAGGACCGAAGGCACTCTGGGCTACGTCTGGGTTCTCTGTCAGGAGGTCTCCATTCACATGGTTGCAAACCTCTGTGAAGTTATCGTCCTCCTCCTGCACCTTGTCATGTTCCAACTGAGCCTGCTTCTCTTTGGCCTGGGGAGGAGAGTAGTATAGTAGCATGTTTTTGTGTCCATGTGTGTGGTGATGGTGTGTGTGTGGGGTGATGGTGGTGTGTGTATGTGTGGGGTGATGGTGGTGTGTATGTGTGGGGTGATGGTGTGCGTGTGGTGGTGGGGTGACGGTGTGTGTGGGGTGATGGTGTGTGTATGGGTGATGGTGTGTGTGGGGTGATGTGGGGTGTGTGGGGGTTGTGTGGGGGTGATGGTGTGTGGGGGTGATGGTGTGTGTGTGGGGGTGATGTGTGTGTGGGGGGTGATGGTGTGTGTGGGTGATGTGTGTGTGTGGGGTGATGGTGTGTGTGTGTGTGTACATAGTTGTGGGTCTCTAAACCTCCCTATTCTCACCCACAGTTGTAATTTGTGTTTTTACAGCTCACACGTGTACTTCATAAATGGAGGGACATTTTTATATGGTTGGACAAAATAGCTTGGAGGACGATGGAATGGAGATATCAGGTCCCATCAAATCAACTCCTTACTTCCTCCTCATGTTCTTCCCTTGTACCTCCTCCCACCCACCCCCTCCCTTACCAACGCCAGGTTGTAATCTTTCAGGGCCTCATTCAGTGCTCGTCTCGTCTCCTCCTCTGCCTCAGCCAGCTCTGTGGCCCTCTGGTCCATCTCACATGCCTTGAGGTCGTAGAGACGATCTGCCTTCTTCTGCTCCATCAGAAGTCTTTTCTTCTCTTCCATTTGCTGGAGTGTCCACATTCTGTATGTTGTGTATGTGTGTGAGCATGTGTGTGTCTCCAGTCACATGGACTACCGTTTTGGACAAGTTTAATAGTACAAATGTGTACCAGACACACCACAGCCACACAAAGACACTACCACACACACCCACACCATCAACAGTAACCTTGCTCTGTTGACATGGTGATATGTCTAAGTGCATGTTATTGTGTGGAAACCTGCCTGGAGATATATGTTTTGTTTATCTACACCTGTGTGTGTGTGTGTGCATGTGTGTAGCAAAGCCACTCTGGTGTCATTAGGTGGCAATTACACCACAGGGACTGAAGCATGGAATGCTTGTATCAACGTAGTTGCAAAAGCAGTGTGCTAATTATTAGAGCTCCAATCTATCTAAATGATCATTACTCATGGGCTTAGGGTCACACACACACAAGCACACACACAAGCACACACACACACACAAGCACACACACACAAGCACACACACACACAAGCACACATACACACAAGCACACACACACACAAGCACACACACACACAAGCACACACACACAAGCACACACACACACAAGCACACACACACACAAGCACACACACAAGCACACACAAGCACACACAAACACACACACTTCATATGCACATTCACATTTGGCACTACCACATCAGCATCAACAGACCTACATGCACAAAACCACAACCTCTCGATCCCACCACACCACATCACAGTTGGTGAACTGACCTCATCTGCTCCTGTTGAAGTTTAACCCTATCCTCACAGGACAGGTCTTCTCCTTTGAATAGCTGCATGCCTGAAACAGTCAGCCGAGGGTCCTTGTCATCCAGGCGAGCTGGGAGAGCCTTTTTCTTGGCGTCAGGGTCGTTGAGGTCAAATTCAGTTCGGTCGATTGCCCTCTGGTTTTCCTTGCGATATTCTACCAGGGCCTGTATTGCCATCCAATGTGTTGACAAAACATGTGTTGACAAAATGAGGTAACTCTGAGGAACATGCAACATGCCTTGTTCAGTTGTTGTACATCCTTTTCCTGCCTCTGTTGCAGCAGTTGTGCAATCTTGTCATTTCTGAGCATTTCAGATGCTAGAGGTGTTTGTGTGTGTGTGTGTGTGTGTGGAGGGGGGGGGTAAAGAGATACACATGTGTATATGTGCATTAATTTAAGTGGGGCATACACATTTGTCCCCACGTTTTGTATTGATGTAGTGTGTGACACACATAATGTGCGATTAACCTACCAAATGCTTCATCTCTCTGCTTCTCCGTTAGCTCTATTGTAGCTCTTTCTTTTACTTGATGATCAAGAGCATCTAGGTCCAACTATGTATATATGTGTCGTATGCATATTTATTATGATTGCATGTGTGTGTGTATGTGTGTGTGTGTATGTGTGTGTGTGTGCGTGAGCGTCCAGCGTATCAATCATTAACGAGCCTACCCCGATGGTCCGTTCTCTGGCATTAAATATTCTGGCCTGACGCTGTTTTTCCAAGTTCCTTCTCCGCTCTATCGCAGCGGCTTCTGTGGTGTCCGTTCTAATGTCCACTTTATGCATCCTTCAATTGTTCTAAGATGGCGAAATGTGTCGCTGTTACCATGGTGATTAAAAAAAAAAAGTAAAGTGGTTTTGGTGTGATAATGCGTGGGCGGGACCGACACCCTTTGTGAACATCACCAGCGAGAGGTCATGACGCAGCCACCGACTGCGGCACCGCGCAGGCAGATCTCGCGGAATACCGGAGTGGCCGTGGACGGGTTCGAATGCAGGTTCCTCAGCCCACCTACCGAGGACTTGTTGTGCGTTCTGTGCAACTCACTGATGAGCTCACCTCTCGCCTTTCCATGCTGCCAGCGAGCCATCATGTGCCAGTCGTGCGCGGAGCTGCTGAACGCGTGCCCGGTGTGCGGAACGAAGTTTGGGAAATCTGTTCGCGACGCGGGCAGTAAGTCTCTTCCTATGAGCGTTTTTGGCTTCACTCTGGTTACGTTAATTTCTTTCGTTGCGTAGAAAACGAGCTACTTTTTTTTTTCTTTCCTTCTTTCTGTTTGCGTAGGAGACGCGGCTATTCGGACCCTGAAAGTAGTATGCAAGAATAGACGGAGCGGGTGCACGTGGGAGGGAGAACTGCAGGAATACAAGGAGCACTCCCTGTGCTGTCCGTTCGACTTGCTCGGCTGCCCAAATCGGTGCTCGACCCAGCAGTTCCTGCCGCGCAAGGACGTACAATATCATCTTAAGGATGAGTGCCCGTCACGCACGGTGGCCTGCGAGTACTGCGGAGTCACGGGGAAGTTCTGCTTCATTACGGCCGATCACCTCGACGAGTGCCTCCGTTGCGTCGTCGAGTGCGACTGCGGAAAGAGCTACGTGCGCGGAGAGAAGCGATTTCACCAGGCCTCGTGCCCCAAGGCGGTTATCCGATGCAAGTACGCGGAGCTCGGGTGCGAAGCCATGATGCGCAGGGAGGAAATGCAGCAGCATAGCGACGACGCCCTCTCACACCTCCATCTAGGGTTAGAAACGGCCATTACCCTGAAGAGCCTGTTGAACGTGGTTCCCATATCGTTCCGCATGGACGATTTCTATAAGCACAGGAACACACCTGACCTGATCTGGTACAGTCCTGGTTTTTACACCCAGAGGCGAGGGTACAAAATGTGCATCAGCGTCAACGCCTCTGGCCACGCCTCTGCCAAAGGGACACATTTCTCTGTGTACGTCCACCTCATGTCAGGGGAGTATGATGACTTCCTGGTCTGGCCGTTCCAAGGGTCGGTCAAGATAGAACTGCTCAATCAGTTGGCCAACTCGGAGCACTTTGCGTACACCGCTGAGTTTGTTGGACAGAAACACGAGAAGCACAATTCCCGGGTCGTGAAGGGAATTCGCAGTCACTGCGGATTGGGGGAAGAGAGGTTCTTGCCACACACTGTGCTGGGTCATAACCCCACCAGGCCTTGTCAGTACTTGAAGGACAATTGCCTATATTTTAGAGTTTCGGAAGTTTCAGAAGACAAGTCCAACTGCTCTTGGCTGACTTGTGCGCTGAGGTGTAATACCAATTGAGTTCTGTTTGATGTGTGTATGTGTGTGTGCGTGTGTATGTGTGTGTGTGTGTATGTGTATGTGTGTGTGTGTGTGTTTACTTATGTTTTACAATGGGTGCCTTCATGGTTCAGAGAGGCACACGTTTATGCTAAGATGACAAACATCTGTTTGCAAGAGCCAAAACGTTTCATTTAGGGGCATTGACCCCACATTGACAAATTATGTTTGATGAGGCTATAGATTAATACAATGGAACCTGTTTATCTGGACCCGAAAAATTTTATGAGTCACTATTCCATTTCCATAATAGCGATATGAATCAGGCGACACACCTGACGTGTCTCGTACCCAGACTCAGGTTCCCACAGTTGGTGATGTAATGATCCGCAGCTGTTGTGACCTGGGTCTGGGTACGAGAATAACCTGAATACAGCCATGTAAACACGGCTGTATTTACAGAAACATTATTCAGATGAAGCCTTTCACCATACACCAAACACTAGTCTTGTAACCAGACCAAATACCGCCATTACATCACCGCTAACGTAGTGGTAATCCCATCCACTGCTGGTGACGTTATGGGTCTGGGTACAAAACCGTATTGCTTTTGTATGAATAATGCGGCGCGTGAATCGGTCACACAGCAGATGGAACTCCACAGAGACCAGCTTCAGCAGATCTGTGGAAACCTTTTAATGGCTAAAAGAGCGCATATTCAAGCTATCGATGTTCAGAGCCCTCTAGGGTTACCCATCCTACTCTTTGCGCAAGCGGATCACCAACATACCTAGAACTGGCTGCAGCTCATCATTGAGTGGAGGGCACGTGCTGAAGATGGATGCGTGCACGTGCATATCAGTGTGTGTTTGCACTACGTGTATGCGTTTTCTTCATGCAAAGGTGTGTCATCCCAACAAAGGCATCAAGTCAACACTACCGCATGGCATCTGATAGGTCATCAACAACCATTGCTGAAACCATCAAATCAATTGCACCACTAGATATTTCACTTATCAGCTTGAACAATCCAGCTGTCCTGGAACAACTGCAATGCACAATCTGTCTAGAGATCCTGTGCCCGCCCCCCTGGTGTTCCCATGCAGGGCTCCCCCCTGGTGTTCCCATGCAGGGCTCCCCCCTGGTGTTCCCATGCAGGGCTCCCCCCTGGTGTTCCCATGCAGGGCTCCCCCCTGGTGCTCCCGTGCAGGGCTCCCCCCTGTTGCTCCCGTGCAGGGCTCCCCCCTGGTGCTCCCGTGCAGGGCTCTGGTGTGCACCACTTGTACGGTGGTTTGAAGCCTTCGGTTGCAGCGATGTGAAGTGTCCTTGCTGCTTCATGGATGTCCCTTTATTGTTAGTGCTGCAACCACCAATCATTGGTTACAAAACATGTTACAGTAGTGTTTTGTCCTGTATGAGGGACACACATATATTGCCTTACTCGTGTCTACATGTATAAAACCCATGATTGCAATGTGAAACTACCAAAGATGAAGTAAAGATGGCATCCCAAGTGTTAAGCCAGTTGGCTGCTACAAGTCCTAACAAAACCATTTCTATCTCTACAGAGGGTTAAGTACAACTGGCATATGTAGATTGATGTGACACCAAATTCACTCCCATGCATTACCCCAGAACATATGTGCAGATTACAAGATCGCGCACATCAAAACGATTGGTCAGAGAATTTGAGAGCAGTGAAAAGAAAGGTGCACAGAGATGCAGAATGTTTGACAAACTGTGGCAAAGGGGAAATCATAGCTCCTAAGCAAGCCTTGATAAAGCTGTGACAGGCAATTGCTAATGCATTAAAGTAAGCCATATGGGGCAACGCAATAGCAATCAAAGCTGGTCTTGGAATGCCATGGAGAACTGTATTGGATGTACAAGCACCAAACTCTGTACATAACACGTGTGTGTTCAGTTGCTTTGAAGCGGGTGATAGTGTCACCAATTTGCACAGTGCTTTTGCCAGCTTCAGAGACCAAGTGAAGCAGCGTAAGGGGATGGATGAATGCATTGTAGCATGGAATTACAAACATTTACATAAAGGAAGCAAGTCTTCCTTTGTGGTGGCTATGAATTTCTTAGTAGACTCCTGTCGGGTGCAAGTGGTGAGGGAAGCTTATCAGTAGACACAGTCAAGCCACACCTCCTCACAGGGAAGCATCCATGTCTTATTTACGAGATAGGCAGTGACCACACCCACAACGAGGGGGAGGTTTCCAGTCTGAAATTTGGGCAGCCAACTATCAGTCCTTCATGGCTCATGGAGGTATACCGGACACATGCAATGGAGTATTGCAGCTGTAACCTTTATTCAATATTCCAATATATCAAGTAAGTGTGTAAATATTAATTACACAAAAGGATGCTTATTTATATCCATTACCAGGTGTGCATATAGGGACTGCACATGACTAAGGGCATATTAATGAAATTTTTTTAGATTGCTAGAAAATGCCTGTCATGGTTATGACATGCAGATAGCATTCATAAACCTGCCAACAACTAGCAGCACATCAAGCTTGTCAGCTTACTGTGTGGAGCTGCACAAGTTACAGATGCTAGAGGCCAAGTAGGCAGAAGCAAAAGACGAACTCACAGACTTGGATCGAGGAAAGTATGACTATTTGTTTGGGGAAAGATGACCCCATGCATGACATTGAATGTCCTCAAACAGGTGAATAGAAGAAGCAAACTGTTCAACACATGGTAATAAATCAGTAAGATGAACATATGTTTAGGAGAAAGAAATAGCTGTGCAAGTAATGTACTGAAGAATGGTTTCAACAAGCATGAAGGTCCCTTTGCTGAAGGGTTGGATTGAAGATTACAGTCTTTCAAAGTGAAATGGTTTCAGTATTTTGGTGGAGTGTTTGTGGGGAATCACATATAACTCAAGACTCTTAAGGTATGCATTTCCAATGAAAGTCCATGCAATTTACTTTTTTTTCAATGACACTAGCCATCAAACATCGACATCATGTGCTATCTCCATGACTAAAGTGGCACAAGAGAAATGGCTCAGTTACTGCCAGAGCTGAAAGAATTCAGGACTAGTTTCCCTCTTCTTGAAGAATAATCATCACCACCCATAGAACATTCTACATCGGAATTTATGAACAGCTTTAGGGCATCATTTTCATAATCAATGGCAGTTAAGGTTTTTCAATATTCGGGAGGTTTGCCAATTTCTATGGCCGTATAGGGCTGTCCATAGTATATTGGCATGCACATAAAGCCTCGCCTGTATACCTAGGCTTGTCCTGAGACTAAAACGTCACATCAGCATAGCATGGGTCTGGGAACGAGACTAACAAACAATTTCGTCCATGTGCTCCCGGGTTAGTCTCGTACCCAGACCCAACTCTTTTGCAGCTGCGGGTTGGATTACATATGAGTAACCAAAGTTGTTCTGAAGGCAGTAGATCTGTTATGTAACAAATGTGATGTCAAAGGTGTTAATATTATGCATACAGTGTCAGCAACTTAACTGCAGGAAGCTTTGTGTTGCCCTTGTCCTGGAAACTAAGAACAGAGGCCGACGTTCTAGCCCTTCGCTGTGCTGCTTTATTAGCCGATTTAGAATGTGAGGTCTGGAGCAGCTAGGAAAGACGCGACAAAGGAGTACACTTCAGGGTATTTGTGAAAGACATGCTTCAACTCAATTGGCAAATATCCTACTCAGAACAAAAAGTGGGTGAATTAAAAAAGGGTGCTGTTCTCGAAGCTTCTCTCCGCACCTGTGATGGTGCAACCACGTCTGAAATGCAAGGCACAAAACAAAAAGCCAACGTTGCTCAACAAGACGCCAATGCTGTAAAGGTGAATTAAATTACTGAGATTATTTAGGTTTTAGTATATAATGTGTTTCTATTCTCATCTAGGTTGTTGTAACCTATAAAGGTTGTGAGAAAAAGGATACACTCTGTCACCAACAAGGGAGGTGATACGAAAGTCGTTGGGTCGCAACTCTAAATGAGCATTCACAAACCATTTGTTCAAATCTGAGGCAATGAGGAAACATGTTTTAACGAGAATTCACAGGACAATTCATGCAGAGATGGAGATGGAAAAGGTTCTCAGAGAGAGAGAGAGAGAGAGAGAGAGAGAGAGAGAGAGAGAGGGGGGGGGGGGGAGGGAGAGAGAGAGTACAGCCCCAGTGAAAGATTCTAAACCAGAAGTCTTCACAATGAGAGTCAGTACACTCCACTGCAGCACTTAGCTCCACTGGTATTGGTAGGCATCCTAGATGCTTGCATTCCTAAGCACAGTTCAAGGCAGCAATGCACAATGGCTAGTTGCATAGCAATCCTTGCCAAGTATCATTCTCTATTACGTGTATTTAAAACCTATGTCAGGCCACTTTTAGAATTCAACACTCCAGTCTCGAATCCTTGGCTGTTCAAAGATATTGAACATATTGAAGGAGTTCAGCGTTACTTCACACGAGCAATTTGTAAACGTGCAAGGCTTCCTCGCATGGATTATGCATCCAGGTTAGCAAATCTTGATTTGTCATCTTTAGAATATCGTCGTGTTTATTTTGACCTTACAATGTGTTACAAAATTGTGAATAAGCTTTTGGATATTGATGCAGCTGAGATGTTTACAGACAGTTCAAACGTTCATTCCACTCGAGGAAATTCATACAGGCTCCAGTCGATCACCATGATTTTTGGCTATACTTCTTTACTTCTCGGGTTGTTCCTATTTGGAATTCCTTGCCTCAACATGTTGTAGCTGCACACAATATCATCACCTTTATGTCTCGTCTAAAAACTGTAGATCTATCTCCCTTTTGTAAACTGTATCCATTTAAATAGGAAGTATATAAGTGCATTTAATCATGCCATTACTTGCCTCTTGCAGTGCATTATCTGTACAATGCATTGAGAAATATTATTATTATTATTATTATTATTATTTATTAATAATTATTTAATAATTATTTAAGAGTACTTGATCCCCTTGGCCATCATGCACTCACCTGCAAGCGTGGTGGAGATGTAGTAACCCACCACAATAAACTACGTGACACCCTTGCTGAGACCTGTCGATGGCCCACCTGAGTGTTAAGGTGGAGGCAGGAAGTAACCTCACCAAAGACCACAGCCACACTCGCCCTGCAGACATCCTAGTACCCAACTGGTCTTTGGGTAAGCTAGCAGCCTTCGACTTGTTTGTGACGTCACTGCTTAACTCCAGTGTTTTACTCGAAGCGGGACTAGCAGCAGGTCAGGCTGCCAGAGCTACTGAGCAGAGAAAACACGATGAAAATGATGCCAAATGCAAGGAGCTAGGGTGGATTTGTGTCCCCATGGTGGTTGAGGCATATGGTGCTTGGGTGACAGAAGCAATGGAGTCATTTTCACTTCTGGCCTCTCGCCTTGCAACTAGCTCCAACAGGGCTAAGACTGAGGTCCTAGCTGCCTTATATGGCAGGCTGAACCTCAACTTAGTTAGAGCCAACGTCACAGCCATCCTCTTCAGACGTTTTGTCCCTGACTATTAGCAATAGTAGGGTGCATTCATTTATGTTATTATAATTGTATTATTGTAAACAGGCGTAAATATGTCAATAATTATTAACAATAATACAATTATAATAAGATAAATGAATGCACCCTACTATTGCTAATAGTCAGGGACAAAACGTCTGAAGAGGATGGCTGTGACGTTGGCTCTAACTAAGTTGAGGTTCAGCCTGCCATATAAGGCAGCTAGGACCTCAGCCTTAGCCCTGTTGGAGCTAGTTGCAAGGCGAGAGGCCAGAAGTGAAAATGACTCCATTGCTTCTGTCACCCAAGCACCATATGCCTCAACCACCATGGGGACACAAATCCACCCTAGCTCCTTGCATTTGGCATCATTTTCATCATGTTTTCTCTGCTCGGTAGCTCTGGCAGCCTGACCTGCTGCTAGTCCCGCTTCGAGTAAAACATTGGAGTTAAGCGGTGACAAGTAGAAGGCTGCTAGGTTACCCATAGACCAGTTGGGTACTAGGATGTCTGCAGGGCGAGTGTGGCTGTGGTCTTTAGTGAGGTTACTTCCTGCCTCCACCTTAACACTCAGGTGGGCCCTGCGACAGGTCTCAGCAAGGGTGTCACGTAGTTTATTGTGGTGGGTTACCACATCTCCACCACACTTGCAGGTGAGTGCATGATGGCCAAGGGGATCAAGTACTCTCCCAGGAAATTGAGCCACATGAGGTGTCTAGGCCCAGCCACCACTTGATGGCCACCTGGAACTCTGAAGGCTGGAGATGAAGGCCTAGCCCCTCCGAGGGAATGACTGACACCCAAGATGCAGCATGAGGGGAGGAGACAGAGAGAAGGCGTGCTCTATCTGCGGCAGAAGATTGCTCATAGAGTATATTGAACAGATGGTTATCAATCTTATTGGACAGCACCTTTTGATGGATACGGGATGTCAACACCTCCTCCATGCTGACCGCCTCGGATGATGGTTATTATAATTATAATGTATTATAATACTCATCATATAATGGAATACAAGATACAAGAGAATACATGAATGGGAATAAATACACGTACAGGATTATTATTATTATTTACATGTCTAATCATTATTCAACATAGGAGGCATACATATAGAAGAGGCCTTACAGTCAGGTTAACCTAGACAGGATGGCTCTGCAGTTGGCTCTCACTAAGGCTAAGCCTAGGAGGCTGTATATTCCAAAGATGGTCTTGGACTTGGGTTGGTGGAAAGGCGACCAGCGACCTTAGAAAAGGCCGCCACTGCTGCAGCACCCCAACACCCATAGGTCTCGACCACAAGTGGCATGCACACCCAACCCAGTTCCTCACACTTCCTGTCATTATATTTGTGTTTTCTATTTTTATTTTTTTTATTTTTTTGTAATACTATTATTGTTTTTTTGAATACAATTATAGGACATGCAAAACACACGAAAACATGACCAAAACTAAATAACACTTCAGAAATAATCTTGAGGGCAATATCTGGACATTATAGCCCTCATATTAGCCCTTACAAGGTTCAGATTGAGCCGGCCATACAGCTCTGATAGAACGGCAGACTTGGGCCTTGATGATGTTATGGCTAGGCGAGAGGCTAGACTCGAAAATGACTCCATAGCCTCTTTCCCCCATGCGCCATACGACTCTACCACAAGAGGGATACATAACCAACCTAACTCGCTGCACTTCACATCGTTGGCCTCATGCTTTCTGAGCTCAGTGGCTTGCGCAGCTGCTCCAGCAGTTACTCCCGCTTCAGATATAATGTTTGAGTTCAGCGGAGAGGTAACTGATATGTCGCAGGCTGCCGTTTTCCCCAGAGCCCAGTTGGAAATGAGGACATCTGCAGGACGAGAGTGGCTGTGATCTGTTGCAGCCAGCTTCTACTTGTACACTAAAGTGGGCTCGCCTACATGTTTCTGCCAAAATGTCCCTCAACCTGTTGTGGTGGAATACCACATCCCCACCCCGCTTACAAGTAGTGGCATGATGTTTTCTATTATTATTATTATAATTATAATAAACTGATACAAGTGAATACACAAATAGAATAAATACATGTACAATTATTATTATTATTATTGTTTTAAGTTACACAATGTTACTACACCAAAAACAATACACTGGAACGGAGAAGGTGAGGCGACTATTATTATTATTATTATTATTATTATTATTTTTATTATTATTGTACTGTCTGCTGGCTGTCACACTGATGAGACAGAATGCAAGAGCCATCCTCCTCAGATGTGCCCGTGTCCCCTTCTTGAGTATTCTCATTAGTGTATTATTATTATTATTATTATTATTATTATTATTATTATTTATTTTTTTATTATTATTAATAATAATAATAATATACAGGATACAAGAATACACTAATGAGAATAAATGCACTATTATTATTATACTATAATAATACACAATCAACACATATACTGGTCTAAATAAATGCACCTTTTAATTATAGTAAAGTCACCTATAACTATAAATCCACACTCACACCTCAACCCCCCTCCTCCAAATGAACCCTTGCACGGGAGAGCAATGCTCTTGCATTAGCTCTCACGAGGGAAAGGCTCAGCCTCTGGTACAATGTGGTAGTAGCCTGCGATCTGCTGCATCCCATTTGGATCGCTAGACGAGCCGCCAGACGTTTAAAAGATTCCTGGGCTTCCATGCCCCAGCATCCATACGACTCCACAGCTAGTGGAATACATACCCACCCCAGCTCCTTACATTTCCCATCATTAGCAGCATGCTTCCTAACCTCGGCAACCTGAGCAGATGACCCACACTTCACTCCCGCTTCCGTCAAAGTGGTTGGATTAAGCGGAGAAGTGATGGTGAGGTCAAATGCAGCAGGTTTGCCAAGGTGCCAGTTTTTAACCAAAACATCTGCAGGACGAGAGTTAAGCCTGTCATGACCTTGACCACTTCCCACTTCTACCTGACCACCTAGACAGGCTCTGTGGCAAAACTCCACAAAAACATCCCGTAGGCTGTTGTGACGTAAGACTACATCCCCCCCGTGTTTGCACGTCAGTGCATGGTGACCAAGCGGGTCCAGCCTGTGGTCAGGGCAGTGAGGACAGCAAGAACCAAACGAAACATCCATTCCTAACCACCACTTCACAGCAATCTGGAATTCATTTGGCTCCAGATGCAAGTTAAGGCCTGGGGAGGGGACAACAGTAAGCCACGAAGCGGCATGACGAGATGAAATTGATAGCAAGCGAGCTCTATTGGCAGGAGAAGAGATGTGAAACAGCTGCCGAAACTGCTGGTCTTCAATTTTTCCGGACAGGGAGTGCTGGCGCATGTTAGAGGTGGCTAATGTTTCCAGAGTTATTGCATCCTCAGCTGGTACTAACCCATTAAAGAGTTCGATTGGCTCCACTAAAAGATTCCACTTGTCACAGCCAGAACTGCTGATGGAGGCAAGGTATGCTGCAACACAATGGGATGACAAGCTACGGAGGCCAAGCCCACCCCTACTAAGGCTAAGCTGTGCTTGCATCCACTCCACATCAGCAGCATCTACAGCTGTGCATTCAGCAAAGCATTGGCGTACGTCCTTATCAAACAGCGCCAAGCCCTCTGCAATGTGTGAAGGAGGTGCGGAGCGAGCCAAATGGACTAACTTGCAGAATGCCGCACACTGCCGTAACAGAAGGAAAGCTACCTGAGGATCCTCCGCTCCTACTTCTGCCAACTGGGATAATAGTACTGCTGCATCAGCTCGTTTTTGCGCCACGAACTTAGCACAAAAAATGAGATCCCCAATTGGAGCACCCAGAATCACAAGGTTGGGTACTCGTGACACCTTCATCTCAGGAGGAAAAGAAGACAGGTCTCCACATCCAAACAACTCACATTTAGATACATTGACGAAAAGACCCAAAGATGGACCCATCTTTTGAATGAGAGTCAAAGCCCGATTAACCGCTTGTGAGTGCCCCAACAAAACCCCATCATCCAGGTACCAACCGTTAAAAAGTAGAGGCAGACACTCCCTGTCCTGTGCGATATATGACACAACCTTGTGTAGAACTAAGGAAAAGAGAAGTGGACCCAGCGGATCCCCTTGCTGGACACCAACCTCCGAACTCAACTGTCCAAGCGGGTGCCATAAAGTTGGTTGTGAGCCATAGCACCATCCTACCCAGGGAAGAAGTTCTGGGAAATGGACTGCACATTCCTCCAGGAGAGCCTGCCGAGACACACAGTTAAATGCATTGGACATATCCACCTTACAGACAGTAAAATTATCATCTATCCAATGCTCCTTGATGCAGCTCCTAACCCCATGAATGACCTTTTCTGCCCCAGCTGTGCATGCGACTCCGTATTGCAAAGGAGCAAAGAAATCGGTGGCTTTGGGCTTAGTGATGATACAAAGACACTTCCCTGTTAAGCGTCTCAAGGCCTCTCCAACTGCAATAGGGCGAATATCCAATGGGCGACCCTCCTTGTTCTTCACCAATGCAGTGAGAGATCCACCAGCCAGAAACTTTGATACTGAAATTGGAGCTCTGCCACTGGCCAGGATGTCTACTACACCACGCAAAGAGGAGCAGAGAGGAACTGATAGATGGATTTGAGCAGAATCAAGTAGATGCTGAATGCGAAGCCCTGATGGCCCACATGCTGTACCCTTGGGAAATGAATGAAGAACTGATAAGATGTTAAAGTCCTGTGGCAACACATGAGTGACAGGAGGACTGGAAGATGTAGGTAGAGAAGGCTGAGCTCCCTTAGGGTGTTTCTGTTGAAGTGAATTCCAAACCTCTTGGGTATTAGGAGCTATGCCTGGAGAAACCAAGGCCTGACAAGCTTTCCCTAATAACCCCTCTCTACCCAGACCTATAGCTGAAGAGATCTTCTTTTTGGATACGTCTATTGGAGAATTTTGTTTGTGAGGAGGGATGACAGGACGCCTTTTAATTCTATTCCATATGCCGCCAATGTCCCCTTGAGACCACAAGCCGCATAGCTGCTCTATTGATGGATGCTTGCAGTGGCGCCCACCCCGCTTAGAAGCTCGCAGCACACATTTGGGGAGCATAAAAAGTTTCAACCATGCCTCCTCTGAGTTCTCAAAGCAGATTGACCTCAGGACATCAGACAGGACACGTGCAACTGCCGGCCTGGCCTTGTGTGGAATGTAGCGGATTGTTGGACATTGTAGTTCACATACCTCCTCCCATGAAGGAAGTGCAGGGAGAGGATTTTCGGAAGGACATGAGACACCTAGGGAGCTATGAGGGAAACTACGACAACCTGAAACAACAATCGTGGAGCACTTATCCAAATGAGATGTAAAACGGGACACTGCTACAAGGCAGAAACAGTTTGTGCAGACAGTAAGGTTCTGCTCCTGTAACCACCAGGTAGGTACTTCACCAGGAAAAACCCCTTTAGCGTGGAGGTTCATGTGACTTCGCCACATAGTTGGTGCAATGAACTCCTGGCATCCATCAACTATACACTGCTTCCTGTGAGTGCTGACTAGATGAGGCTCTGGGAGACACCCAGATAGTGGGGATGAAGCATTCGAGGGTCGTGACTGGACTACGGGTTCAGGGGATGCACATTGACGTGGAAGATCAGAAAATGCTTGCCTAGATGTCGAGGGTGGTTGATATGGGCCTGGAAAGGGTAGACCTTGTAACGTAGAAGAGGATAACGGAACTATCTGGGAGGGCGGCGAAGGTGATTGCGGTTGAGTGGGAAGCAGCTGTGGCATTATGACAGCTGGAGGTGTAAGTGGCAAAGGTTCTTGCGCGGTGGTGGATGACTGTGAATCCGATCGCGTTAGGACATTCACACTGTGGTCAGGTAGGGGAGAAACTGGTTGCGATGTAGTCAAATCAAGGTCGCAGTTGCGTACATGTAGTGACGGAGCGTCTAAATTGCAACACCGATTCCGCTTCGAAGGCTGACAGCTTGAACAAGGGCGGCCTGCTTTGACGCACGCACAGGACTTGCATCGGGCACTGACTCCATTGCAAGCGCAACACCTTGTTCCACCCAGTTTAAAAAGCTTTACAGAGAACTGGTATACAAAACAATTGTTACCGCCATTATTATTACTATCATTCATAATGATAATAAGGATACAAGAATACACTAATGAGAATACTCAAGAAGGGGAGCACGGGCACATCTGAGGAGGATGGCTCTTGCATTCTGTCTCATCAGTGTGACAGCCAGCAGACAGTACATTTGGCACAGTGCCTCAGTTTCACAGATTCCCACTTGCATAGCTAGCCTCTTGCTCAATCTAGAGTAGCATTCTTTGGCTTCACATCCCCAACCACCATAGACTTCCACCACTAATGGAATACATGTCCAGCCCAACCTTGCACACATCTGATCATTCTTGGCATGCTTTTCAATCTCACCAACCTCTGCAGAGTTGCCTGAAGCCAAACTCGCTCCCAGAATCAAGTCCGTATTAAGCGGATGAATGACTTTCAGGTCAAAAGCTGCAGGGTTGGAGAGGGACCAGTTTGGCACCAGCACATCAGCTGGCCTAGAAAAGTCTATGCCTGGACCTTTCTCCAGTTGAGGAGATAAGCATGCTTTGGAGCACAGGTTGGCAACACAGTCTCTCAGCTTATTGTGCCGTGCAATGACATCCCCTCCAGAACGACATGTAAGGGCGTGGTGGCAATCTGGATCAAGGGCACTTGAGCAGAAGGGACATTTACTGTCAGCTGAGAAGACAGGTAGACCTAGCCACCATTTTAATAGGACTTGCATCTCTTGAGGCTCCAAAGCTAAGTCATTGTGTATGCAAGGAATAGCTCTCAACCAGGCATTAGCATTACTGGCTGATACTGCTCTGAGTCTTGCTCTGGTACAGACTGTACTGTTGATAAGAAGAGTCTGAAAGGAATTGTCTTCAATTTTGCCTGATAGATGGTGCTGTTGTGGAGGAGAGCTAGTCACTGATTCAAATGTTATTGCATCAGCAGAGTTGATCTTTGTGTTGTAGAGTGCTATTGCCTGTTTGAGGTGATGGGAAGCATTTGGAGCACTGGTGACATCAATAGCATTGGACAAAGACGAAATGAATGCACTGGAGGAGTGGTTAGAGACTGATGTCAATCCAAGACCACCATGCCGTAATGGTAGCTGAACTTGTTTGGTGGCTGAAAGTGTAAGTTCGAAGGCTGCACATTCTTCCAAACAGTGGAGGACATCTTCATCAAAGAGCATAAACTGCCTTAGAGAAGAATCACACGGAGGAACTGAGCGACCTAAATGGGACAGCTTACAAAAACTAGCACAGTGGCGAAGTAGCAAGATGGATACTTGAGGGTCACATAGCTGAGGTAAAAGATGGAGAAGAGAACAAGCCTGCTTTCTCTTTGCCTCAATGTATTCACCACAAAATTCTGGACTTCCAATTGGTGCCCCCAGGATTTCAAAGTTAGGTGTAGTTGATGTAGGGATGCTGGAGTCGAAAGGTTGAAAGGTATCTGTATTAGGACTGAACAGTTCACATTTGGATGGGTTAAGGATCAGACCATTTGGCTTGCCGTCTGCACCTAGGACTTCTAGAGCTCTGAGCACAGCAGAGCCTGGACCAGCCAGGGCCCCATCATCTAAGTACCAGGCATTAAGCAAGAGCTGTTGACATTGAGGGTCAGCTGCTAACTTTTTCAGAACTGATTGAAGGACTAGAGCAAACAGTAGAGGGCCAAGAGGATCACCTTGCTGAACCCCTGATGCCGAGGAAATTGAACCAACAGGATGCCAAAGTTTTGGATGTTGTGAGTAACACCAGGAGGTCCATGGGTAAATCTCTGGAAAGTGCATTAAACATTGTTGGAGAACAGCATCCCTAGATACAAGATTAAAAGCATTCTGCATGTCGACTTTAACAACAGCAAAATCAGGGTCACTCCAATGCTGCTCTAAAACCTCTCGGAGGTTGTGGATTATCTTTTCTGATCCTCTTGGGCACGCCACACCAAACTGAAAAGGACTGAAAAAGTCAGAAGCCTTTTCCTTTACCACGTTGCAGGCACACTTGCTAGCCAGCCTTCTTATCACCTCCCCTACAGCAATTGGCCTAACATCCCAACTGTTTCCCTTTACCTTCAACAACGCTGTCAAACTTCCTCCTGCTAGAAGTGGGGCTATTGCTTCTGGAGCCTTTCCAGCAAGTAAAATGTTTAAGACTTCACGCAGGAGGGTAATGGTTGATACAGGTAAGGGTACACTGGCAACATCTAGAAAGTGTTGAATCCTCATACCAGATGGTCCACAAGCTGTTGCTTTCTTGAATGACCGTAATACTGCCAAGAGATTGAAATCAGCTTGAAGTTGTACAGGTTTGGTGTCAATGTTTCCAACTGGGACAGAAGGTGGATTAGAAAAGGGATGTTTGGCTTTAAGTCGTTCAAAAGTTTCTTTGGTGTCTGGTGCAATTCCCTTAGATGTGAGAATCTGGCAAGCCTTAGAGAGCAGACCCTCTCTAACACATGATATGGCAGACTTGAGCTTGGCATGGTCAGATTGTACATGGTCAAATTCTTTGGTGATGGAAGCCTGAGAAATAGGTGTAGATTGATGACTCTTGCATGCTCTGGAAACTGCTGCAGTCCAAAGTGACTTCTCATTACCACGTGACCATTCTTGGCAAAGAGTGTCAATGGAGATTTTGTGGCGACCTTTCTTGCCACCTCTTTTAGAGGAAGCCAAAATGCACTTAGGCAGCATCAGTAGACGAGTCCAAGCAATAATGTTATTGTTATGAATAACATCCTTTAGTGCCTCTGCAAGGACCTGCGCAAATTGGTGGCGTGCTCGAGATGGAATATATTTCAAAGTTCCCTGCTTCAGTGCCAATACTTCTTCAAGAGATGGGAAGGGAGTTGCAGAAGGTGATGTGAATGTTGACTCGGAATTAGCTGGTGAGGAAGGTACTGTGTGGTTGCAGACACAAGAACGAGAGTGAGAATTCTTATGAGAACAGGCTACTAGTTTGGAGCAGTTCTGACAAATGAAAAGGCTATTTTCAACTAGCCACGTGGAAGGCACGTCACCTGTAATTTTTCCAAACGCATGTTCTTGCATATGTTTATGGATTTTCTTTGATGCCAAGTTAATCCCACATGATGAGCATTGAAAGGAGGGAATAACCGTTGCTGTGGTTATTACTGGCAAACTTTGGGTGTCCGGGGGTTCATTCCGACTTTGTGTTGACGGTGTCTGAGCTTGCGATGCGGGGGGGATTTCTGGGTGTTTATGCGGTGAGCCCTGCGGAGATGTGGTTTGAAGTGGCAGTGACGAGAATACCTGGTTTTGAGACGACGATGTTGTAGATGGTAGCGAGGTACTCTTCCGAGGTGTCAAAATGGCGGATGAAACGTGAATGTTGTGACAGTTGCCGTGTCTAGCTGGAAGGCAGTTCGAACAGGGATGACCTGACTTTACACAGCGGCAAGAAACGCAACGTGCGTACACCCCGTTGCAGGAGCAGCACGATGGCTGGGAGCTTTTCTTAATTCTGGCTTTCTTCCCGCCGTCGTTCATTATGATAATAATAATAATAATAATAATAATAATAATAATAAATTATATATCATTCATGTGGGCGTTTACTGTATTCGTTGCCTGCGAGTTATTATTATTATTATTTTTATTTTTACAATTGCAATTATTTTTCATCATGATACAATACAACACACTAATAATTCATATGTATGAATTATTGCTACAGTTCAATAAACTTTAAGATGGGAGCCACCTGGAATGGATTGCTGTCGCATTTGCCCTCACCAGATGCAAGTTGAGCCTGCTATACAGTTCAGACAGCACAACTGACTTTGGTTTGCCCGATATGATGGCAAGATGGGAGGCAAGCATCTTAAATGAGTCCATGGCTTCCTTTCCCCAAGCACCATAGGACTCTGTGTCCAGAGGTACACAACACCAGCCCAAAGCATTGCATTTGGGGTCATTCTCAGTATGCTTTCGCTCTTCAGTGGACAAGGCAGCTGCCCCAGCTGACAATCCCGCTACTGAAATGATTTTGGGGTTTAGCGGTGATATCACTGAAATATCAAAGGCAGCTAGTTTGCCAAGGGCCCAGTTGGGTAGCAAAATGTCTGCAGGACGTGAATGGTCATGCTCAGATGTAAGATTGCTACCCATCTCCACCTTTACACTCAAGTGGGCTCTATGGCAAGTCTCTGCCAACACATTGCACAGCTGGTTGTGGTGGGTGACTACGTCTCTTCCATTTTTGCATGTTGTAGCATGATGACCAAGGGGATCTAATGCATTGTTTGGGCATAGGACACACAGGGAACCATTGGAGGTGTCCAAACCAAGCCACCACTTGACTGCTACCTGGAATACTGAGGGCTCAAGATGAAGGCCGAGACCTTCAGAAGGGACTACAGTCAGCCATGAAGCAGCATGTGGGGACAAGACAGACAACAAACGAGCCTTATCAGCAACAGAAGAAATGATCAGGATGTTATTGAACTGATGGATGTCAATCTTGCTCGAAAGTTGACTTTGATGGACTGTAGACGAAACTAAACCATCAGACTGAATTGCATCAGAAGGAGATACAGACTCATTGAATGTCTGTATTGCATCAGAGAGATGGTGGTTGGAAGGGGAGCCATAGCCAGAAGAGCATAAAGATGCAATGAATGCTGCAGGTGAGCGTAGGGACAGAGACCTCATGCCCAACCCTCCTTTGCTTAGGCTTAGCTGGGCCTGCTGCCAGGCAACATCAGTTGTATCAACTGCTGTGCATAATGAAAAAGATCTATTAACGTCTTCATCAAAAAGCTGAAGAGAAGTCATAGCCAGTGAAGGAGGAGTGGCACGGGCTAGATGTACAAGCCGACAAAATCCACCACACATACGCAAAAGTGTTAAAGCAATCTGAGGGTCCACTGCACCAACTTCCTCAAGTCTTTCAAGCAAGGGTCTTGCCTCAGACCGCTTCCTGGAGATAAAGGCTGAGCAAAAATCTTTGTCACCTATTGGAATTCCCAATATCTCAATGTTGGGATTGTGAGACTGTTGCATGTCAATTGGGAACAAGCTCAAATCACTCCGGCTGAAGACCTCACATTTAGACATAGTCATGAACAGGCCAAGTGGTGGACCAATAACTTTGATCAATGCCAGTGCACTATGCACCGCATATATGGGACCAGCCAGCACTCCGTCATCATGATACCAGGCATGGAATTGAAGATTCGAACAAACTTCATCTTCAGATATTTCAGAAATCAGTAAGTTCAAGACTAGGTCAAAAAAAAGAGGACCCCTTGCTGAACTCCAGATTCAGACTGCAGATGACCCATTGTGTGCCATAGCAAAGGATGTAGCCCATAGCACCAACAGGCCCAAGGGAGTAACTCTGGAAAGTGATTTGTAACTTCAACCAAGAGTGCCTGACGTGACACCATGTTAAATGCGTTCTTCAGATCTACCTTAAGAACAGCAATATCAGGATCAGACCAATGCTTCTCAATACACCCCCTTAGCCCATGGGCAATTTTCTCTGTGCCAAAAGGGCATGCCACACCAATTTGATGTGGTTGAAAGAACTCTGCTGCCTTGCACTTCACTGCAGCACAAAGACACTTTCCCGTCAGGCGATGGAGGGTTTCACCAACAGCAATGGGCCGAACATCCAGGGGGCAATCAGGCTTAGATTTATTCAATGCAGTCAGGTTTCCACCAGCGAGGAAGACAGACAGTTGAGATGGGGCTTTGCCTGATGCAAGAAAATGAACAACTGCCTTGAGAGAAGACAGAATCGCTGTCTGAGAAGGAGTCTCTGCTGCATCAATGAGATGCTGGACACGGAGACCAGTAGGCCCGGCAGCAGTGAGTTTAGGAAATGATCTCAAAATTGCCATTATGTTAACATTACTGAGAATGCTAGTATCAAATTCAAGTGCTGCAGGTGTGGTAGGTTGTTCACACTTGGGGTGCTTTGATTTATTATTATTCCTTTATTTTTTTATAATCATATAATAATTGCAAATTTTACATACACCGTACAGCACAACAACAAAATAAAAGTCACAGCAGCAACCACCCCACACCCACACACCTAAATCCCCCTCCTCGGACTGCCAAAACCTTGTTTATATTATTATAATTATTATCACTCTAGCTACTTTTATCACCATTGATTCTCTATTTGGGACATGCTGCATTATTTAAAATATATTGGGGTTACCTAAACTGTTCCAAGTTTTTCGTTGGGAAGTGTGCTGAGTCCAGGAGGCTACTGTCTGGTCTAGTGGATGTTGCTGCAGTTGATCTCCAGGTAGCAGTTACCCTGTTGCACATCTGTGGTAGCTTCTGCAGGATGGTCCACATAGCAAGGGTTACCCCACCCAGCCTGGCCTCAGATGCTCTGAGTTCTTTTGATGAAGAGGTCAAGCAGTGCTTTGCAATGTGCTTAGCCATCAATGTTACCAATGATGCCTGGAGCATGTTGATTGATAATTTTTACAGGGCTATATGTCAGGCTTACCAACACCTCACTTGTCTGATGTTGCTTCAGATTTAGATACAAATGCAGGTTCAGAACAATCATGATCACTGCCAGACCCTGTTATGCTTCAACTCCACAATCACCTGTTGCATCTTCATCATCCAGTGATGTCAGCTTTGTAACATTTGGAGTCAGAAGTGTCTATTTTGACTAGTACATCATGAGTGATGTTCATACACCCAGCCCACACATGTCCAAGTCCAATTGCACCTAATTTCGTACCACATTCCAAGGAAAAAGGGTCTGGTGTCCAAAGTTGTTCTGAGGGCACGTAGATTATGTAAACGTGACGTCAAAGGTGTTAATGTTAATATTGCATCATAGCTGCAAATGGTGTCAACTCATAGCTCTGCGTACGGTGTAAATTCAACGCCTACGAATCACCATATTCCAAGACAGAAGACAACTTTCTTGCTTATCATATGAACTTAGCGCTGCTTTATTAGCCGATTTAGTACGTGAGTCTGGGCAGCTAAAAAAAATGCGACAAACGTCGAGTAGAGTATTTGTGTAACTGAGAAGTGCTTCAACTCATATAGGTCTGAGCTGTGTAGTGCAGGCGCTTGAGTTAAGGGCAGAAGGTTTTGAATAAACTCAATGGGCAACTTGTGCTTTCTAATTGTTCACGCGTCTCTGTTGATTGCTGCACAAATGATGTGGAAAAGACTGTACAATTCTTGCTCAGGGATAGAGCTGGCTTATGTATCTAAGGAATGTAGTAGCACATGTCATGACAGCTGCAATGTACATATCTTAAACACAGCAGAGCAATCATTAAGGATCTTGCCAAATGATAAGCCTATGGCAGCTGTAAATTGTGTAGTGTGATGTAATCTATCCGCTGCTGCGAAGGTTAGGTCTGGGTACGAGTCTAGCTAAAAGGCAGCAGAAGTACGAGGACAATTCAGCTGCCATTAAGGCATCTGAAATGAGTCCGTATTGGAATGACCCCGATGCTGTCCGGATTGGCTACATGTATGGCATACCAGACCCGTCCTGACTTATATCTCACTCAATGTGGAACTCGGTAGATTTTCGGAGAGAGGCGGGGCTTCGTGCAATTTCGGACGATTTAGTTAGACTTAAGGAATGAAAATTATTCATTGCATGAAGCTCCCAATGTATACGTATATTTATTTATATCTTTTTTATTGCGTTTATGGGAGCATTGATTTATAATTGATCAAAAGATACAAACGCAGCCATTTTGTTCAATTCTTGGTTAATCTTTTGCTGACATCACGTAACGTCTCAAGGATAACGACTTTTACTTCACCTAGCATTAAAACTTTAGCATACATGTAATATTGCAACCGTAATTGAATTCATGCATAGCTGTATGCACAGGGAAGCATAAGCCTTTTTGTACATCAGTCATCTAAACGACTTCCCACACACCACTATTCAATAGACAGGTCACGAAGGAGAAAGGCACGCATGCTGTACTAGTGAAGTGTTTTGTTTAACACATATTGCATACACATCCGCACCGCTTAGCTTTTTAATGCATCGAGAGGACATCAATACATTTTAAGTCGAAAAAATTTTCTGATTGCATCAGTGGATAGAGAAAAATCGGAAAATCATAATGATATATATCTTATGGCATTCGCACCGAAAGGAACAGTGCTAAAAATTGTCAAAGAAAAAGTAATTAGTACTTGCGGTCGTGGTCATTACGTAATGCAATAATCGTACTTTACGTCACGAACTAATTTACTAATGTAAGCAAGCGACGGTCCTCAACACATAACCATTTGCAGAAATGCTTTTTAGTCAGAGATGGCAACTGGGAGCTTTATAGCTGCGCCTCAGCCTGTCTTTGATTCAGCCAACACACGTTCAATCCTGGCCCGCTTCTACTAGTACCGAACGGGACAACGAACTGTACTCGTATAAATATTGTACTTGTAAGTAATTTGGCGTAGCATACCCTCCGCAAATAATGTGGCTGTGCTACATCAGACTAGCGTGTAAGTGTGTCTTATATTTGCTGCACCATGGCCACGTATCAACTGTTGAAACTGATTGATATTTCTGTTAACTGCAAGATTCCGGCTGGCTGGCATCTGCAGATCAATTACGGGCTTCCGGTCAAACGACTCTGTCTTGGACAAACCTTTGGTATCCTCAGCAGTTTGAGCTTCCACTGTACTTGCCATGGCCAGATGCACGGTGGCCCTTACACAATATGCACGTGATCGGTCCGGTCCTTAGATATAGATTCATAGTGATTACTGCATGCACCACTCCGACACCATGTACAATAGGCCTACTTCGTAGAGAACACTGTTTGCAATCCTGTGTTGCGTGTGAATCAGTGAATTACACCATAGATAGTAAAGTAGACTTTACTATATCTATGATTGATTACACGCAGGAGCTCGCTGGACTTTTTTACTCTTTCAGCTACCATTCACAGGAAGGTTCAATTGTCTTTGATATATGGGTTCAGGTTGCGTTGTGTAAACTTACAGAGGCGGCGCAACACCTTAATAGGGAGGCGAAAAGTCATCTATTTTTACCATACATGGTGATTATAGAGTGACAACTTTACCATGTACGGTGAAAATGGATGAAATTATGACTTTCTGCCCCCCTATTAAGGGTGTTCCGCCGCCTCTGACTTACCACGGGTTCAGACCTTACAGTTGTGGCTAGATAAGAACTCCATCTGCAGTTTAGCAAGTACAAAGGTAGACAGTTGCTCCTTCATGGCAGGAATAGCGCAATTTTCGCCATTTTTGTATGGATGTTTACACATACATGTTTTTGAACATTAGTTTTGACTTTGTGCACAGATGGAACGCTAGCTCAATTGAGAGAATTAACAGCACAGCGCACCTGGCTGGATTTGCACAAATCATCCACAACCAACCGTTTACAGTTTTCAGGCTCTCAAGTATCATTATCTTACAGAAGTTGTAAGGTCTGCACCCGTGGTAAAGTTTACGTAACACTAAAACCACCTTGACCACTGCTGATGTAATCTGGAGTTCTACCAACTCAAGGTCGGTTCTCAAACAGCCTCTCCCCCTACTAGGCTTAGTTATTTCTCCAAGGTGTCTTCTCAATGGCCTCTCTCCTCTCCTAACCACCATACCTCCAACAGTCAAACACAAATGCACATCACTTGTGAACACCCACAGCACCCATCAGTCGCTAGATACTTGTGCGATTCCAAAAGGAGCACACCGTCATCAAAACGAGCCAGTATATGGCTAGTCTCGTCCCCAGACCCTATACGTTGGTCTCGCATCTCGAGTCGCAAGCGCTTGTACATTGTGGAATGCAAACAAACAATCACATCCGATGATTATCGGTTTTATTAAAGCTATGGCGGCCCATATCAGTGTAGGTGTTGCGGAGACGTTGTGTTGAACCACAGAGACCGCAGAGTACTGACCAGTGGGTGCTACCCACACCAATAGCTTGCTCCAACTGATTGGCAAAGAGTGGGCATATTTAGCTCCTACGATTCGTGCAAAGAAAGGGTTGGACAAAACCTATATATGTCGGTTGTGCTACTTAGCCGAAGGTAAAGTAGTTACGCTTCACAAAAAGTTGGAAGATGTTAAGGAAGACATAAAAGAGGCTGAGTGATGTGTCATTTTGAAGATTGATCAATTGCACCCACACATCTCTCTGGCAGCATCGACCATAGATGTGTTCATGCCAGTCAGTACAACACGTTTGGACGCTCACTCGCACTTTGATAGGATTGTGAAAGGAGCTAAAGCTTAAAACTAGTTTCGTGCCCAGACCCAATGCATCGCAGCTGCGGGTGGATTAATACAGCTACGCTTGCATGCAAGCGTAGCGGTGATGTAATCCACCCGCAGCTGCGATGCATTGATTGGGCACGAGACTAGGAAAAAACTGGGGTGTTGGGTAGTGGGGGGCTACCTTGTGCGCTCGCTGACTGAGTGTCTCTCTTCTGATGGTTTGTCGGTGGAAACTCGTCGGTGGGTAGAACTGGTCAATTGAAGACCTTGTCTTTCCACGAAGGTGATCAAAAACGTACGGTAACAGAGCATAACATTGAGTTTTACCGTATCCTGTTGGCAAAATGACAAAACAATCACGGCCACTTACAAAGCTACATATGGCCTCCTTCTGTTTGTCCTTCAATATCTCCACTTTTCAGCTCTGTCATCGTGAAACGCACAGCTCGTTCGACCGTATCCATTTTTAAACTCAGTGTGGGTCTGGGTCAAGCGAATGGTTGCGTATTTGTTTATGTACATACGTCATAATTAAAGTGCGCAGGTTTCGCCCCATTCGAAACACCAGACGTGTTTATACATGCGATAAACATTGCGTCATATTGGTCTGGGAACGAGACTAGCAGAAAACTGCACGATGGCGACAGATAGGGAGTGAGCAATGGGTTAAAGAACGCCATCTTAACGCGGAATGAAGCTATGGCCGCAATTGCTTTAAATGTTAATTTATGGTTAAATAACAGATCATGTGACCCAACCGATAAATGCGAGTACGACCTATGCGCATGCGTATAGTTAGATCACTATGATCGATTAGTTTAGCAGGGTTTTATGTAAGAGCGATGGCCTTACCTGACTTCTCTATAAGTGCAACATAAGTCGGAAAAAAAAATTGATTGTAAAAGTTAATTAGCTGATATAATCTCTATAGTATGAGTTTAACGGTGAAATAAGAATTTTTTTTAAATCAGCCAAATTATACAACGATGTCCACAATTTCTGGATAGCCTCCTATCACAGACCAACAAACATGCATGCATAGTGACGTCATTGACCAATCCTGCAGAATCTCCATTTGAACATTGAAATCCTATCCGTCTTTTTTTCCTTTTATTATTTGCTTATTTCATTACAATGTTTCCATGTATATTTTTATTAAGTCAAGGTGTTGCTATGAGATTACGCAATATTTTGGGGTTTCCACGCGTTCAATGAGAGCAAACGCCGTTATATACCAAATGCAGAGTTGTATACCTAATGCGGCTCATGTAGCTGAGTGACGGTACGTCCGATTGTGGTAGTTTTGGCACTACAGTAGCGGCTCGCAAATCAACACATTAGCACATCCCACGCGCATCAGCAAAAATAATCAAATTCATGCACCTGGAAATTGTAGAAACTGTTAGTTTTCCTAGCAAACCTTATCGATTTGTCATCTAATCACTTCTCTGTTAATAAGATATAAATTCAACTTGGGTTTGTATAAACAGTGAGTCTTAGATGGCAAGCTGCAAAAATCAATAAAGTTTGCTACGAAACGAACAGTTTCTACAATTTATTTCAAGTTATTTTTGCTGATGTGCGAATGTGCTGATGTGCGAGCCACTACTGCACACGTAAAATGTATGGGAATTGTACTGAGTTTCTATGTCAAAACATTCTCTATGCAAGAAAGTTGGACGGAAAGGCAATGATGGTGTAAAAAGCTAGGAAACATGAAATGGACCTATCAGGATGTATAGCTTTCTAACATAGTGCGTGCTGATGAGTGTGCTAACTCAAACCTTGTTTCCGTATTTACACCACCATTGTCTTTCAATCCTATACGCTACCAACATTCTCGTAGAGAACGTTTTTATGTACTTGTTATGTTTTCACAATTTTACGCTGGAACAGTAGGTCTGGGTTGTCATGCGCAGGAAACTAAATAACCATAGGCAGACCCTGCTGCCAAACACGAGGTGTTGACCGCAGACCGTATGTACACAGGATCAGTCGATCAGACGGTATTGTTGTGGGAATAGTCAAATGGAGGTCAAATTCTCCAAAATTTTCGTACGAAATCAATGGCAGGATTCGGCTAATGGAAAGACGTTTCCGACGATCAATCCAGCAACGGGGGAGAAGATATGCGACGTGTCGGACAGCAGCAGGGCGGACATCGATATGGCGGTGGCCGCGGCGAGAGAAGCGTTCAAGCCAGGTAGCCCGTGGCGCGTCATGGATGCCTCCCAGCGCGGCCGCCTCCTGTACAGACTGGCCGACCTGATCGAACGCGACAAGGAGTATCTCGCTCGCTTGGAGACGCTGGACAACGGCAAGCCCTTTCAGATATCACGAGACGCCGACCTCCCCGATGCGATTGCGTGCTATCGCTATTTTGCTGGATGGGCCGATAAAATTCAAGGGAAGACCATTCCCGTGGACGGTCCGTACTTGTGCATGACGCGTCACGAGCCCGTAGGTGTGATAGGGCAGGTCATTCCTTGGAACTATCCCCTCCAGATGCAGGCGTGGAAGCTGGCGCCCGCACTCTGCGCGGGTAACACGGTGGTATTGAAGCCGGCCGAGCAGACGCCTCTGACGGCGCTTTATGTAGCTTCGTTGATCGCGGAGGCGGGGTTTCCTCCCGGCGTGGTCAACATCGTTCCAGGGTACGGACCAACAGCCGGGGGCGCACTCGTCGCGCACCCCGACATAGATGCGGTGGCGTTCACGGGTTCGACACCCGTGGGTCACAAGGTACTGGCCGCAGCCGCGGGGACTGGTCTCAAGAGGCTCTTACTCCAGCTTGGCGGGAAGTCTCCCGCGATTGTGTTTGGTGACGCCGACCTGTGCACCGCGGTGAAAGAGTGCCTCCAGGCCGCCTTCGAAAATATGGGGGAGAACTGCTGCTCCGGGAGTCGCACCTACGTGCAAGAGTCCATCTACGATGCCTTCGTCTCGACTTGCGTCGAGGAAGCGAAGAAGATTCAGGTCTGTGACCCGTTTAATCCCAAGTGCGAGTTCGGACCTATGGTTAGCGAGCAGCAGCTCGACAGAATTTTAGCGCTCATCGCTAAGGCGCGGGATGAGGGCGCGAAGCTGGTATTCGGGGGGAAGCGGTGCGGCGAAAAAGGGTACTTCGTGGAGCCGACTATTTTTAGCGACGTCACAGAGGATATGGAGTTGGCGAGAGAAGAGACGTTTGGGCCAGTGATGGCCATCATGAAATTTTCAAGCCTTAGCGAGGTAATCGACAGAGCCAATGCCAACAAATACGGACTCGCAGCTTCCGTATTCACGAAGAACATCGATACTGCGTTGGTGATTGCTCAGGATATTCGCGCTGGCACGGTGTGGGTGAACTGCCACGTCTACGATGCCTGGCTCAACCAGGCCCCCTTTGGCGGTTATAGGGAATCGGGTTTCGGTAGGGAGCTGGGCGAATATGGCCTGCAGCCCTACGTTGAAATCAAGACCATAACTATCAAGGTGCCTCAGAAGAACTCTTAGGATTCGGCTAAAGGAAGCCGGGCTGCCAGAAGGTGCTAACTGTTGGGTACATTGTTGTATTTTTATGTGCGTACGAAGCACAGCGTAACTATGGTATAAGTTTGGGTAGCAGTAAACTATAGTACATAAAAATATCCAACCCATATTACGCCATGGTGACGACGAGTAACTCGTACCCAGACCCACCTGGCACGGGTACGACGATGCTGTCGTCCCAGTCCTGCGAACGCGTAACGTAAGGAGCAGGATGGTGTGGGGGTGAGTACAGTCTCGTTACATCTCTCGCCAGGTATTGTGAGGAATAAGCGTTTCCGTGTTATAGGAAAACGTTCTTTGTAAACGAATTTGACAAGCAAAAATCTTTCCTCTGAACATTGTTACCGATTTAGAACTAGAAAAACAAAGTGGCTTTTGTACAGCACAGCTGCGGCGCAATATTGTGCTCTGCTCACGGAAGAGTTTAATTGCTATGCACACAAAACAAATGACGTTTTATGACATAAGAGGTTGTGTATGTTGTAGCTAAAACAGGCTGAAGATGCAACTGAAGATGGACGCATGCTTTACTACAAAGAATCGTGGCAGCCTCCCTTTATCGATTAACAAGATTATGGAATCAAGACGATAAAATCAAGAAAGATCACGTGTACTTCCAAGAACGTTAATTAACAAGCAAGTTTATTCTGTAGCCACTTATCAATCCCTAGACGACATACCTTTCTCCAAACAATGTGAAAATAATTTTGCATTAAAATTGCCCAAACATAAAATAGGTGTGTGTAGATGCTATTGTCTTATTTTGACAGCATGTTTACATGTACCTGTGCCAGTGGGAAGGGGGAGGAGGCCATGAAGTTCAGTGCTCATCAGCTTTTCTTGCCAATGCATCACTCGACACCTGTCCATGAAAATGCTTGGTTGTGTGTCACACATAGAAAAGGACGGCACACCCCCATCCTAGAAGCACTTCCCATCAGAAGGAAGACGGTGCTTCCTCAGGTGTGCCACGTACCCTTCCCAGGTGGGCACCTCTACGGTTTCAAAGCCAGGCACCAGTTCCCTGGCGTCGTGGATCCCCACCTCAACAACCGCGCGCAGCCTGTGAATGCACTTCTTGAAGGGCATCGTCTTCTGCCTGGGTGAGAGCAGGAGTGCGGTCAGGTTCCCATCTGACCTCTCCCTGCTGCTCATGCCACACTCAGGGTACATCTCGACCCAATCGAACGCACACGACCCCCTGTGGCACAACCGGTCAACATAGTACACAAGGGAGACAGCGTTTGGGGCCAAGGGCACGAAGAAGTCGTCCTGGTCAGCAAAGGACATGTACTCGCACAGTGGGGCAAAACGATAGATGCAGTCGTGGTAAGCCAGGAGCTGGGAATGGTAGTGGATATGGACGCCGCTGGCAAGGTGCGGTTCCCAAACGTCCACAGACACAAACCCATTCCGGACCGAGTCCGCGACGAAGGCTTCGCTGAGGCTCCCTTCCGAGACGAACGAGGGCTCGGCGATCACGTGCACGTGAGTCACGCCTATGGACTTCTGGTAGCGCAGCCAGTTGTCGAGAAATGGCGGGCGCCCGTACGCTACGGCAAGGCAGGCAGCTATCTTGCAAGGCCTCGAGGCAGTGGTCTCAGAGAGAACAAGGGGCCTTTCCGAGACCACCCCTAGAACTTCGCCTCCGTGAATAGTCCTGTAACTGATGGTGGCCTTGCTGCCATTCGCTATGTTCGGCGGTAGGTTGAAACAATCGACGGTTGCCATGGTGTGGGTTAATGCAGGCCTTTCATCTAGATACTTCCCAACCCAGCCGTTGATATTGAGAGGGTGGACTTTGAAAGTGGACGAGTTGTACCCACCGACACCGCAACCTACTATTAAATGGCGATTCAGCAACGGCTTGGCCACTTCGATCATGAGGACGTAGGCGCCATTGTAGTTGTAACGGCGCCTCGGGTCATGATACACGGAGCGCAGCGTGAGGTACGGACCGGATACGGAGGCAAGCGGAGGAGTTCTTTCGTCCGTAAAATGATACACATGCTTGCTTATGCGATACGAGACTTCGTTAGTCAGAGAGTCCAAATCAGCCAAATAAAAGACGCTTAGTAGTAGCACAACGGTCAAAGCGAGGACCGTCACACACGTCTTCGATCGAAAACATTGTTTCCAGCGCATCACGTGGTCATGACCTGATTATTAACGTTAACGAGATTGATACTTAATTAACTGTAAAATTGTTTGTCGGAATGTTAATAATACAACGAATAACTAGTAGCATCCAATGTGTTGCTTTCGAGTGATACCTCGTCAGCAGCGGATCTGAAGAAGGGGGGGGGGGGGGGGGGGGGGGGGGGGGAGGGAGGTATTTTACAGCGATAATCGTTATGTCATTAGGTCCGGGGACGTCACGCTTGCTGCGCGTAGCACTGATCTCACAAAACAGCGACGGTTGATTCACTTGCTACACAAACGGCATGCAACACGACACTTCACAACGTATAAACGGTTCTAAGATAGAGTCTGGTCGCTGCACCCAGGACAAATGCAAGGACAGCAGTTTCCTCCGCAGCCTTTGGGGCACTTGCAAGACGGGCCACAAGTGCAGTTCTTTCCTGTATAGAACGGAACAATTGGGCGCAATATTGTGTTAAATCGATATGCAGCACACTAATGCATGCGAGCAAATATTAATTGACTAGCATACCGGAGCATAGTATACTCATTGACAGCGAATGCGTACGGGGGATGGACACTGATGGCATGCACTCATAGCCGTCACTTATGCATAGTGTCGGCGAATCATTAAAAACAGCACATAAGCTCGTTATATCATGTTATTAAGCTATAAAATTATTAAACTACAGACAAAAATCGATTTCAGGCGCAAAAGGGACGGCAACATTTTCAATACGAATCAACAGCATAAGACGCGGCATTGACGCTGTTAGGATATGTTTTGGGGTTTAGGGTTTAGGACCGCGCCGAAGGCGCAAGGGACCAGGTCAATTTGCACCCGGAATCCGAATCCAGTGTCAAAAACCACCCGTCTAACACCAATTTTTTTTAGCAATGTTTTGGCCGTCAACGACCAGTGGACGAGGACGCCTTCGGCGCCATATTAAATTTCCTGATGTCCCCTGATGACCGCCGCTGTTATATTGCATACACGTGCCAACCCCCCCCCCCCCCCCCCCCAAAAAATAAATAAAATAAAATAAAAAAATAAATTAAAAAGGTCACGTGATTATCACATATGACCGCCCTTTTTAAATGATTCAGTTAATTAACATAGCATTTTACATGTATACGTTTGCATTTGCAAAATACCTTATGCAAGTTAGTTTCAACTTCAATTTTATACTAGACTACTGTCCCGATGCATTCGCTATATATAGTCTCGTACACAGACCCACCATGATGTAAGCGTTATCGCTTACGTCATGGTGGATCTGGGTACGAGACTATCGCTAATCTAGGGCTAGCTATACACTGCATACTGTATAATATCAGTTGTACTGTAGGACCATGCAGTATCAGTTACGTTGACCGTTTACATATGTATGCATGCAAGCACTGCACTCTGGCTTACCGCACGTGCCACAGGGGGTGCTAGGGACGCCGCCCATACTCGAGCAGCAGCCGGCTAGCGGCTCTTCGCACATGCTCGGAGAGCCGCGCATGCACGAGCTGGGACAGCAGTTACGCCCCGTCTTCAGACATCTGCAGGTTGGCCCGCAATGGCAGTTAACTGCGCGTGTTTAAAAACATTAATTAAATGGAGCGGCGTATGTACACCAATCATGTCTTACTGAATACAGGACCGCCAGACATCGATATCGCCGCTGAATGCAAGTGTGCACTGGATTTACAATTGATCGGACTGACTGATGCTCACTGATTTTATAATGACCTTGCGCACGGCGGGCGCCAACTTGCATTGATCACGTGACGCAGAGTGATTTGCCACAGCTAGGAAAGCGATTGTTAACCCCTGCGTAGTCAGCATGCAGTGTTGCGCCGGTTGACAAGCACAAAAACAACGAACACGGCCGAACCGCAGAGGCATGCATTCTATATAGACAATGGTATATGCACCAGCTGGCATTATACATGTATATTTTATCGCGTGGGACGAAGTTCGGGCAATATTTCAGTCTAACGGTTGCTGTGGTACAATTTCTTCATGCAATGCACGCTGCTGCCTCGGTGTGCACCTGCTCCTACGCCTGGTATGCATGGCGGCAGGGTCGTATAGATAAAGGGGGGCTGACGTCACTATCAATTTTCACCATATATGGTCTTAATACTGCCATATATGGCGAAAATTGATAATGAAATCTCAGCCCCCCCCTTTGCCTACGGCCCTGGGCGGGGGGGATAACGGTCACACGTACTAACTGATATTGGAGATGGTTACGCATTGCGTGATACTATTATCCATGCCTTGCATCGATCTTGGTGCTGAACAGAAAACCGTTCTATATTACCTTTAACCTCCGCGTTGTTACGTTGCCGTACACGGCAATTCATTACCGTACACGGCAATTTAAAATGACGGTCTTTCAGGAGTCATAACTATTCCTAAAATTAATCTAGCGCTAATCCCATTTGTTCGCTGAACTCCTTTTAACGTGACAAACTAGCGCAATTATAATCTTCCATTGTTTGGAACAATGAAGGGTTAAGGGTCAAGACTACAAATCTATCGCTAGCCATGTTTTTCGGGTTAGTAACTCATATACTCGCAGTACAATATAGCAGGAGCGAATAAAAGTGCGTGACAACTCATTGCTGACAATGTACACGAGCCATCAAATAGGTACATGTTTGTATTACGATTTCAGCTATGGCATATAAACGTTAACCCGTGTGTACATGTTTAGAGCTGAGGATCCTCACAGTGATAGTTTATGGCTCCTATCAGTCAGTATGAGGTTCACAGAATTCAGTTACGATAACAGTTGCCGTAGTCAAAGAAGAAACACCATTTGTAATTGCACGTGACCGCACGTACCCAGACCATACAATTACAATGGTGGACAATGGCGCAAAGGTGTTCGTGCTGGCTGAGAAGATACTAAGTGCGCAACAAGGGAATGCACTTTTAGGTAAATCCTGGAAAAAGGCTACATTGCAAGGAAAGGTGCTCTCCAAAGTTGCTAACAAGCGAGCGCGATTAGTCAAGTTCCATTTGCTCAAGCAGCCAATCCCGGTTTCAACTCGCATTCTTAGCTTAGATGAAAACCTAGTTACTGTAAAGGGGAAGCGAAAGCTTGAGTCGAGGATGAATGTAACTCATGTGTCACATGCACACAACAAAAACAAGGTTGTGAAAATCTAGAGAAGAAACACATTCATGCACTCTGTACAGCATGCCAAAATGGACATATGATTATTGTAATGGGAATGGGTATAAGTTGAGATTGTTAGTGCATTTGTTTTGTATTCTGTTTTTCTATGCCCTATAATTGCTTGTTACCGTGCACGGCAATAAATAGCGTTACCGTACACGGTAATTTCGCCGCAAACTGGAGGTTAAGTGGTTTATGATTAGTCACATAATTGGTTAATTGATGCTAACGTTGTCATACAGCTTATAATTGCGGTGCAAATATTAATTTCTCTACTGATATCTCAGGAGGACGACATCATGTAAATATCAATAAGTGCGTATGATCTAAACGTCTGAGCCCCATTATATGTAAATCGACATGCACTAACCGGCAGGAATACTTTCCCCGCTCTATTACCGCGCAAACATATAACGCAATCGCGCTCTTCAGTACGGACTTGGGACTGCAAGCAACTGTTAAGGTCGGTGCATAAATATATCTTTAATGGTTTTGGGCTAGCAGCTTATATTAGCCGCTTGCAGTGTCATATGACTGATTACGTACAACGGCAAATAGCAATGACCGGATAGTATAGCAGTCAAGAGCAGCTCTCCCCATTACGCTTGCAACCTTCGTCACAGCCGCACTTGGGCGAAGACCCGTCACTCTTGCTCGTGAAGGCGCAACAGTTCCCTCCGCAGTCTTCGGCACAGTTACTAGACGCACCACGCCCACAGTTTGCTGTTACGATAAAACGCAGTTGCGATAATGCGATAAAACCCCGCCCATCGTCTAGGTTTACGTACTGTTCGCGTGGGTCGAGGTAGCCGTGCCCTTCGCGCAGCATCCCTTTGGGCACGTGCACCTATCTCCGCACTTGCAAGGCGAGCCGTCGCATCCTTCGCACGTGCACGGGCAGCAGTTGCCGCCGCAGTCCATCAGGCACGTACAGCGGTTAGTTCCGCATATGCAGTTCTCTACGGCAAGAAAACGGAAGAAAACGAGTGTTCACAAAGTGCTTTTAGTAGATGGTTCTCCATTACCGCACATGGTACACTTCAGCTCCGACAAGGCAGCCTTGGTGCAGCTGCAGCCTTTAGCGGTGCAGCCATTTCCGCATTCCTTCGCGCACTTGCACTCGGCTGCGGCTGTAGGAATGGCATCTTGTTTGGCTGGCACGAGTCGCACGACACAAAACAACATTTGAAGCTATTACCACACGCTTGCCTTTACAGTCCATCTTTGACATGATATTGACGACTGTTTCCAAATTCAAGCCAACGTGCACTGTTGTATTTTAGCTGTATTTATGTATCCCATGAAGGCACACGATACGGTATCGTGTGCAACACCATGCAATTATCACTGGGGTCACCAGAAAACGTATCGATGAAAGGGCCATTGTACAAATGTAGTGGGATACACAATGGGTGGAACTGTTAATTTGACCCCCATATTAAGTTACCATGGCGATAATTTCCTTGGCTATAATTGGTAACTTCATTTACAAGTATTTCCCACGGAATAGGCTTGAACCCGCAGGGCGGGGGAGTTGCCGAGATCACGCCGTGGTCTCACTAAACAATTGCTAAGTACTGTCTTCATTTATTCATTAGCTACACATGTAAATAATAGAGGGGTTGCAGTGTCATCCCGGGAAGGTTCACAACACTCGCCGCCATGTTTTATTGGTGTCCTAACTATTTTTACGTCATCATTTATTATTGGTGTGTAATGTTTTCTACGCTTTGAGGTGCTTAAGAAAAAAAGCGTCTATTTCGTATCCCAGCGGATGGATTTCAGAGGAAACGATGGATTGCAGCGATCGGATTCGTCAGGACATCACCACTCAGCCGTATTTGCAATAAACATTTCGTTACAGGTACCGTACGTGTGGACGCAATTCTTCAAAAAAATTGTCATCAGCTTGTATCCTGGTGATGATTAGCCCTTTTGTTGTCCAACAGATAAAGTCACAGTATGGTTTCTTCCAGATGGCCATCTGCCCTTGCACTTGATAGTAGTAGTCATGTTTTTTGTCCAGTGTGACTTCACTGCCAACTTTGTGGAGGTAGAAGGATTCATCCTCTATACTGGCTGGTTGACTATTCCAATACTTGAAAGGGCATTTGATCTCCAGCAGACTTTCACCACAACAGCTGCAAGAAACGGCACCATCTGGGGTTGCAGCCAGAAATGGTTGCCTAGTGCACACTCAAAGTCCAGCTGGATTGACCTTGAAAGTTGCATGCTTAACTGCCATAATGTTAGCATACGCCTCACGTGTTTCTTGCTCATGTTCAATACCCCATTTAATGGCTGGAACATCCCTATTAGAGCCTGATTACTGCATGATTGTTTTACCTAAAGAGCTAGGAAATGTTTTCTCACGACATTTGGCAACACGTCTGAATACAGATGCAGTAATTCTTCCTACTCTATGTTCAAACCATAATCGTGTGCTAGCCTGACCCCTAGTTGACCTCTAAATAGCATGCCTCTTCCTCATTTACAGCGAGTGTGGTATGCTGAGATATACGTGCCTCTGTACTGACACTGGGGAGAACAGTAAAAATAGCAGCAGAATGATTAGCTCTATGCAATGACTTTAGAATGGATTGCATGTCCACAACCTTGAAAACCTTCTGTCTAGTTGTAACTGATCGTTGTAGTTGTAATGGAGCCTTTTGTAGAGTTGTTGGTTTAAATCGCTTAGGACGGTTAAAGTCAATGTCCACTACCAGAGCTGGATTAATGTACAATATATAGTATGCTAAATGAAGATCATACATGTAGGTGAAGAAAATGAATGTACATACCTTTGTTGAAAATGTCTGATTCCATGTGCATGGAAGTGACGTGCAGGTTACAGATTCCTTTCCAAGTCTTACACAGGCTTCCACCTTAAAGACTACTGCACCAATGTGTGAGCACACTTCTCCCAATCTATTAACATGAAATGATTGTCCTTAAGCAGTATACAAAAACCAAAACATACCCAGCCATACAAGTACAGTGAGCTGTAACAACAGTTCCACATTGTTTCTCAACAGCTACCCATGGTTGGTGGGGCTTTTCAGACAGGCGCTGCGATGGGTTTACAAGTGCTTTCAGAAAGCAATGTTTATTTTCATGCCCAAGGTCATGATAAAGTACAGCACGCACCCAACCACTAGATAAATAAGGAGAGGAATTCAGTGAACATTCTGTAACAGAACTGGGGACACTAAAAACATCCAACCCCTAAGAAGAGGTGAAAATCACTTGAGTGATAATTAACTTTTGATAGTAGTTGTAAGCTTCGAGACTCTTAAACGCCTTCAGCCTTTCTCTTGTGTAACCTCCGGGCGTTTCAATAAAGTAGGTATAAATACTGGGGTAGTCAACTGGAGGCCACTTAGAAACATCATCTACCCAATGCTGAGTCAGGTATGCCAAACCAGAGATAATTTATATATTATCTCTGGCCAAACGGATCCCAGTATGTTCCAAGTCCATACAGACATTGTAGCTTTTGTCGTATCTCTCTTTGTCGCTAGGAAACAGCTCGTTGTAATACGTGCTCGGTTGTTCATAATGTACTGTGGCGTGCGCGTCACACTTTTTAATTAATGATGACACAAAAATAGTTAGGACACCAAAAAACATGGCGGCGAGTGTTGTGAATGACACTGCAACCCCTCTATAGTAATGGTACAGTTGCATAGTAAGCAGTTATATTAAGACACCATATTTTGATCATCCATTTATGCACTTGGAGTGGAAGCCGTTGTACATGCATATTCTTGGGGTTAAATTGTTGCTCCATTGTGAGTGTTCTCTGTTAAATAAAAATAAA
>JABACO010000014.1:964332-977953 GCA_013339895.1 Ephydatia muelleri
TCAATCATTTAGGCTCCATCACAGTATCCACCTTCATCACACCATCACCCCTTCTCTATGGCCCATCACACTATGGTCCATCACACCATTACCCCTTCTCTATGGCCCATCACACTATGGTCCATCACACCATCACCCCTTCTCTATGGCCCATCACACTATGGTCCATCACACTATCTTTCCATATGGCTCTATCAAACATGCTCTTCCTCAATTCTTCTCTACTACCACAAAGCCAGGACACCACACCTTTACCACCAAGCCAACACACGTCGTGACCCCAAACCCGGTTCTTCCATGCTTAGTCACAAGGTTTTGGACGCAGCCTTTTCTGATAAAAATCAATGTACCAATAAGGTATGGAAAAATCCAAATTATTAAGAGTTGCATGGTTCTCCAAGTAGTCTTTGAACTTCGACCTTTACAGCTCATTTGAACCATGTTTCTAGCTCCATAACTTTTGTATTTCTAGTGCTATACTAATATCTCGTATATCCTTTGTAGCTCTCTATATTAATGCAATTAAAAACCGAACCAAATTATGTATATTAAAATTTTCACTTAAAAATGTGAAAAGTTATGATTGATTTTGATGTTGAAATATTGTCTCTAGTCCTAATAACATTTTGAAGTATACATTTAGCAAAAAACATGCAAGTCTCTGATCATGCAACGTTAGCACATGAATATAGTTAAGGCTGGTCAGTGTACACATGTATGTCTTATGTAAACAATTTGCCACAACCCGCAAAGCTTTGAAATTGCAATAGTTTGCACATGGAGGAAATAACAAACACCCCCAGAGCAAGGCTTGGTTCAAAGACAGGCGTGGCTTTCACCATTTCCTTATTTGCGAGGTAATTGAATCTCCAGTTGGTGTGACAGGGTTGACCCTCATAAATATCTGTGCTTTACTAATTTTTTCTAGAAGGTAAGCGGAATGATGGAGATGGTCCAGCTGGATGTAGAAATGGTACTCTCACCTCTTCTTTATCAGGAAAGGTAGGCAAGCCACCACTAATGATTGTACTCACACATACCACGTAGTGAACAATCTCTTCCAATGGGCAAGGAAGCATTTCACAAAGAGCACACAGTTTCACTATCTGTAGCATAGTACTGACAGATGGTTTTGTTGACACCCCGATGGCTGGCCTCATAACACTGCGGAGGCATGACTTCATTGCTGAGCAGCAATCCACCTTCTTAGCGCAGAAGAAAGCACCAAAAGGTATAATGGCCAAATCATATGCTGAGTAGCTACCAATTCGTGGCAGACTTAAGGCAGCAGTGACAAACTGAGGGAACACAGTCCTTTCATGCATACTATCCTCCAGCTGGCACAAAGAACCAGTTGCTGGTTAAGGTAACAGATAGTAAAACTGGGTGCATTGCAGATCTTTGTGAACTGCTTCCCATTAGTAGAGGTTGCTTACTTTGTGGTGTGTGTGTGTGTGTGTGTGTTTGTGTGCGTGCGTGTGTGTGTGTGTGTGTGTGTGTGTTGTGTGTGTGTGTTGTGTGTGTGTGTGTGTGTGTGTTGTGTGTGTGTGTGTGTGTGTACATTCAGTAGTGGTGACTTGCCTACCCTTCCTGATAAAGAAGAGGCGAGACCATCTCCATCGTTTCGTTACCCTTCTAGAAATGGTGAACCAAGCTTCACTGGTGTTTGTCAATTTCAAAGCTTTGTGGGTTGTGGCAACTTGTTTACATAAGACCTACATGTGTACACTGACCAGCCTTAACTATATTCATGTAGCTAAGCAAACACCAGTGAGGCTTGGTTCACCATTTCTAGAAGGGCTGAGGTACATGTTTTGCTGATATCGTGAAATGCCCAAAACATATGCTTCAAAATGTTACCTGGGGACCAGAGATACTATTCCAACATAACGGTTACCCGTAATTATATTCATAAAAGTGATGACGTTTTTGCGCTAATGAAGTTATCGTAAAAACGTCACATCCGCATGTACCACAACAGTACAGCCGTGGATCGTAGGATCTACACTAATAGCATTTCTGTGCGGTATACTACGTTGTTGCGATGAATGAACCTGCAGATGCTACATGTATTGCTGCCAGTGAGCGTGTACGTGCTAGGTTGGCTTAAATACTTACTGTAGGCAGGCTGTTAGTGGCTGTCAACTTCCTTGCCTATGTGAATATAGGCAGAGGTACAGCTCAACAGATATCAAATGCCATCATACAGGCCTTGGAGAATAATCTCCAACTAACAAGACAGACCATCTTTACTAAGCTTGTTGGATTTGGCAGTGATGGTGCATCAGTTGGATGTAAAAGTGGTGGTGGTACTCAGCTGATGAGAGAATTAACAACCACTCTTGTTCACGCTGCATTGCATGGCTCACCGGCTGGAACTGGGGTTCAAGGGAATTATAGAAGCAAACAACTTCATGGCCACCCTTCACAGAGCTACTTTTTTCAATTAAAATTTTTTACTTCTGCTATGTGCTTCAGCTAGTTGATTTGTTACTGTCTTTGCCTGCCTGCAGTGCAGACTGTGAAAGAGGGATTCAGTCTGTCTAAAGTAATCAAATCTGACTGGAGAAGCAGACTAAGGGATACCGCAGTGGCAAATCTCATGGCAATACAGTTGCACATTCCTGATATTGTGGATTTTGATCCCATGCTAGCTATCCACAGGTGGAAAGGGAAATGCAAGCGTAGGAGATCTGTTTGCAGCAACTGTGATGCTTCAAACTCAAGTCAGATAATGATAGTGAAATGGAGACCTTGTATTTAGCATCACAACGCAATTAGACCTTTTTTGTGTACTATAAGAAGAGATAGCTAGCTAAAAAAATGCACAAAAGTACTTCTGTGGTTGATGACGCGTTCTTGCAATTATATATTTTTATAGTTGAACAAACAGACGCGCCACATAAATGAATATGATTATGGGTAACCGTTACGTCGACCCCTGATTATGTATCAGAGGCAAACAACACACGGGGATATTTGTACAGCAAAAATTATGGCTAGAAACATGGTTCTTTGGTGCTACATGAGCTAACTGGAGAACCAATCAACTAACAGGTTTAATAATTTAGCATATGTTAATTGCATTACATAGTTATCAGAAAAAAATTGAGTCCAAACCACAGACACCACAAACTTACCACCAAGCCAAGGACACACCACACCACAACCTCACCTAGTTAAGGAACTGTAAAGAGAGAGAAACTGGTCGTGCAGTTCAACCCGTGTTGCCTTGGTGAGGTAGCCATTTTCTGCCAGAGGCCACACGACTTTCCCCATAGCATTGTGGGCACTCTGAACAAAGACAAAACAGATGTGTAATTCTCCTACATTCTAGATGGGTACTCATGAGCCCAACAGGCTGTTAAAAATCTTATTGCTATCCAGATCATTTCAATGACTGCAAATTCTATTTTATGTCTGATGTGCAAAACGTTCTAAATATCGATACGGTTAAATGACTTATCTGATAGCTACTAACAGGGAAGGTGAGTCTGTGGGGCGTCTGTGGGTCCATGTCTAATCCTACCAGTTACACTTTTGGTCCTAGCTCCCATCTGAAATTTCTTAATTACATTCAAATACAATAGCAATAGTAGAATTGTAAGTTTAGCATGATGGAGCTCATTATCTGTGTAATGTGTTTATGAATCATTGTATGGAGTGTGGGGAACATGACTTCAAGCAGAAAGCAAGGCATTTCATTTCTTGAGTCGTGGCCCATCAGACTGAACTTAGGGTTGGAGGTGGGTGATATCTCCCCCACACACACATACTCACACACACACTGGATGGGGCACAAGATGGTTGCTGGACACAACACACAGACACTCACACAGACACACACACAGACACACATGCACACACACACACACACACACACACACACACACACACACACACACACACACACACATATACAGACACACACACTTGCTGAGACTGACTTGGAAGTGGAGGATGGCGTGTTGAACTTCCGTGGTGCACTGGCCATCTAGGGGACAGGAGGAACTGAGATGACCCAACCGCTGCAAGTCAAGCTGAGGACAGAGAAAGGGTTGTGATACATGTCCATCACACATATACATGTCCATGACACATACACATTTAGACTATAGCGTAATTAACCCTCGCAATCCGATTGGTCAAATGCAGGTATCTGATTTTCGTAGAAGCCTCAGCCAGTGGCCAGGTATTCTAAGTGCATTTTCCAGTATCAGCTCTATATTTTATAATGCATAACGAATTTCTGAATATGCAAGCACTTCGTATTGCAAGGTTCATCAAACACTACTAATGAGCAAGAATTGAATAATATATTCCCGGTACCGTTAATAGAGTTCTGCATTGTACATACTATTTGTGACACCATACTTCTAGGATAAATCTTTGCAGCCAATATTGAAGTTCACTGCGAGAAAGGCCCTGTTTCTATACAAGTCACTACAGTACCGCGCGCTTGCTCATTGTCTCATTTGTCTGTAACTTGTTCATTCATTCTAAACGCGAACCGGCAGACATCTGTGTCTACAATTGACAGTTGTCTTTTTAGACACGCTAGCAGCTATGGCATTTATCTGTCTTTGGGACTGCAAACGGTCGAGTGTCAGGCAAGTCGGCTGGCAAGTCTTCACTATACGTGCTTGTCAGTGTTTTCACCCGCGATGAGCCAGTCCACTAGGTCGGCACTCAGTATTTCCATTATAGGTGCCGGTACCAGTTTTGTTGCTACGCAAATTTGCGCAATATATAATTAAACGTCATTCGTACACATGAGCGTTGCTATAGTCTAAATCAGTTAGCCACTCACCATCGGGATCCACGTGATTTAGAATACCCTCGGGCCCTTAGTAGCGTCCTCGCTATCGCTCGGGACGCTACAGCCCAGGGCCCTCGGGTCTAACATGTCCATGCACTCACACTCGCGCACACACACACACACACACACACACACACACACACACACACACACACACACACACACACACACACACACACACACACACACACACACACACACACACACACACACACACACACACACACACACACACCAATACTTACATGCACTGGAATGATGTAGTCTATGCAACTCACCTGCACACGTCTGACAACTTCCTTCAGTGTTGAGGCCACACCCTCCCTGACACGGCTCTCGCCCAAATGGTTCTTGGCAAAGTTGTGCTCCAGTCGGCTCTGATTCTCTGAGGACCAGAACTCCATGGACGCTCCCAGCAAGTGCGACAGCATGGTGGCATGTCTCTCTGGCAGAACCATACCACCCCCTGTCTCCACGAGTCTGGGCAACAAGCTCAAGGCAAGCCTGCTAGTGTGAATGGTTTCTCCTCTTTTCTCTCCTCCTCCTCCTTTTTCTCCCTGCTCTTCTTGTCCTCCTCCCCTTCCTTTTCCTCCTCCTCCCCTTTCTTTTCCTCCTCTTCCCCCTCCCCCTTCTTCAACATGCACATCAGCCTTCACGGTCACTGTGGGGCCACGGAATGCTGAGAGTGGCTTCAGCTCCTGGACGGCGAGACCCACTGAAACGTAGGACTGGGGGTTGTAAGATCCGAAAGCCGCACTCAGATCTGCAGGCTCGTTCCCGTGGCTCAATACGGACTTGGTCCTCCTGCTTATGGGAATGGCCTCCTTTCTGTTCAGGGTTGGGTCGCTTTGTTCACTGCCAGTGTGGATAAGCTCCATCAGGTACTCCAGGTCTGGCCACGGTCTGTTTGCTGGCCAGACAACAAAGTCTTGTGCATCTGACAAGGAAAAGATGGCACACTAAATCACAATCTATCTTTTTTTAATCATTATTATTTTTTTAACTCCCTGAAATCACGCCATCAGTCCCGAATGCCAGTGCTTCGTTTGTAAATTCCCATCTCTATTCTCCCCCTCCCCCTCCCCCTCCCCCCTCCCCCCCCCTCCCCTCCCCAATTCTTAGCCCTGCTGGAACTCAGATATCATTTGAGAACGATTTGTGAAAAAGTTACTCCTCCCCGTTGACCCAATATTAGGGTAGGCTGGCGCCTTACCACACTCCTCCAGATTTGCAACCACAGCATGTCCTTCAGGTGTACTGATGCACTGCAGCCCTTTCCTTGGGGGCTTTAAAAAGAACTCTCGAACACGTTCCACAAGACTTGCTGCAGCCCGCTCCTGTTCTATCCTGAGGTGACGACAAAGTAAATTGACATACCTGGAATTTATCTTCTACTGGAGTGGGGAAATACTTATTGCCGTTGACATTGAATAGATTGTTTATTCACACCTGCTAATTACTGCACTAGATTAAACCAGTCAGTGTAAAGAGGGTGTGGTCTGGCAAGAGGAGTGGTTCATTATTCTTTTCCCGCTGACAAATGACAGTTATATGGTTTGTCAATTTCCTTGCTTAATTGAAGCAGTGATCTTCCACACAGCACTTCATGACAGCTCAAATTATGTGCTTTCTGATATTGATTTATACAACTGAAGACACAGCACAACTCCCAAGTCAGTGACCACTCCCCCACAGCACTATTCCCAAGTCAGTGACCACTCCCCCACAGCACAACTCCCAAGTGACCACTCCCCCACAGCACAACTCCCAAGTCAGTGACCACTCCCCCACAGCACAACTCCCAAGTGACCACTCCCCCACAGCACAACTCCCGTCAGTGACCACTCCCCCACAGCACTACTCCCAAGTCAGTGACCACTCCCCCACAGCACAACTCCCAAGTGACCACTCCCCCACAGCACAACTCCCAAGTCAGTGACCACTCCCCCACAGCACAACTCCCAAGTGACCACTCCCCCACAGCACAACTCCCAAGTCAGTGACCACTCCCCCACAGCACAACTCCCAAGTCAGTGACCACTCCCCCCACAGCACAACTCCCAAGTCAGTGACCACTCCCCCACAGCACAACTCCCAAGTCAGTGACCACTCCCCCACAGCACAACTCCCAAGTCAGTGACCACTCCCCCACAGCACTACTCCCAAGTCAGTGACCACTCCCCCACAGCACTACTCCCAAGTTAGTGACCACTCCCCCACAGCACTACCCCCAAGTCAGTGACCACTCCCCCACAGCACTACCCCCAAGTCAGTGACCACTCCCCCACAGCACAACTCCCAAGTCAGTGACCACTCCCCCACAGCACAACTCCCAAGTCAGTGACCACTCCCCCACAGCACAACTCCCAAGTGACCACTCCCCCACAGCACTACTCCCAAGTCAGTGACCACTCCCCCACAGCACAACTCCCAAGTGACCACTCCCCCATAGCACAACTCCCAAGTCAGTGACCACTCCCCCACAGCACTACTCCCAAGTCAGTGACCACTCCCCCACAGCACTACCCCCAAGTCAGTGACCACTCCCCCACAGCACTACTCCCAAGTTAGTGACCACTCCCCCACAGCACTACCCCCAAGTCAGTGACCACTCCCCCACAGCACTACTCCCAAGTCAGTGACCACTCCCCCACAGCACTACTCCCAAGTCAGTGACCACTCCCCCACAGCACTACTCCCAAGTCAGTGACCACTCCCCCACAGCACAACTCCCAAGTCAGTGACCACTCCCCCACAGCACAACTCCCAAGTGACCACTCCCCCACAGCACAACTCCCGTCAGTGACCACTCCCCCACAGCACTACTCCCAAGTCAGTGACCACTCCCCCACAGCTACAACTCCCAAGTGACCACTCCCCCACAGCACAACTCCCAAGTCAGTGACCACTCCCCCACAGCACAACTCCCAAGTGACCACTCCCCCACAGCACAACTCCCAAGTCAGTGACCACTCCCCCACAGCACAACTCCCAAGTGACCACTCCCCCACAGCACAACTCCCAAGTCAGTGACCACTCCCCCACAGCACAACTCCCAAGTGACCACTCCCCCATAGCACAACTCCCAAGTCAGTGACCACTCCCCCACAGCACAACTCCCAAGTCAGTGACCACTCCCCCACAGCACAACTCCCAAGTCAGTGACCACTCCCCCACAGCACAACTCCCAAGTCAGTGACCACTCCCCCACAGCACAACTCCCAAGTCAGTGACCACTCCCCCACAGCACAACTCCCAAGTCAGTGACCACTCCCCCACAGCACTACTCCCAAGTCAGTGACCACTCCCCCACAGCACTACTCCCAAGTTAGTGACCACTCCCCCACAGCACTACCCCCAAGTCAGTGACCACTCCCCCACAGCACTACCCCCAAGTCAGTGACCACTCCCCCACAGCACAACTCCCAAGTCAGTGACCACTCCCCCACAGCACAACTCCCAAGTCAGTGACCACTCCCCCACAGCACAACTCCCAAGTGACCACTCCCCCACAGCACTACTCCCAAGTCAGTGACCACTCCCCCACAGCACAACTCCCAAGTCAGTGACCACTCCCCCACAGCACAACTCCCAAGTCAGTGACCACTCCCCCACAGCACTACTCCCAAGTCAGTGACCACTCCCCCACAGCACTACCCCCAAGTCAGTGACCACTCCCCCACAGCACTACTCCCAAGTTAGTGACCACTCCCCCACAGCACTACCCCCAAGTCAGTGACCACTCCCCCACAGCACTACTCCCAAGTCAGTGACCACTCCCCCACAGCACTACTCCCAAGTTAGTGACCACTCCCCCACAGCACTACCCCCAAGTCAGTGACCACTCCCCCACAGCACTACTCCCAAGTCAGTGACCACTCCCCCACAGCACAACTCCCAAGTCAGTGACCACTCCCCCACAGCACAACTCCCAAGTCAGTGACCACTCCCCCACAGCACAACTCCCAAGTCAGTGACCACTCCCCCACAGCACAACTCCCAAGTCAGTGACCACTCCCCCACAGCACAACTCCCAAGTCAGTGACCACTCCCCCACAGCACTACTCCCAAGTCAGTGACCACTCCCCCACAGCACTACTCCCAAGTTAGTGACCACTCCCCCACAGCACTACCCCCAAGTCAGTGACCACTCCCCCACAGCACTACCCCCAAGTCAGTGACCACTCCCCCACAGCACAACTCCCAAGTCAGTGACCACTCCCCCACAGCACAACTCCCAAGTCAGTGACCACTCCCCCACAGCACAACTCCCAAGTGACCACTCCCCCACAGCACTACTCCCAAGTCAGTGACCACTCCCCCACAGCACAACTCCCAAGTCAGTGACCACTCCCCCACAGCACAACTCCCAAGTCAGTGACCACTCCCCCACAGCACTACTCCCAAGTCAGTGACCACTCCCCCACAGCACTACCCCCAAGTCAGTGACCACTCCCCCACAGCACTACTCCCAAGTTAGTGACCACTCCCCCACAGCACTACCCCCAAGTCAGTGACCACTCCCCCACAGCACTACTCCCAAGTCAGTGACCACTCCCCCACAGCACTACTCCCAAGTCAGTGACCACTCCCCCACAGCACTACTCCCAAGTCAGTGACCACTCCCCCATAGCACAACTCCTGAGTCAGTGACCACTCCCCCATAGCACAACTCCCGAGTCAGTGACCACTCCCCCACAGCACAACTCCCAAGTCAGTGACCACTAACCAACTTGTAGTTGATGCACAATATGCCAAATGTTGTGATTGTTACGTTATGTCAGGTGGAACATTACTCAAGTTGCTCGCGTTCTCACTAGAGCTAGCGAAGAGCAAGCGCCTAAAGGCATGTAGAACTGAAAATGTAAAGATGGCCAGCAACACAATTCTCACTCACATCATGAAATAATGATAATAATAATAGGTAGGCTAGGTGTTTTAGCTTTGCGTTTGTGAATATAATCACATGTATTCATACTGGTGTTTATGTGTTTCAAAATAATAATAATAATAATAATAATAATAAATAAATAAATAAATAATAATAATGCATTAGCTCTTTGCAACATGGACGTGGCAGTTAATTGCCACACAGGCACTAAGAAGATGTTTAGTCATGTGCACTGGTGGGTTCATACCATTATACCTGCATGATAATTTAGGCAGTCTGGAAAAGAGACTGGTTCATTGGGGTCACTATCATGTGACTAGCAGTTCGAATCAACCATGGTCAGTGACTCCAGCACTTTGCCCTGCTCCATATTTATGCCTGGTGACATCGTAAGTTCGAAGACTTTAATATAGCATGGCGCCCAACATTCAGAGGTCACCCTGTGAAGCCGAATTCACGTGTGCACCCAGTCCCTCTCTACTTGCAGTTATACAGGTTCCCTGTTTATGTACCACACCACCACCTTATGTTGTCCATGACATGTTATATCTTAAGAGGGTAGGGCTCAATGATGTAATTGCAGAGTCGCGTGTGTGTGTGTGTTTGTGTGTGTGTGTGTGTGTGTGTGTGTGTGCGTGTGTATGTGTGTGTGTGCAAACCACTCACCTGACAACAGAGACAGTCACAACGTCTTGTGGTGATCCCGTGTACACCAGAACACATCTGTAGAGCCTATAAAAGTACAATAGATCAATTAAAAGGACAATTAAGATAATACGCTGTTAATGTAATTGAATTGACACTCTGTCCTTCAAGACAAGCGACATTTGCACACGCTTTGAACCTTGCCAGCGCAACTGTACGTTTGCACACGGTACTCCATCGTCAGCTGCCATATAATATTACGCGCGCGCTAACAGAATAATAATAGCGATCGCGGGAATATACGATGTCGAAGCCAAAGTGCAAAGGATGCGGTACGTCTTGCGCATTCTATAAGGTGTGCAAGTGTGTTTTATCCCTCTACCGCGTCCACTATCAGCGAAATGCAATTGCGGAGACCGGTGTAAGTGTACGGAGGACTGCGGTGGCGACTGCTGCTTGTGCATGTGCCTCGGTTGCGAGGGGTCGGCGTGCGAATGCGGGAACGGCTGCAAGTGTACCAAGGGCTGCTGCGAGAAAGCCAAGGGTCAAGCCGGGGCCGCTAAGCCGGGCGAGAAGTGCGGTGTATGCAGTAAGCGGAATGCAAATAAATTAATGGCCAATAAAGGAATGTGATTTCTTTCCTTTCTTCGTTGTTTGTACGTGCACAGAGGACTGCCACTGTGGAAGCGCGTGCAAGTGTACGAAAGACTGCGGAGGGCATTGCTGCCTGTGCACGTGCAAAGGTTGCGACGGATCTCCGTGCAAGTGCAGTAAAGGGCAGTGCAAGTGCGACAAGGGGTGCTGCTGAACGTTTGCTGCTGTTTTCAGGCTGTAGCGAGGCGTTTTTATCTTTGCACGTAAATGTATTCTGCATTTGGGCCAGTGATTAACAACGGCAGCTACAAATACACGTACCCAGACCATTGCGTTCGACGGATTTATAATGACGTAATTGGATTACATCATCAGTAACATGCAAGATAATTTACCTGCTCCGATCCAATATCCAGTCCTTCACTGCAACGACGATGTACCCCTCCAGCTTCACTTCGCTCCTCACCACGACCAGGCAGCATCCGTGTAGTTCCGACAAGCCGAGAAATCGCTCGCGTTCGGGAACAATGAATTCTAGCGGTCTACGTAAAAGGGTTGGGGGGAAGTAACTGCAAGTACTGGACAACGCAGATGTACAACTAAGTACTAAACGTGGTAATTTAGTGTTATCTGAGCATAAGGCACAACCTCTCAATTGACAATATGTCAATAGATCCTCCAGCCCAGCTGGTCATTCCCTCTTCAGAGCTATATCTATGGTAACCCAAACCAACTCATCAGGAAGGCTGATGTACAGGACAATACTGTATCTACCATCTGAATCCCAAATCATGCACACTACAAGCAGTAGGCTGCTGCAGTAGATGGAATGATTTCAAGTCCCTCTCCAAAAGGCATCCAACAATCCCCCCGACCCCCCAGCCCTTCTCTTTATAATTCTTAGGTAATATACATACCCTCAGTTCCCCTGGGAAAACTCTCTCACTTGATGCACCCATGTCATTCTAATAGAGATGCTATAGAGAACTGGTTCTATCCCTGCTTTAGAGCTGATGTATGTGTTCACCCCCTCCCCCCCCACCACACACAAATACACATACACACATACAAACACACGCATGCACAAGCACGCATGCACCATGCACACACACACACACACACACACACACACACACACACACACACACACACACACACACACACACACACACACACACACACACACACACACACACACACACACACACACACACACACACACACACACACACACACACACACACACACACACACACACACACAAAGGACCACCATCTGACTCACTCTAACACCCTGACGAGCTTCTCTGGTGTGAGGGCCTCTATGAAGAGCAACGCTGCCTCCATGGTGGTGAGGTAGTACCCAGCCTCATCGTTACTAAGGCGAGGGTTGCCATACTCCTTCATAAACTGTAGGTTAGACACCTGTACCAATGAGGGGGGGGGGGGGGGGGGGGGGGGGGTAACCGGCTGGAAGCTGAATAGCCAAGACACAAAAAATAACAATGATTACTCATATCCGATTATTGCCTTTAAAAAAGGATTTTATTCAGATCTTGATTGCTTTTTTGAAATCACTTTTGTAATTTATGGCTGCATAAAATGTTGGCGCTCTTGTGCTACCATACTGCCAAATAAGCAATAGGGTGCTGGGGACAAGGAGATTATGTCAAGAGGCTGTTCAAGCTCCAAGTATTGGTGATGAATAGGCTGATTAGATGGTCTGCTTTCAAATAGTTACACACACCAGTGTTGAGCACCTCGTAGATGGTACAGCCAGCCATGCTTGCTTGCAATTGTGAACACATTGCACATCTCAAAAATACAACACCATGTGCAATTATATTCAAAGAACATGCACATACACACTCGCATACACATTCACTCACGTACACGCACATGCTCACATACATACACTCACATGCACACATTCATGTATTGAGCATAAAATGCCAACTTGTGTACAACATGTCAGAAACACATATGTACACACATACATACGTAACACAACACACATGTAAACACACATACAATACACACACACACACACACACACACACACACAAAGCATATATACTATGCCACAAAACAGATGCACGCATGCTAAGTATTGTAAACTCACAATCACATGTACATGCCCCCTATCTTAGTGGAGATGTAACTGTATACACCATGCATATGTCATCAATGGGCAGGGGGAGGAGGGATTACTGGGGCCTACTGCATCGGGGATGTTTGCTTTCAAGATGGCGTACACCCAGAGGTCAAGGAAGGAGTCACCATCGATGGAGAGGTCTTTGGTGTTGCCCAGCTGGTCGTAAAGGGCCTTGGCTGCTGCCACAATGCTGTACATTTTGTCAGTAGGGTTTGGGTAGAAGCAGGCGGCTCTGTGAGGAGGAAGGGAGGAGAGAAGAGGGAGGAGTTGGAGGAGAGAGAGAGGAGTTGGAGGGAGAGAGGAGTTGGAGGGAGAGAGGAGTTGGAGGAGGGAGAGAGGAGTTGGAGGAGGGAGAGAGGAGTTGGAGGAGGGAGAGAGGAGTTGGAGGAGGGACGAGAGGAGTTGGAGGAGGGAAGAGGAGTTGGAGGAGGAGAGAGTGGAGGAGGGAGAGGGAGGGAGAAAGTAAATGTGAGGAGAGTGAGTAGATGAGAGAAGAGGGAGGGTGAGGTTAAGTGTGA
>JABACO010000014.1:978953-1008843 GCA_013339895.1 Ephydatia muelleri
AGAGAGAAAAGGACTGATGTGTTCAAGAATGGGGAACTCCTTTCAGACTGAATGCAGACCCAGTTGCAGGTCAAAATAGAATGAAAGTTCTGTACAGCTGTTACCCATCCCCTAAACATGGTAGCAAACAGCCATATCAACATCTAACTTTGAAAAAAAACTGCATGTGCTTTCACCCACTCTTCCAGTAATCATACATACTGCAGTTTCAGGAGGAACACTTTATAATAATGTATAAACACTTTCTCAAAGACAGTATATGCTATACTGGGTCTATATATCAATTGCACATGTATCTGTAGAGGTAAATCATTGATACAAGCAGGGAATTAAATGTATCCATTGTCAGTGATTACTTCCATTTGTTTGTGTCCATCATCATTGTCATCAGGGACTGGAGGCTAAATGCAATGGGAGGAAGTAGTGCAGGTACTGTGTTTCAGCAAAACATTTTGTTTGCTCAAATGTACCTGGATTCCAAACTCCTGTGAAGTAGTGGATGTATATGCTTCACATGAAACCATTTCAATTTTCTTCCCTTCCATGTCCTGTCTTTCAGATGCCACAGGAATGAGTTCCATATGATCGACCTATATGATTTTATATCAACAAGCATTGAACATACAAGAATTATAATCTGTAGTTGTGTTGTAATTAAAATAATCTCAATTTCAATAACACAACAATCATGTATACTTAAGCGCATGACTTGTGTAACCATCAAGTCCTTAGCAAGACACGAATAAATTTCAATTATCAGATAAACTACTTGATTGTTGAAGAAGTTAATGTATATGCTTCGCATGCAACAGTTTCAATTCTCTCCACTTCCATGTCATGTCTTTCAGATGTCACAGGATTGAGGGCCATATCATTGGTCTATGCATGAGGATGTATTGAGATATACCCAGTATTAATGACAAGCATTGAACATAAATAAAGACAATCAGAGTCATCACTCCATTTAATTAAACATATAAAATTGCGTGAAATACCTTTAAAGCTCTACAGTTCAAGGGTTATACTTCTAACTACATGATTAGTTCAATTGGTATTTCCTGATCTATCATCAAATCCTCCAAACTTTAGCCATTAAATTCTTTGAAATAATGTTGACAGGAAAATAAGCATCAAAAGCTCGAAATGCAAGGCAGCTATACACCCGTGTGAGGTTGATGTAACAGTGATGTTCAGGAACAAACCAAAGCTGGGAAGCCAAGGTGGCAAACCCAAGGCTTCCTCTTACTAATGTCCCTTGTTCTTTGCAGCATTGTGGGGCAAGCTGTGCCCTTGCTCCGTCAGACACTAAGCAGACATCAAGGTATCCTGACATTGTCATCAGTGCTTTTGAAAGAGAAGAGCCAATCTTGATGAAGGAAGGTCTGTCCTCTGGGTTTGAATCCCAACATTTTAACATCAGTGAGTACCTGAAATCAGACAATTTGAATAACTGCAGATAGTGTGTCCATTTTGGCTGACATTGTCTCAGGACATGCTGCATTTTCTGGTCTCTCCAGTCTCCTCCCTCTTTCTAGAAGCTTTGGGAGGTCACATGGGTCCACACCAGCATAGGGAAGTCTGCCACAAGTGAATATCTCCCAGCATGTCACACCATATGACCACTGAAGAGGGACAGGGAATAGGAAATAAAACACTCCCATAGGTTGCAATTATGGGTCTAGGGAACTGTTTAAAGAGCTCACCACATCTGTCTTTTCATTGAATACTCCATCTTGAATGCTCTCTGGAGCCAGCCACTTGAATGGCAGTCTCACTCCTGATGATCCCTTGTCCAGTCTGAAGTACCCTGTCCTGTACACATCCTCTGACAGACCAAAGTCTCCCACTTTGATCACACCATCTTCATCAATCCTGCACCACATCTCATCACTGTATGAACCATGCAACATCGTAATCCCTCACATGCAGTTCCTAGCTGCTAGGTCTCTGTGTACAAACTTGTTCTCAGCAAGGTATGCCATTCCTTGCACTACCTGGTAGCACATCTTCATTAAGAGCTTCTGTGCTGTGTGTATCTACAGTGAGGTATCAAGGGCATGAAATAGGTACACAATTACAGAATCTCTCACTTTCTCTTCATCTGCAGCCTGAGCTAATAAAAGAGAAGATCTGTTGTTCTTGAGGTATGAGAGAAGACTTCCATTGGCCATGAAGGGCATTACCATGGAGGGTGTATGATTGGCATCAAAGGATACTCCTATCAGGGTCATCACATGAGGGTGATGGAAGTCTTGCATCTTCAAGATTTCTCCCATCATGCTGCAGAGATCATTCATTGTGAAGAGACCTAATGGAGCACTTCATTGTGATGAAGGAAGCACTACCACCTCAATGACTGCACCTTTCAATGTCTTGACAGCCACCAGTTGAGGTTCAGCTCTTGTGTTCAACTGCAGGAGATGTGCCTTGTACACAACTCCAAATTCACCTTTTTTTCCCCCAAAGAGTACTTTTAAGTGATGGCAAAGTGAAATATGCTATTGGAAGCATACCTTCTCCAATTGTGTGCATCACACGGATCTGATCACTGGAGACAATGGTCCCTGTGTACTCACTCAAAAATCTGCTATAACTGGGGGTGGTCCTTTGGAATGTGTGAAAATAAAATATAGGAATGGGTAAGAGATTTGTCTAATTAATACCCATCTGATGTACTTTGTGCTACACAATAATTTATTGCAAATGATTACATGCATTTAAACAATAGTTTAACTTATTAAAGTGCATGTAGTTATTATTAGTTATTTTTCTCATACAACAATATATAGAATTATTATATAGAACATACATACAGCAGCAGGGTAAATAAATGTACACTATTATCATTCATAATAAACGCACATATTGTCTATCAAACAGACAGTTTCTAATCCAAGACTTGATGCATGCAGTGGTTGGGGATTATCTAGTGAACACTCGACCATCTGATATGTAGGTTGATAATTGGGTGCTGGTAGCAAACCTGCATCACTTGATATCTCCATTACCTCCATGCTTTGAAACCAAACATTATTATTGAAGTGAGAGTAATGGCTGGTTCAGCTGCTGCAAATGCTACTCTTGTTCGTTCAAATGCCAGGGCATTTCTGGTCCACGTGTCTTTTATGTCACAGACATCTATGATAGCTCATATCCAGAAATGAGCGTCAAAAGTCAGAAGTAATTAATTCGCGGTTTGCGAATCAATGAATATTCCCGTATATCTTCCCCATAGACATGTATGGGGTACTTCAATACCAAGCACGCCAGATTTTTCTCAGCATTTGTCACGTGGGATTGTTAGTACACTACATTTGCCATAATTTTTAGTGTGGTCGCCGTATTTTTCCTATTTAAGATGGCGCTTCCCTAGTCGATGTATGGTTTATATACCATACAATCCTAGAGAAGCGACGTCTTAAATAGGAAAAATACGGCGACCCCACTACAAATCTTGGCAAATGTAGTGTAATTCCTCATGACAAATGCTGAGAAAAATCTGGCGTGCTTGGTATTGAAGTACCCATACATGTCTATGGGAAGATGTACGGGAATATTCGTTGATTCGCAAATCGCGAATTAATGACTTAACGGATACGGTTTGTCTTGATTTTAGTTAAAAAAATGGTTAATGGAATAATTTTTTGAAATACACAATTATATCATAATCAGCTTATAGTACATCATAGAGTTGGTTAAAATTCAAATTGAATTAAAAAGCAAGATGACCGCCTATGTATGTGTTTGTCTATCTTTAGTTTTATATATGTGTGTCTTCGATATTTATATTGTAAAATAAACTTATACTACTTTAGTCCAAACAGTTGTTTTGTAATCATAGACTGCTGGACTGTGTACAGAATTGAACATAATGAGGTCTTGGGTTCAATTTTAGACAGCATTCAGGAGTGGCAACACCAAGGTATCTTTACCTCTCTTGCATTCTTCAGCCATATTGGTCTCCAGTGTCTCCATCTGCACCATAAGAGCACTCACTTGTTGTCTTTTCTTCACAGAGTCCCTTCTGTAGACCACCACAATGATGGCCACAACAAGAACCAGGAGGAGGATGAGACCAACCCCTCCCCCTGCCACACCTCCAGCCACACCAGATATCGGGAATGGTACAGCTGATGTCACCACAGCATTTGTCAAAAAGGTGATACTACCAAGTGTGTAGGAAAGGGATTGGCCTACAGAAATCACTACCTGTAGAAACACACACACACACACACACACACACACACCACACATACACACACACACACACACACACACACACACACACACACACACACACACACACACACACATTAGAAGCAGCATCAATGAGTGTACCTGATCTAATATTTACACACCTGCTCATATCATATACAGGAATACATTTTAACTTTCATGCATGCACAAGAATGAAAGATACCATTATACACACACAAACCAATAGATGCATACAAGGAGACGTGGATCAACATTCACACACTTTAAAAATGGTGTCCATGAATGAACATGACAGGTTTAGATGGATAGTTAGTGTATATTGATGGCTCTGATTAGTCACATAACTTATGTGTAAACATATGAAACAATTGAGTAACTAAATTTGAATACTTGAAAAACAAATTTATTAAGGCCCTCAGTAATCATCAATATTCATGTTGCTGCGTATACTATTATTCAATTTTAATAACTACTTTTCATTAGCCTATGGTCACATTATCTTGTTTGGATTGATTAGATTTCAATTCACTAATGTAAATACTGTGTTATTAAAGTTAAATATCATGTTATGTTTAATGGATTATTAAGGCTAATTGCTTTGCCCATTATACTACTTTCGTACTTAGATAAAAATAACTCAATCACTGATCATCAAATACCTTAATTAAACTTGATGGAGAGTTATTAAACTACACAGACTCTTGATTGTTTGAGCGTTATCAAGCTTGATTTGCTGATTTGAATTTTTTAATAACAAAAATGTAGCAATTGAAAGAATTGATCACTCTTGTATTTAATACATAACAACGCAACGTATAACAGATTAGTAAGTACAATAACAATAAATACACACTAACATATGTGATCAAATCAGCCTAAATGAGACTCTGCCCTCATGTACTGCTAGGGCCGGATCACAATAAACAGAGTGGTGGTAAGAAGACCTGCTTCCTTGCAGGCATATGATAGCACTGCACAGTATGGCTAAAGTCAGACAACATCTCAGCCAACCAATAGTGAGGGAATATGCTTTGTCTTGCTATTCAGATAGTAGGTCAGCTAGCCGTTTGTATGATTGATTTACATAATTATTGTGAACTTTATCATCCACTAAAAATAATAATCATCATACAATACAGGTTGTTGCATATTATAAATTTACATTTAATAACATTATTGTTGATGATTTTATTTGGTTAATATTTTTAGAAAGCACTTTAAAAAATTTAGTTAGCGTAATTATTATTCGCTTGCAGCTACACTAATAGAGCATGAACTCAAGATCATACCCTGCCACTAGAAGAAGACTGTCGCTTCTTAAAGGAAGTGGAGAGGCTTTGAGGAGGCTGACAGGATAGGACCTGGAGGGACATTTAGGTAGAATAGGGTCTGGGTACCAGATCATGCAATGTTCCTTACAGTATCAGTTGTAGTTCCCAGGTCTATTGTACACCTCTCTCCTCCGACAGTCACCATGATCTCAGAAAGGATATCAACATTCATGATGTTCATACCCTGGCATAAGGGATCACAGAGAACATCACTTCAACCCCTCATATAGGGCAATAATACATCAAGTTAGTCAAGGTTTTGACACCTATGTTTCTATTTCACAAAACGTTTCATACATTTGTTCAGTTCATTTATCAATTAGTAAACTATTTTAGCCTAGTCTGTTGGGTTCAATAGCTAATTGTAAGATGTGAAAAGTTTGACTAGTTCTTTAAAACCATTATGGTTACGGCAATGAAGTTTTGAGGCTGTGACACTTCTGAGGCTTCAGGTTGATGTAACGGCATGGTCGTTGCTTCTACTGTCCTCAAAACAGACAACATTTTAATCCTTGTCATACTTATATATGACAATGTGCCAAATCAAAAAATTTGAAATTTGGGACAACCGGGTTGTCTGTACTAGTTTTTTGCAGTTCCCAGGGACGGACTGAAACTTTGGTTCCACTATAATACTTCGTGCTATCTTTCCAGAAGTTATTCTTGCTAATTGAATAGTGGTGCCTGATATAACAATACCCCTGTCTGGAACGTTATTATAGACAGGATATTGTTATGATAAGATAAGTACCAGGCACCGCTATTCAATTTACAAAGAATAACTTCTCAAGAGGGAGTATTACAGCTGAACAAAAAGGTATCACAGAGAAGGTCACTTCAACCCCTGGTATAGCTACGATGTAGCTTACATTGATTCTAATGATCTTGGCTGATCCAATCACCTGTGTCAGGTCATTTGGATTGATTGAAGTGAAGACAGGATTCGGAACCACTCCAATGAAGATATTTGGGCCAGGAGCTCCATCCATCACAATGGTGTAGTCAACACCTGGAGAAAGGCTTGACCCAATGGGATTTGAACCCAGGGGTGGAGCATAACACTTGAGAGTGGTGAAGGTCTGGTCACATGGGAATGTCTAAGATAGAGATGTGGGGTAAGATGGGGAGGAGCCAGTGAATATGGATAACTAAATAATTATTGTTTCCATATCTTACTCCTGCCATTCCGTTTATCACCAGCAAAGCCTTCTGAGAGACATTGAGGTATGTTCCATTGAAGGTCAGAATGATACCTCCACTGAGTAAGAGTGAACACCAAGCAATGGTATGACCATCATATTGATCTGTTAGGACTTACGCTGGTATGGTTCGAGCAGGAGACACTGAAGTGTAATTAGGATTGTTTGTGTATTCAAAGGTGACTGCATTGTTGATGGTCACTTCATTGTCAATGTACACTGTCACCACACCAACACCTGTCACATTCTGTGCAGATGATGTGCATGTGACCTGTGTGAGTGACGACTGTCTGTGGAGGTGTACAACATTGGTCATGGACACATCATGGTGGATGGAAACCGTCAACTCACAATATGACACACATGTCTCCATTCAGTAGTACTCTTTTCACTCCATTACCAACATTCAGGGACATTCCTTCAATGGTTACATTAGTACCTCCTGCCATTGGTCCTGACTTTGGGAACACTGAAGAGATGAATGGCCTCACATATGTGTACTGTGCTATTGCCACACTACCAGATCTCATAGTTGCACTGATAGGGACAGTCTGTGGCATTCCTCCATAGGAATAATTCCCAGTCACACACACAAACTGTGCCCCTGGTTTGAATCCATCTGGCTGTACCGAACAGTTCACTCCTCCCACAGTCACATTAGAGATGTCCCCAACTGTCACTCCAAGGTCAGTGCCTGTGATGGTCAGTCTTGTCCCTCCTCCAAATGGACCAGAGGATGGAGAGACAGACCTCAACACAGGAGAGGGACAATTGAGTAGTTGGTTAGTAATAGAAGGGCAGGTTTCTGGTTCAACACATCTGCTGGTACCACCACACCATCCGCAGCCATATCCAGTACCAATGTTGACAGCCAGGCAGGAGGTACATGAAGTAAAGAAGAATGCTGAACAGCTGTACAGTGTCACTGAAGATGAGGATGGAAGAATGAGGCCAGACCTAAACACCCATGTCCTCACCTCGGATGACTCCAAGAGGATCAATTGGATACACAACTGTACCACTGTTGGTCCAAATAAGATTGATATTAGCTAGTATAGTAGAGGTTCCATCAGAAAGGGAGATCTGGAGGGAGAGGCAGCTATCTTGATAAAGGAGATTACATCATCCCACTCTCACCTGAGCTGCTGTATACACACAACTAATGGAGGTAGTGTTGGTATAGTTGGCAGGCAGAGTTATGCTAGGTCCATTTGGTTGTGTAACATTACAGGTGTACATATATCCACTGATCTGTATTTTGAAAGAAACAGTTATTGGCCATTTCATTAATCTGCTCTCATCATACCAGTGGCGGAAGGTTCTTTGTGTTCAGTACCAGTGGTCTATTGACAGCCACAGGTAACAGGTAGGAACCATTGAGCAGAGATGGACACACATCTAAATATGTCTGACCACCAGCTGGGGTCACCTGATGATGTAATGGTAGTTTGTGTCAATTCAACCAGTGGAATAGACACCTTGACTCACAGAGATGAAGTTACTACAAGATGTGTTCACTGCAGTACATCTCTTCTCCACATTACACCATCCACACACACCATCAGTCTGCAGACAGCTGATACAACTGTGCATAAAATGAAATTGTATAATGGCCTCACTTTATGTTTATGGAATGACCCTACCTTGTAGCTGCAGCACAGTTGTATGTGGTCAGTCTACTTGTAGCAAAGGGCATGTTCAAAAGAGAGCTACCAAAGCCAATATTCACCACTGAAAGATGCCATTGGATCACATGATCATCATGTGCACACTACTCAATGATCACATGCCTAGCTTTGGGGTGTTCAATTTTGATATAGCACCAGTGATGTTGAATGTAAAGGTGGTCTGGTTGACCCGTGAGCATGGTACTGAGATGGGCACTCCATTACCAGTGCTCAACAAACACAGGAAACTCTCTCCAGTGAGTGGAGAAGGAAGACCAGAACTGATTGTCAGAGTTATCTAGGAATGATAAGAATCATGAAGGCCCTGTTTGTTAGATACTTGATCCTGGGAAAACAATCACACACTTTGGTAATTGATTTTGTGTTAATAATCAAGTAATGTTTGTGTTGTCACCATGATAACAGATGTGCCACGCAATTGACACCAATGGTGTACTATACAATACTACTTGCCTTGCAACGTGGCAAGATAGCATTGTAACACATTGGCAAGCTTATAAAAACACATCAGAAGAATCCAAGCAGTTTACAGCCATGACTTGTTGCTTATGAATTAACAATTTGATTGGTACACTAAATTCTGGGGCACAATCACCAAAAATCGGACCATTTTTCCACACTGGCATTTTATATTGTAAGCGACAATCATCATTGCGTACAATTGGGTCAGGGTACTAGACTAGATGTGATGCGTAGACCACATGCATCACAACTTTGTCACTTACATTAGTTGGCCTCTCCAATGTAAATGTTGTTGGAGTCACAATGGTGTTGGAGAGACATTGGCTTGTGTTTCCCTGTACCCATCTTGATGACACTGTGCTGTTCAGACACTGTGACCTCCGAGAACACTTCTGCTCCACAGTACACCATCCACACAGAGGGTTCACATTAGCTGCACAGCTCAGACAACCAGTGAAACTGGAACACTGCTCAATGGGAACTTGGACCACCTATGAAGGAAGAGGGGGAGGGCTCAAATGAGCACCCTACATGTTCATTGACCTACTGAAGTGCTTGTGATGGCATAGACATAGTTCTGTCCACTGGTCCATGTCAGTCTGGTCACAGGACCAGGCATCGACCATGTGGCAAATGATACTGCAGGAGGAGCTGTGGTTATGTTGTACTGGGGAGGAAGGATGAAGAAATTAAACTATTTTATTTTTTTACTCTCATTTAGTGCTACCCTCACCTCCTGTATGAATGCTCCACTGGTGTCAGTGTAGGCTATGAACAGTAATGCACGGGACTCGTAGTTGAATGCCAAGGTAGAGGTGTAGGTGTTGGAGGAGGTGCTCAAATAAGCTGCATTAGATGTGTCACTTGGTATTCCAATGGCCCCTGGGGATGATATGGTACATCTGTTGGGACATGACAGACTACTGGTGGTAGCAGCCCTCCAAGGTAAGACAGTGGGTAAGCAAGAGGCACTGTTCATGGAGCTATCGATTGAAGGCAGCCCAACAGTGCACACACGGCTTAAAGGAGAAACGTTTGGAGTGGAAAGTCCAATGACAAGTGTGCTGGCTCCACCACTGGGGAATGACTCTAGCAGGGATGCACCCAGAAGCACACTAGAGGGATCCACAGCAGTTACGCTAAAACAGTTTATCTCAGCTTCATACATGGCCACCACTGATGTCTCGTTGCTGTTGTCACACACTCTCAACACTCTCACTCCAGGCCTGGACATAGCATATGTGCTCACATCCAGTACCACAAAGTACGTATATGAGCCCGCCACAAACCCTCCATACCAGTTGCGAGTGAACGAACTTGCAGTCACACTAAACAGGTTTTCCGATGTCCTGCTCACATTCCCAGCTGTCCCGTCAAGTCCGTACTGACCAATAAAGATCACGGTACCGTTGCTACTGCCTACGTAGAAGCTGTTTCTTCCTCCGCTGACCGGGGCACTCACCAAAGCCACGCTGTCACTACTAGACAGGATGCCCTGAAACACGCGTAAAGGACCTTTGGCCAGGTTGTTGGCGTCATAGGCGATACAGTTTCCGTTGCTTAGGCATGCGACAAGTCTGCTCTCGTCCGGGGTCAGCGCCAGTCTTAAAATGGATCCTCCGCTTGGAAGCGCCACCGATTCTTGCTGGACCAGACTGCTGTCCAATCTGTACAGCACACCCTTCCCACTGTCTCCTACGAACACCTGGCCGCTGGAGCTAACAGCGATGTCCGTCGCCCGTGTGAATGTTGGAGACTGAGCATCGCACAACAAAGACAGGAGACCGATGAGAATGCATAACACTGCGGCTCTCCTGTTCCCCATGATCCATTCAAATACATGCAGTACGGTATTCTAGCTGAAGCGGCCCCCTCAAAAATTCCCACATCCGGACTGATCGACGGTACATGTATATACATGTACCCAAACTAAACTATGCTATTGAATTTTTAGAGACAGCTTTCAGCAACGCCCTTTCTTTGAGCTCTCGCGACTATAGATGGTGCTGTGTACCTGAAAGACTTGCACATACAATGTATTTCATACGTGTAGCTCATGTGTGCATACATGCTTGATCATGAACATGTAGTGGTACACTGCCCTGCATCGTGTTATGTGTATCTGCAGGTCAGTGTGTTGAGTCTGCTGAATACCTTCCATCATCATTGATGGGCATGTGATGTACAGCAAGTGATTACTAACCTGTGCTCGGTTGGTATACTTTTCTCAATGTCACATTGTGGGCACACCAACCTTGATGGCATTAAATATTACTGACTCTCAGCGTGTTCCATAGTGCTAGCAGCACGATCATGTATAAGCAAATCTGCATTCACGCAAACACTGTATACAAAACAGTATACATGATACTGTACAGTCTGTACTCACCAATTGATACAAACTGCACTTTACAGACAAATACTGTTGAAGAATGAATATAAGAAGTGAAGGTAACTGATTCATGTGACATTATGAACCTGTCAACTGATGAGATAATGTGGAGAATGATATCACTAGCTGATCTGGTTTGCATCTGTAGGCATTGTGCTCTATTAAAGTAGTATCTGCGTGATTGTGCGTGTATGTGTGTGCGCACGCGTGTGTGCATACGTGCAATGACTTGACTGTGTAAAATGGCCATGCAGCATGCACACACAGAGGTAGGGTATATGAGTGGTATTGGGCATCTGCTGTAATTAAGAACGTGTTACATGTATATGTGAGCTCATCGTGTTGAGATCTTGAATGAGTCAAAATGTCAGGACCGCGTGCAACATCAAACACAACTAAATGTGGAAGGCAAGGTATATTACACCCTAACCCTCTGTGATTAGCTTTATAAATACCACGTCTGACGTGGGGCCTTACTAAAACACGGAACGGAACGCGGGAACGTCACGGAATATTCCGTTCCGTTCCGTGACTATTTAACGGAACAGATACGCATGCGTGCATAAGAAGGTGTGAAAGCAGGGCCCTGAAAGCATTTTACATGTAGCAGCTGCTCGTTGGAGCCCGAAGTGAGTTGACATGGACGCAGAACCTATTGTATTATTTTGTCGAAAATCGCTATCTTTACGTGAAGTGGAAGCTATCCTCCTAACATCGCCTGCAAATGATCCTCCGGTGAACCCCAAAGGTGACGACGTTTACCTGTATAAAGCGTTGAACGCTATTAAAGAAGGTAATTACTCAGCGTCGTTGCATTCAGTGTTTAGTACATCACTCGTTGTTTAAGAACTTGTATCAGCATGAAAAAAAAAACTTGAGCACGACTAAAGATGATAATGGTGGCACTCCTCTCCACATTGCTGCCTTGGGAGGGTCACTGACTGCAGTGTGCACACTGATTGATGAATTCAAGTGTGACTCTAACACAAAGGGGCTCAAGGGCAGAATACCATTGCATTATGCTGCTCAGAAGGGCCACGTTGACATCATCAGGAAGTTTGTTTGTTACTATGGATGTGATGTCATGGCTAAAGATGATGATGATAACACACTTCTCCACATTGCTGCCTTGGGAGGGTCACTGACTGCAGTGTGCACACTGATTGATGAATTCAAGTGTGACCCTAACACAAAGGGGTTCAATGGCAGAATACCATTGCATTATGCAGCTATGAAGGGTGATATCGACATCATCAGGAAGTTTGTACGTGACTATGGATGTGATGTCATGGCTAAAGATGATGATGGTAATACACTTCTCCACATTGCTGCCTTGGGAGGGTCACTGACTGCAGTGTGCACACTGATTGATGAATTCAAGTGTGACCCTAACACAAAGGGGTTAAATGGCATAACACCATTGCATTTTGCAGCTCTGATAGGCCATATTGACATCATCAGGAAGTTTGTACGTGACTATGGATGTGATGTCATGGCTAAAAATGATGATGGTGACACCCCTCTCCACATTGCTACTTTGAGAGGGTCACTGACTGCAGTGTGCACACTGATTGATGAATTCAAGTGTGACCCTAACACAAAGGGGTTCAATGGCAAAATACCATTGCATCATGCAGCTCAGAAGGGCCATATCGACATCATCAGGAAGTTTGTACGTGACTATGGATGTGATGTCATGGCTAAAGATGATGATGGTGACACTCCTCTCCACATTGCTACCTTGGGAGGGTCACTGACTGCAGTGTGCACACTGATTGATGAATTCAAGTGTGACCCTAACACAAAGGGGTTCAATGGCAAAATACCATTGCATTATGCTGCTCAGAAGGGCCATAGTGACATCATCAGGAAGTTGGTACGTGACTATGGATGTGATGTCATGGCTAAAGATGATGATGGTAACACACTTCTCCACATTGCTGCCTTGGGAGGGTCACTGACTGCAGTGTGCACACTGATTGATGAATTCAAGTGTGACCCTAACACAAAGGGGTTCAATGGCAAAATACCATTGCATCATGCTGCTCAGGAGGGCCACATTGACATCATCAGGAAGTTGGTACGTGACTATGGTTGTGATGTCATGGTAAAAAATGATGATGGTGACACTCCTCTCCACATTGCTGCCATGGAAGGGTCACTGACTGCAGTGTGCACACTGATTGATGAATTCAAGTGTGACCCTAACACAAAAGGGTTCAACGGCAAAACACCATTGCATTATGCTGCTCAGAAGAGCCATATCGACATCATCAGGAAGCTTGTACATGACTATGGATGTGATATCACGGCTAAAGATGATTATGGTGGCACTCCTCTCCACATTGCTGCCTTGGGGGGGTCACTGACTGCAGTGTGCACACTGATTGATGAATTTAAGTATGACCCTAACACAAAAGGGTTCAACGGCGAAATACCATTGCATCATGCAGCTCAGAAGGGCCACATTGACATCATCAGGAAGTTTGTACGTGAATATGGATGTGATGTCATGACTAAAGATGATAATGGTGACACTCCTCTCCACATTGCTGCCTTGGGAGGGTCACTGACTGCAGTGTGCACACTTGGTGATGAATTCAAGTGTGACCCTAACACAAAAGGGCTCAATGGCAGAATACCATTGCATTATGCAGCTCAGAAGGGCCACGTTGACATCATCAGGAAGTTTGTGCGCGACTATGGATGTGATGTCATGGCTAAAGATGATTATGGTGGCACTCCTCTCCACATTGCTGTCTTGGGGGGGTCACTGACTGCAGTGTGCACACTGATTGATGAATTCAAGTATGACCCTAACACAAAAGGGTTCAACGGTGAAATACCATTGCATCATGCAGCTCGGAAGGGCCACATTGACATCATCAGGAAGTTTGTACGTGAATATGGATGTGATGTCATGACTAAAGATGATAATGGTGGCACTCCTCTCCACATTGCTGCCTTGGGAGGGTCACTGACTGCAGTATGCACACTGATTGATGAATTCAAGTGTGACTCTAACACAAAGGGGCTCAAGGGCAGAATACCATTGCATTATGCTGCTCAGAAGGGCCACGTTGACATCATCAGGAAGTTTGTTCGTGACTATGGATGTGATGTCATGGCTAAAGATGATGATCGTGACACTCCTCTCCACATTGCTACCTTGGGAGGGTCACTGACTGCAGTGTGCACACTGATTGATGAATTCAAGTGTGACCCAAACACAAAAGGGTTAAACGGCAAAATACCATTGCATTATGCAGCTCAGAAGGGCCATATTGACATCATCAGGAAGTTTGTACGTGACTATGGATGTGATGTCATGGCTAAAGATGATGATGGTGACACTTCTCTCCACATTGCTACCTTGAGAGGGTCACTGACTGCAGTGTGCACACTGATTGATGAATTCAAGTGTGAACCTAACACAAAGGGGTTCAATGGCAAAATACCATTGCATTATGCTGCTCAGATGGGCTATATTGACATCATCAGGAAGTTTGTACGTTACTATGGATGTGATGTCATGGCTATAAATGATGATGGTGACACTCCTCTCCACATTGCTACCTTGGGAGGGTCACTGACTTCAGTGTGCACACTGATTGATGAATTCAAGTGTGATTCTAACACAAAAGGGTTCAACGGCAAAACACCATTGCATTATGCTGCTCAGAAGGGCCATAGTGATATCATCAGGAAGTTTGTACGTGACTATGGATGTGATGTCATGGCTAAAGATGATGATGGTGACACTTCTCTCCACATCGCTGCCTTGGAAGGGTCACTGACTGCAGTGTGCACACTGATTGATGAATTCAAGTGTGACCCTAACACAAAGGGGCTCAATGGCAGAATGCCATTGCATTATGCAGCTCTGAAGGGCCATATTGACATCATCAGGAAGTTTGTACATGACTATGGATGTGATGTCATGGCTAAAGATGATGATGGTAACACTCCTCTCCACATTGCTACCTCAGGAGGGTCACTGACTGCAGTGTGCACACTGATTGATGAATTCAAGTGTGACCCTAACACAAAAGGGTTCAATGGCAAAATACCATTGCATTATGCTGCTCAGAAGGGCCGTATAGACATCATCAGGAAGTTTGTACATGACTATGGATGTGATGTCATGGCTAAAGATGAGGATGGTGACACTCCTCTTCACATTGCTGCCTTGGGAGGGTCACTAACTGCAGTGTTCACTCTGATTGATGAATTCAAGTGTGATCGGAACACAAAAGGGCTCAAGGGCAAAACACCATTACATTGTGCTGCTCAAAAGGACCATATTGACATCATCAGGAAGTTTGTGTTTCATTTTGGATGTGATGTCAATGTCGTTGATGACTATGGTAAGACATTCTGGCATTACATCATTAACTTTGCTCATGTGCCTCATATGTCCAAACTGACAGCTCCAATTGGTCCGAGTACATTCAGTAAGAGGACAATATGTTACAGCAGTCCAATTGCAGGGCGTGTGCTGGTTGTGGGTTACCCAGGAGCAGGAAAGAGTACTCTTGTAGAGGCATTGAAGTCAGACACATGGTTCAATTGGCAAGTCAGTAATGTTCCACCTCACACTGCTGGGATCATTCCACATACATTTGAGGGAAAGGGATACGGAGGAAGAGTCATCTTCTATGACTTTGCAGGAGATCCACAGTTTAACTTCAGTCAGGCGGCTGTGTTGGAGCAGATTACATTCACTGAGTGTAATGTAGTCCTGGTCGTAGTTGATATGAGTAAACCTGTTAGAATGGATGGCATATTGTATTGGCTTCTGCTTGTATCCCATGCCACCAAAGATGTACCCAGAGTGATCATGGTTGGAAGTCATGCTGACCTTCTTCCGTCATTAGGAAGAGATCCTGAGAGAGAACTGTCCCAGATATGCAATGATGTGTCAATGGTTCTAAAGGCGGAACGTCCCTCTGCCAACATTGACACAATTGCACATGTATCATTGGACTGCCGCTACACAAAGTCAGAGTATCTCAAAAAGCTTCACCTGTTACTTCAACAATGTTTTACTAAAAGTGATCACTCATGGAGACTCAGTCCTGAAGCTGGGACTCTTCTTCACATTCTCAATGAGATTGCAAAATTTTCTTTGGCATGTACCTTTTCAGAAGTAGAAAGGTATGTGACCCAAAATAGGTTGGTACGTCAAATGGATGCTCTCTATCTCCTTTGCTGGGCCAAAGAGCTGGAGTCACATGGTTGTGTGCTTGTCCTGTGGAATAAAACCAACTGTTCTGACAGCTGGATCATTACTGACATTAAGCAATTTGTAAACACAGTGCATGAACAGCTGTTCTCTGAGAAGGCAAAACAGCTAAGAGGTATCTCGTCCAACCTTGGTCTGATCCCTGTCTCTCAGCTAAGTGTCCTTTTCCCACACCTTCCACCATCAGTGCTGGTGTCCTGTTTTGAGCTCCTCCAGTACTGCTTCAAGATTGATGACCATAATGTCCTAGTTGAAGATCTCATCGTTAGTGCACAAGTACCTGGTGAGAGGACGGAGTACCTGTTCTTCCCAGCTCTGCTTGAAGGAGTCAGGTCTGAAGTGAAGTGGATCATTAGTGGAGATGGTGTGTGTGTACTGGGATGGTACCTTTCCTGTAAAGGAAAATGCTCCTTCTTTCCACCTCGGTTTGTTTATGTCCTTTTGTTGAAGTTGGCAATTGAGTATTCCCATCCCCATGACGACATTGAGGGCAATGGCAGCACCCCTCATAAAGGGATAAGACGTCGATGTATTGTGTGGAAGAATGGTATCCACTGGTTGATGGAGAGTGGTGTGGAAGGATTTGTGGAAGTGGTAAAGGAAAGTAGAGGTGTTGTAGTGGTGATGCGGGGTGAGCTTGAAATGGAGTGTGCAAAAGTATTGAGTTTGGTGGTTAAAAAAATTTGCATTGTCCTGAATGAGTTTTGTCATGCACTGGTGACCACAGAGTACCTGCTTGATCCAAAAGAGCTGCAATCCCTAAGTTCCCTTCCAGAGGTAGATTCTCTACAGCTATACCTCATGAGTGATGTGAAGAGGGTGCTGAGTGTGAAGGAGGGCAAGATGGTCATAAGTGAAGGTGAAAAAGGAACTATGAAGTCATCAGACATTGGTTTCCTTCAACTGTATCCTCTTTGGGGTAAGTTAGAGTAAAAAGATGGCTATATATTGAGTTTTGTGTTAAATTTATGAATTTTAGATGACACTTGTGCACACAGAAGGATTCAAGGTAGACAGTGCATGTCTAAAGTAAGAGAGTTGTATCCTAATTGTCTCCTCTCTCTAGCTGTGCTGACCAATGCAGCACTCATCAAGGCTATTGAATCTCTGTCTGATTGGAAAAAGCTTGGAATCTATTTGGGTATTCCAGCTCATGTCCTGAGAACCATAGCTGAGGACCATCCAGGAAATGCTGGGATGTGTAAGGTTGCCATGGTGGAGACTTGGCTCCACACCAACCCTTCAGCCACATGGAAGGATGTCATGGAGGCTGTGGGGAAGCTTCCTGATGTGGCCATTGTCCAAACCATCAGGAATACATCACCTGATCAAGGTAAACCATACCCAAGTCATCATACATAGTTATTTACGGATGAAATTATGATATCATCTTTGTCTGCAGACCTTGAACTGTCAACCCTTCTTGAGCTCCTCCATACCATCAGTGACTGGTACCTCCTGGGAATACATCTTAGGTTACCAGACACCAAACTGGACCAGATCAAACAGGAGTGTCCATGTTCCACATCTGACTGCCTTCTCAAAATACTACAGTTCTGGCTTCACAATGGCAGTAACATCTCGTGGTCATCCCTTAGTGACGCCATGGCAAAGATGCCTGATGTCATGTGTGCACAAAATGTTGAATGGCAATATCAGAGTAGTCTACAGTGAAGGATGTTATTTGATTTAGAGTTAAGCTTGCAAAACAATTTTATGTGCTCTAGTGTATCATGCATGCATCATATATGCTTATAATTATGCTGGCTTTGCTTGTCCTGTAGAACTTTGTTAGAGATTTGTTTCCTTTTTTAGTTGTGCTTTTGTAAATTATTAATGGTTGCAAACAAATTATTATGGAAGTCAAATTGTGAGGAAACCATTATGTTCCCCAAGCATCACTGGTTGGTGCGTTGTTTATGACCTCTATAAGCACAGCAGTTATACTCCACAATTATGGTCTCAAACAATTATACAATTGCTTTTGTGATTTGATGTCAACGGTTGGTTGGCTAACTTGATGATCGGCATGATCCATTGATTTTTTAATTTGGCATGACATTACATCCATGCAATGCTACAAACTTCGTCAAAATATCTTAAGTTGCTGTTATCGGTTAAAATTTGAACTAAACTGCATTTGGCAATTCTAAAGCATCCATAAAACAGATGGGAGCTGGTGGGAGGAAATATGTCGTATGTAGCAGCAAAATGTACTGATCCATAAACCATTGAACCTGATGAGGTACACTGATACAAGTTGAATGTAATCATATTCCTTCAGTACTGCATTCAGCGACACAAAAACTGTTACACTATGTCAAGTGCAATGTCTTCATTCCAGTAAGGATATTATATCATTCTGTTTTGACTGAATCAAGAGAGTGGAAAAAGATACAAGACAGGTACATGCGTATCGGAAGTTTCGTTAGAAACTTCCATATAGGATTTGACCCCGACTATGAAGTCATTAAAAAAACGCGACCCATCTGTAACAACACTCCCGACGATCGGATCGTGTAGCTTGTTTTAGCAATCGATCTAGAAGTCAAAAATGAGTAGTTTCGTTTTTGTTTCATGTCGCAGAACCGCGTGGTTGTAGAGAACAAGAGTGTACTGCCCGTTCTCGTACCCAGTCTCGGAACAAGGGGCGGGTCGTCTTCTTCTCCTCCTCCTTCTCCTTCTTGGCAACGCATAACTCGGGACTCCTCTTGTAATGGACAGGGAGGCTGCATTAATGAAAGCTTTGCAATTAGAACCTCCAAATATAGCACTGGTATTCTGCTGGAATCAGATATACGCCGATGGCTGCACCAACATGGAGCTCCATCTTCTGATATTACACTTTACAAAGATGATGTTCACAAGTTGTTTCATTGTTCTTCCTATGAAGAATACACTAACGAATTGGAAAATTGTAATACAAGGTGGGATGGTGAATTCAAGAAGTACTACCTCAAAGAAATACACCCCCATGTTCCAGAATATATTGGTAGGTGGGTTCTTGAAGATCTACATATTTACAACCCATATAGTGGCATCATTAACCAGTCTGAGAGTTTGAATTTTGTATTAATTGCAAGGATGGAAAGAAGTTAAAATAGACCATGCAGTACTAGCATTTTACCAGATGCAGGCTTTTTACAGCAATGAAATAAAGAGAGGATTATCAGGAATAGGAGAATACCATGTCCTGAGCCAATACTCAAGTGGAATGAAGGAAATTGAATTAATTCCAACATGTTCACCTAAAGAAATTGTCAAAAGGTTGCAAGGGAAAATAGCTATTGATAAAAGCACTGTCACAACAGTTATTGCAAATGCAGCTCCTCTACAAGGCAGTAAAGAAATAGTCAGTGTAAGCTCCAGCAAAGGAACTGCTCAGTATCATGCTAAGTTCTGCATCGACAGTGGTTGTGTGAGTTTTGATGCAAAGCTCGGTGTTTTCCTTGTAATGGGTACAGCTGGTGTAGCAGAAGTAGTAACACTGTTTCCAAATGAAACATGTAGCTGTCCCTCAAAGTGTGATTGCTACCATATACTAGCAGTGAAGATGAGCATTGACATCCTGTAGTTAAGGAGTTAAGTAGTACAAACCTGTCTCAGCTTCGGAAAAACACCAGGAGCAAGGGGGATAAGAGAGGTGGCAGGAAACGTCCTCGCCGTAATGATGTTGAAAGTTAGTTGCGCATTAGCTGTGTTCATTTTTTACTTGGTTTTTTTTTAATTCAATCAAGGCAATGCACTGCACAGAGGTGAAACTGAAAAAACAGATAAGCTAAAGCAGTTTGCGGACATGGAAGGTAGTCATACCGAAGAGGGGAAAGTTCCAGATGATGAAGCTGCTCAAACAGTAGAAGTGAAACTACCAGCAGGTAAAGATGATAGAACTGATGAGGCGAAACTACCAGCTGGTGAAGATGATAGAACACATGAAGTGAAACTACCAGCAGGTAAAGATGATAGAACACATGAGGTGAAACTACCAGCAGGTGAAGATGATAGAACACATGAAGTGAAACTGCCAGCTGGTGAAGATGATAGAACACATGAAGTGAAACTGCCAGCTGGTGAAGATGATAGAACACATGAAGTGAAACTACCAGCAGGTGAAGATGATAGAACACATGATGTGAAACTACCAGCTGGTGAAGATGATAGAACTGATGAGGCAAAACTACCAGCAGGTGAAGATTATCAAACCGAAGAGATGAAAAAGCCTGATGATTGGTCAGATCCAAGTGAGTAAATAAATATGGATGAATGATAATTGCCTTTTAAGACTATGCTCCATTTACTTACCAGTGTACGTTTTTTCATACATAGGTTGGAAGCTGATTAGTCATTCAAATACACACAAAAAGGCATCATTGAGTGTGCCTGCCTGCTTCCCAGGAACCTCAAATACCTAAACCAGGTACTGCGGCAAAAGATTGTAGGCAAAACGTTAGTAGACTTGATCCAAGAAATCATCTGGCCTTCTATTTGGCGACGGTGACCCGTGAAAGAGAAAGGAAGAAGTTACCAGCAAAATCCAACTCAACTTCTAACCCTTCCATAACTGATGGTGACATAAGCACTGATGATGAAGAAATGTGGATAGAAAGTTTACAACTATTTGAGCGTGACAAAATAATTCTGACAACACCTAGGCAATGGCTGAATTCATCCATCATAGATACAGCACAGCAAACTTTAGCTACACAATTCAAGAGCACTTTTGGATTGTAGGATGTGGATTGGCAATGACCTTTGCAGTTGAACAGAGACCATATGTTAAAGTCTTGCATGATAGCACTCAAAAACATTGGTTGACTATTTCCAATATAGGAGCAGAGGATCCAGCATCAGTTCTTTTTTATGACAGTCTTTTCCATCAGTGCGACGTCCAGCAGCAAGTTGCAGCTATTTACAGGACAAAATCAAGTCAAATAAATGCTCACTTTGTGGATGTGCAACGTCAAAGTGGAGGCAGCGACTGAGGACTCTTTGCAATTGCATATGAGACTTCTATCAGTTTTGGAACCCACCCAGAATAAAAGTCTTATTGTCAGGCAATAATGAGGCAACATTTAATTAAGTGCATTGAAGAAGGTGTAACGACAGAATTTCCAGTGCAGCGCACAAGACTTTGTACGGCTAAGATAAAGAACAAGCAAGTCATAAAGGTGTATGTATTGTGTTTGCAGAATGCCTCGGATGGCACTTGAAGCAATGATTGCCTGCAGTCAATGCAAGGAATGGTATCATGGTGATATTTGTATTCAAGTTCCAAAAAATGCATGGGAACGCAGTACCAAATGGCTATGTGACAAATACAGCATGTAGTTGCTGTTGTTATTTATTCTCAATATCCTTTGTCTCATTTAATAATATTATTATAATTATATATATTTTTTTAACATTAAAACATAATGGTAGAATATGAAATACACACAAATAATTTGAAACATTACTTATACAAAAAACTCTTCATCTTCACTGTCCAATTTCATTTTCCACCCACCATCAGTTCGCTTCTATATTATTTCACTACAATGAAGTAACAAATTCTAATTCCATTTATACACCACTATGATCATGATTGGTGATACTGCATAAAGGTAAAAGGTATGCTAGCTAGTTCCGTTGAATAGTCATGGAACGGAACGGAATATTCCGTGACGTTCCGTTCCGTTCCGTGTTTTAGTAACTCCCTCTGACGTGTGCTTTTGATCGATCTAGTCTTGAAACGTAGCGCCGTCTGTGACCGTGAAACATCACGCGATTAGTTTTTGCTGTACTGTAATTGGAAATGTCGTTATTGTCTTCACTCGTGATTGTCAGTGTACTGTTTGCTCTGTCTAACCGATACTTTTCCGTGTAAACGGTCGGGCACTGTATTCATCACGAAGCCCTCATTTTAATATTAGTCTCGTTCCCAGACTCACTTACGTAAGCATTATCGCATAATGTATAATGCTACGAGTGAAGTTCAACTTTGCGCGCCCAATCAAATTGGTTGACCCCATCAGGTCACTCGTGGAGGGGAACGATGTTTTGTTAAATATGTCATCTGGAAATAGAAAGTCTATCTGTTATACTCTCCTGCCATGGCGTTCGACCGGTGCTGCGTAACCAATTTGATTGGAGCGCACGGCGCCACGGAACAAAAAACTTCCTTCCCAGACTCCTTTTCGTAGCACTATACATTATGCGATACTGCTTGCGTAAGTGAGACTGGGAACAAGACTATTTTACTATGGCATGCATCCAGCAATTATTCCATTAATAATAATTGTTGTCAGATTACACAAGTAAATTCTACATGTATTTTCAAAAATGCAAAAAATAAAAAAACCCTGATGCGTTGCACGAGTTTGATACAGGATGCCACAAAAAATTTAAAGCGTTGCATGCAGTCCCAAAATTTGCATATGCAGACATCCCATAGCTTATTTGTAAAATGTAGACTGTTTTGTTGCAGCACCCTATCAAGTCTAACTGTACCAGGACAAGCTATAGTGCCCCGCCTTGTGCATGCACCATCTGATCCAATTCTGTTTATTTACTTGTTTTCTCGCTCATCAGACATAATCAGATTTGAAAGTTGACGAACTAGAGCATTCGATCACTTCTGCTTTCCCGATGTCACACTAAACCACTTGCGTTTAGTAACTTAGAGGTTCAAATCCCACTGATCCCCCACCCTAAACTTGTCTAACATGCTCCAAATCCCTTACTGACTCTGCATTGTCACTGTTTTGCATGAATATGATGTCATCACATAGTAGTGACCGTATCCAGACTAATGGATTCAAAATGTAGGTTGCTAACATTTATACAATACTTGCAAGGATCAAGATCAAGCAAGGTATTCAAAGCTGCAGTTCCGTAGGTTTTTAATCTATGCTGCATAGCCATCTATAGTCATTACGAGATCACGTGACAATGCCAAGGCAACAATCATGTCCTAAACAGCATCTCCATATATGCAACTATACTCCACTCCTATCCCCAGTCCACCATTTAACATCATTGAATCAACTCGCACATTGTAAGTGTATGCAGCTGACATTATGCATACACACACAGAGAGATAAAACAGACGTACACATACATGACCACATACACAAAATATACACACATTAACCATCAAAAGAAATCGTCATGTTGCATGTGTGCTGGATTCTGGATAGATAGACTCTCCTGCATCACCAAGGGAATGTCACCACTGAGCCTTGCAAAAGGGAGTTCAACTTCCCCCTACACAGAAAGAGGTGGGAAAGAGGAGGAGGGGGAGGGAGTGTGTGTGAGTAATGAGGACAACTAGACAGACAATGGCTGTGGTCACATGCACAATACCAAAGCGACTGCAGCACTGTTGGCCACCCTCAAACCTTTCCCCTCCCCCTCTCCCTCCCGCAACATACTTGTGGGGTTAGGTGTTCGAACACTCGTTTCATCGTCCATGTGACAACTCCGGATACCTGGGACCTTACTTCTGTATAGAACTCGTGAGCTAGGTCGCCATCTTCGTCGAAGAACATGGAGCTAAATCACCGAGTGAATAAAAGAAACGAAGCACTGGTAAAATTTACTAAGCGCCAGCTATAAATCTACGTCAAAATCGATATCGCTGTCCTTCTCACCTCACTCTCTTCAGAATATAAGGGTTAACTGCCCGTTGTGCTTTTCCGACTTTCTGTTTACTACTAGTATTCGACTGGCTCTTTCCCGGCCAGTACTGACCCATTTTCTTCTTGTTGGCATCCAAGGGGTTAAAGCCAAAAATGGTTAACTGATTTGACGAGTCAACAAAGCGTCATTAATAACTAACTAGGCCCAGACTTGTAGTAATGCGTGCGGCGTTTTTCGTTCTCTTGCACGTTGCGTGGTACTGTGCGCAGGCAACAGCGTTGGATCCGCTCCAACGAAGAGTCGCATCGGCGACGAACCTGTTTCCTGGCGGAAGCGGCTACTTCGCCTTTTATACGGACTTCACCAGCAGTTCGTTGCTCTGCAGCAGTTCTGAGGACGGAGGGAGCTGGTCTCAGGGGTGAGTGTGTATGAGAAGCACCTTCGATTTGATGCGCACCACTTCATCCTTGTTGCGCATAGTCGTACAAGTCAGTCTGGAAACGTGTGTTTATTTCACCTCATGCAGGACCGTTCCCTACACGGGCAGTTTCGGAGTGGTTTCCAATCCGGTGGTAGCATACTCCAACGTCTCTGCCAACGTAACGATCATTCAGGTGTTCGCGCAGGATGCCAAAGGACAGGTGGGCGTGGTCTTCCTAACCAGTAGCTGATGGTAGCAGGTTCCGTTTTATGGAAGATTGATAGTCTGCCTTTTTTGATTGCAGTGTATGCCTTCAAAGCCTTGTGTTAGGACACCTAAGGGCACTGAAGCCATTGCATAGTGTGGTTTAGCATACTTCAGCAATGTCTGGACCACAGGGTATTGGTTAAGTGTACCAGTTTCATTGGTGTTTGTTATATGCTCACCGTTATATTATTATTTTGAACAATTGAATAAACTAATTGTTGTATAAACAGTGATTATAGCGTGGTGGGACTTACCTGTTACTAACTTTTATATATCGTTGCATTCCCCTTGCTCAGTTGGCTGTATAGTGGTGTTGGTGTGATGGTGTTGGTGTGATGGGGTTGTGTGAGGGTGTTGGTAGATGATGGTGGTGGTATGAGGGTGTTGGGATGATGGTGTTGGGTGTGATGGTGTTGGTATGATGGTGACTAGGTTATGATGGTGTTGGTGTGTATGTGGATTGGTGTGGAGGGTGTTGAGTGTAGTGAGGGTGCTGGTATGATGGTGTTGGTATGATGGTGTTGGTATTATTGGTTGGTTGGTGGTGTTGGTATGATGGTGCTGGTATGATGGTGTTGGTATGATGGTGTTGGTGATGGTGTTGGTATGATGTGTTGGTATGATGGTGTTGGTATGATGGTGTTGGTGTGGTGTTGGTATGATGGTGTTGGTATGATGGTGTTGGTATGATGGTGTTGGTCTGATGTGGTTGATGGTGTTGGTATGCTGGTGTTGGTATGCTGGTTGTTATGCTGTGTTGGTCTGATTGGTGTGGTGCTGGTGTTGGTCTGCGGTGTTGGTCTGCTGGTGTTGGTCTGCTGTGTTGGTGTGCTGGTGTTGGTGTGCTGGTGTTGGGTGCTGGTGTTGGTCTGCTGGTGTTGGTCTGCTGGTGTTGGTGTGCTGGTGTTGGTGTGCTGGTGTTGGTCTGCTGGTGTTGGTCTGCTGGTGTTGGTGTGCTGGTGTTGGTCTGCTGGTGTTGGTCTGCTGGTGTTGGTCTGCTGGTGTTGGTGTGCTGTGTTGGTCTGCTGGTGTTGGTCTGCTGGTGTTGGTGTGCTGGTGTTGGTGTGCTGTGGTGGTCTGCTGGTGTTGGTCTGCTGGTGTTGGTGTGCTGGTGTTGGTCTGCTGGTGTTGGTCTGCTGGTGTTGGTCTGCTGGTGTTGGGTGCTGGTGTTGGTCTGCTGGTGTTGGTGTGCTGGTGTTGGTGTGCTGGTGTTGGTCTGCTGGTGTTGGTCTGCTGTGTTGGTCTGCTGGTGTTGGTCTGCTGTGTTGGTGTGCTGGTGTTGGTGTTCTATGTTGGTCTGCTGGTGTTGGTCTGCTGGTGTTTGGTGCTGGTGTTGGTCTGCTGGTGTTGGTTCTGCTGGTGTTGGTGTTGGTGATGGTGTCTGCTGGTTTGGTTGCTGGTGTTGTGTGCTGTGTTGGTCTGGCTGTGTTGGTATGATATTCAGTGGGTTTGTAATATAGTATTTTTAACGGCAAATTTGATGTTGTGCTGGTGTGACTGATAATTATAACAAATTGCTTTAAAACATGTCTAAGTCACTTAAGTTGTTTGTTGTTGTTTACCTGGTCATGTATGATGTTGATTTATTAGTCTTTTAATTGTCATTATCATACGTGATTTTGTAGACTTCATTTTCTAATGATTTCTACATACTTCCTCCCTGTATATAATCTCTGATCATCTGCACACCTCCTCCCCCTCCTTTCTCCCCCTCCTCCTTTCCCCCCCCTCCTCTTTCCTCCCCTCCTTTCCCCCTCCTCCCCTCCACTTCAGTTGGTATGCCTCACCCAGACGGGACCAAACACCTTCCAGGCAGCTCAGGTCACCACCACCCTCCCCACCACCCTCACCCCGGACCAGTTCTCCCAGGACAGCGTCTCCGTCGTCACCCTGAACAAGATGACCCACACCTTTGTCCGCTCCCAGACCCCCCAGCCACGCCTCTTCTACAGCTACCAGCCCTGGGGCTCATCCGATTGGGCCAACTGGACGGCCCTCGGAGACGACAAGACCTTCCTCCAGTACGACGCCTTCCCTGTCATCAACACCTTTGTGAACCGCATAGAGGTGTACTCCACAGAGCAGGGTGGAGAGCTCGTGCACACCTGGCAGACCAGTAAAACCGGTTTCGACGGAAGCTGGCACAAGCTCGGCGCTTTCTCGTCCCAGAAGTTCTCCTCCTCCCCCGTGGCGCACTCTGTTGGTCCCGACTTCTTCAACAGCGTGGTGAGGGTGTTTGCCAGGGGGCAGGATGGTGCCCTGTACACCATAGCCCAGACCACCTGCGACAAGGTGCAGAACCCGTGGGGACCCTGTACCTGGGACCTGTGGTACTCGAAGCTCCAGGACAGCACTCCCTCTGACCCCAAGGTGGCCAACGCCCTCAGAGTTGCTGACAATGTGCATCTCGGATTGGAGGTACCGTGCTGCATATGTGTGTGTTACGTAACCATTTATTTTCCTGCCCTGTTTGGTTCCTTCTTTCTCCTCTCCCCCATTCCCCTTCCTTCTCTCACTCCCTTCTTCTTCTCTCCATTTCTCCTTCTTTCTCCTTTCTCCCCTCTTCCCTCGCTCTCTCTCCCTTCCTCCCTCCCTCCCCTCTCCCTTCTTCCTCCTCCCTCTCCCTTCTTCCTCCCTCCCCTCTCCTTTCTCCCTCTCCCACTCCCTCTCCCACTCCCTCCCCTCCTAGTTGTTCACTCTTGGTGCCTCCAAGGCCACCTCTACCACCTCTGGCAATCTGACCAGGGTGCCTCCTGGAGCAGTTGGGATGACATTGGTCCCCTCTCCTCAGCCTCCACATTCTACGTCCCTGCCAGACCTGGAGATAGACCCAGCTGGGTGGTGGCAGGCGTACGCGGTACGTGTTGGGTTGCTATGGTTCCTGAATTAGGAAGTACTCAGAGCACTTGTTTCGTTTGTTTTGGATACGAACACATCATTCACAGATCGCACACTGCTTGTATCCACATGACATCCTGTGAGAGTGTGTGTGTGGTGTGTGGTGTGCATGTGGGTGTGCATGCATGTGTGCATGTGTGTGTGTGCATTTCAGATCATTTTTCTGATGCGTTTTGACAGAGTTCTAATTGTGTTGTTGCATTATTTCAGTAGAAGAATAATTCAATTTCACTGCAACAGCAGGCCAATTATTTTGTTGTGGTCACAGCTCTGAGGTCACAAACCATTTTACATTCAGATAGTCATCTTTGTCAAAACATACATCACATGATAGCACCATTGTTCGTGTGCATGTGTGGCATAGAGGTGGAGGTGGAGGTGGAGGTGGGTGGAGGAGTGAAGGTTGTGTGCATGCACATGTTTGTGATGTGTGTTAGCAACATTGCGATGATGTCATGGGGACTTTCCCTTCTGCATGTCCCTTTGTTCAATTCAGTTGGACTCTACTGGTACAGTACATCGCTACGTCCAGACTCCACTGGACTTTGCCCTATCCTCTGGGAAGCTTGCCTACTATGACAACGAGACCATCACATGGTCTATACCTGTCGACCAGGCCACACACCAGGATTGGATTGGTCAGTTTCACCTTCAGTTTCATGTGCTGATGGATCATTGTGGAGTTGAATTTCGATTGTGGCTATAACCCCACCCACAGGTGTGTACCCTCATGGTACCCCCAATGCAGACTATGTTGACTTCATATATGTGGGCGGGACCCAGAACCCTCTCAAAGACCCTGTCCCCAAGGGCCAGCTCTCTCTCATGGCCGTGCTTCCTGTTGGTACCTACGACTACCGTTACATGTGAGCTCCCCCACCCCCGGAGATTGTGCAGGTGTAGAAGCCAGGGGGTTAACGTGAGCCCCTTGGAGATTGTATATTTCAGATGAGCACTTCAGCCATGGTTCATGAAATTGTGTAGATTGTTGCCGAGTTGCTACACGACGCGCAATGAAAGAGGTCTGTATAGCATACCTTGATATCACATCACGACTAAACCCTTCTCTCAATCAACACTTAGGACCTTAATAATCTACACGACATGCCTTGTTTAACTGTTTCGCTAGTGTTGGCAGTTATTGCGGTATTGTGCGGAATACTACGTATATGTAACGTTCGTTGCAGGAAAACGTTCTTTGTAAACACTCCTGCGAATTTGATGAGCAAAAAAAACTTTTCCTTTGAACAATGTGTTGACTCCAAAAACGTTAATGGTTAGATAAATTCTTTATAGCAGCTGCTGCGCAATATTGCATGAAAGCATTAACCCGGTGTTGATATCACCTCTTGAATATGAGGCCACGATTTCATCTGGAGTTGCTCGTTGTAATAGTATGCTGTTTATGTTTATGTAATTATTGTGCTTTAATGGCAAGGCAGCTAAATTAATTGGAGTCTAAGGGACCAGTCAACGCTACATGTTAACAAGTTAACCCAGAAGAGTGTGTGTGTGTGTGTGTGTGTGTGTGTGTGTGTGTGTGTGTGTGTGTGTGCGTGTGCGTGTGTGTGTGTGTGCGTGTGTGTGTGTGACAGTTCAATCAATGTGGATTGATAACTACAGCAATTAATAATAAGCTTTATAACCACGCACCACTTAGTCATTCATTTGCCTGTTTTGTTTGGGTTCCAATTTTTGTAGGGTGAACAAGCAGTATGAGGCTGTGCTGGAATCCTCAGCCGTGGTCTACAGTGGATCCGGTGATCTGGAATGGGTCCAGCTGTACAAAGGATTGGCTCGGGGACTGGGCGGACTGAACACGGACATTGCTCTGTGTGCTGAAGATGGCAACACCACCTTGGAGACTTTCAGAGCTGCCCTGACTGCCTTTGAGGACAGAGAGATCTTCACAGGTGTGGCGTGCGTCTTCGCTGAATGTATAAGTGTGTTTGAGAGGTGGGAGGATGGAGAGGGAGGGAGAGGTGGGAGAGGGAAGGAAAGGAGGGAGAGGAGAAAAAGGGAAAGAGAGGAGGGAGAAAAGGAGAGGAAGGAGAGTTCTGATGGAGAGGGGAAGGAGAGGAGGGAGAGGGGAAGAGGGGAAGGAGAGGAGGGAGAAGGGAAGGGGAGGGGAGAGATGAGTAGGGAGGGC
>JABACO010000014.1:1009843-1019843 GCA_013339895.1 Ephydatia muelleri
CCTCAGATTTGAATGAAATTTGGTACACATGATTGGGAAAGTGACCACAAACATTATCACCTCATTACCCTTATCTGATCTGCTAATTTGATGTGGCTAATGTGCATTTTAGTATTTAAGCCCTTCAGATTTGAGCACTCATAACTCTGCAACAGACAGTCTTACATACATGTGTAAGGTATCATTGAAAAGGTTGAACAATGGCAGAAAAGATACTGTGTCATATGATTTAGCTAATTAACCAATTACATGCAACACGTAATTAAACATTACCCATATAAAAAGGGATAAGTTATTTTAAAAACAACCAATGTTTATCAGAGAGCAGTACATTTATATTTAAGTACAATTGAAATAGTAAAATGTACTCATTTTGCACCATTTTTATTTCTGTCATGAATCTCTTAACAATGCAAAATGTGTCATTGGTATAGAAGTCATTTATGTGCACTATTACATGCTTCTTTCAGCAAATAAATCAACCAAACATTATAATGTACCATTCAAATTTCACTTAGTGCACTTATCCATAGATCGACTGATGTTATCTCCGGTTAACATTTTGTTAACCAATGTTAACCGTAGATAACGTTTTTCCTTCCCTTTCTTTCAATCATATTCTAAGCATCTTTTGAAGCATAGCAACCAAACAACCTCAGTTGTGTTTGGCATCCATTTGGGTACTAGCGAAACATAATTTTTTACTTGATGTGTCACATATAGCGTATGAAAATGTGCAATTTCACTGAAGCGGTCACAATTGCCGTCAATTTACAAAATAGAGCGTTAACCAGGGTAAACATCCGTTGTTTTACAGACCGAAGCAGTTAAAATGCGGACAAAACCTAACAAATGCTGTGGTTTTGCTTTCGCCTCCCTCGTGCTAATCATTGTCCACACAGTACATGGCTAAGCTCTTGAAAATCAGTGCTGCTGTTACCACTCGTGTGGACAAAGTCATCGGCTCTCGCGCTGCAGCAGCACGCTATGGAAAGAATAGTAAGGCCAAGCGTGTCACTGGAACTATCACAGCTACCAACGGTAGAGGTCGGTCGCGAAAATGGGTTGTTTTTTTCCCTATCTTGAACAAGCGTACAGAGTTTTCATCTCGTTCACTAGAAATGGTTGAATCAGGCGTGCCAACCCCTAGTAATTCAGAATACGATAGAAGTGAATGCTGTGGATGTAGGTGTGGATGAAGAAGTGAATGCTGTGGATGTAGGTGTGGATGAAGAAGTGAATGTTGTGGATGTAGGTGTGGATGAAGAAGTGAATGCTGTGGATGTAGGTGTGGATGAAGAAGTGAATGTTGTGGATGTAGGTGTGGATGAAGAAGTGAATGCTGTGGATGTAGGTGTGGATGAAGAAGTGAATGCTGTGGATGTAGGTGTGGATGAAGAAGTGAATGCTGTGGATGTAGGTGTGGATGAAGAAGTGAATGTTGTGGATGTAGGTGTGGATGAAGAAGTGAATGCTGTGGATGTAGGTGTGGATGAAGAAGTGAATGCTGTGGATGTAGGTGTGGATGAAGAAATGAATGCTGATCGCGAGCGGATGCTGTTTATTTGGAGGAAATGGGTGCTGAACCTGTGCCATGGGTGAGTGGAGTGGGTGCATCAATGGAGTCGATGGTATAAATGATGAAGTGGATGTTCAAATGGTTCTGAAACACTTTTGCTTTGTAATGAAGTGCAATGGAGCGTTGTAAGGGGTGTAACTGACGATCACCGGCATGCACCCAGATTTCATGCAGCTATTCTGTGGTCACATAATGTGGATCCCAAAACTCGAACGGTTAGTGATTTTTTTGGATCAGCTTCCCATCACAACACTGACAGACATTGTGAAATGGAGTTCTGAAGCAATACCAAAAGGGAAGAAAGTGACAGAGTTTAGGAAGTTGCTGGGAATCATGTTTTCACTTACCAGAACAACCAAACGGCGCCAGGATTGTGGTCTAGTGAGGATTTCATCTTTCCAGCACCAAACTTTGGGTTGCGATTCGGCATAAGCAGAAATTGCCTCAATGATCTTCTCCATTATCTACGTTTTAGTCCTGCTGACGAGTACACAAACAAGGAGGATAAATGATCACCTGTGCAGAGGCTAATCAAGGGGTTTAATGGTCACCTGTGCGGAGGCTAATCAAGGGGTTAAATGAGCAGCGAGCAGCTACATTTTATCCTTGTTGGTCAATCTGTGTTGACGCATCAATGAGTGCATGGCGGGGAAAGGATGGGAACTAGTGTTCTGATGGAATGCCTCATGTCACCAAAATTGAAAGGAAGCCAAAGGGAGTGGGGGTTGAGCTGAAGGATGCCGCTTGTGCTGAAACCAAGGTCATCATAGCACTCCAAATTCAAGAAGGAAGGGAGGCCATGGCATCAAAGGAATATGTGGATCAGTATACAAAAGCAGGCACTGCTGTGGTTCTTCGTCTCACTCAACCTTGGCATGGTTCTGGCGTGTAGTAAATGGTGACTCTGTGTTTGCTAGTGTCACAACTGCCATGGCCTGCCAGGACAAAGGTTTACATTTCACAGGTCTTGTGAAAAAGGCAACAACAATGTTCCCTAAGAAGTACTTTGATATGCAGGAATATGTCAACGATGGCAGCTCTGAGACACTTACAGCTAGTATTGATGGTAACACTTTCATAGCTCACTGCTGGGCTGATACTACTCGAAAGTACTTCATTTCAACACACAACACCACATTAGATGGTAATCCACATGGGAAGAAAAGGTGGAGGGAAATTGATGATAACGAAGAACACGGCACAGAAGTCGTGTATCAGTACACCAAGAGAACAAGATTGGTTTATGATTATTTCGCTGCTGCCTCCGTAATTGATATTAGCAACCATGCCAGACAGTCTGGGTTGGCATTGGAGACAGCATGGGTAACTCAACACTGGGATCACAGAGTGATTTCAACAATCCTAGGAATTATTGCATTTCATATGTGGCAACACTTTCATCCACAAGGTAAAGATTACAGCCATGCAGATTTCACAGAGGAAGTTGCGTACCGTTTGCTGACCTCTGAAGAACCTTCTGCAAGTGAGGCTTTGGATTCAACTTTATTAGAGCCCCCAGTCAAATCACAAGCTGCATACATGACTACAAGTCACTTAGTTCACTGGATGTATACATTAGTCGTGGGAAAAGAGGGCTGAGACGTTGCTTTGAGTGTGGCTCAATTGCAGCATACTACTGCACAACCTGTTCTGATGTTATGGAAGGGAAAATAGTTACTCTCTGTGGTCTCCACTCCAAGCGTGGCAGTGAATGTTTGATGAAACATGCAGCTATGCAACTTCCATTATATTCTCAGTTACATGTATTCAGTGATCTGTACTGATGCAGCAGTGATTATTGTGCATCATGAAAACTTCTATTATTCTCAGATCTGCAATTGTACTAAAGTACATGTACTTGATGATATCATAGTCGCGTTAAAAAAAAAAATAATCATAAAAAACAAACCGTACAGCTGATTATTTACATTGTGGTTTTAAAAGAAATTCATTAGCTCTTACAACCAGTACAGTCTGCCCTCCTTATAAGCACACCACTTTATAAGCTCGTTCCCTCCTTACAAGCTCGGGGGTGTGTACCTAAATTAATTCATAACCTGGGGCAAAGGACAATGTGTCTAGTCTTTTACAGTTTGTGGGAGCATCTTTTCAGAGGAGGATTTTAGGCATCTAGTGTGTTTGCAGGACACAATGCTGTCTAATGTGTTTGAAGCGTAATTAAATTCATACTGTTATTGTAGGTACACGCAAAAAAACATTCGTTACAAGCTCAAATTCCTTTTAAGCTCAGGGAACAAACATGGAGCTTATAAGGAGGGCAGACTGTACTGTTAACCTAGGTACACACAGATAAATGTTAGCTCCAGCGAACATCAGCGTTAACACAGCGCGGTAGATCTATGGCTATGGATAGCAATGAAATTTAAGCTTCTATATACTATATTGTCCCTTTTTAGTGCCCCATGCCTTCATGGCCTTTGTATGCATTTCTTATGAAATTAGGTATTGTCCCCGAGCATTCTTCAACTGCGGAGGTTCAATTGTGCATAGAATGTCTTCTTCTTTCATCCAGCATTTGTCCTCTCTTTCTGGAAAGACATACATGTGTTTTCTTGTTGCCCATAGGGTACATAAACTTGACAAGATGATCAATGAATTCTGTACAGCTCTCTACCACCATGGCAAACCAAACCTGATCGTCATACAAGCAAGCTACATACCCACCTACTGTTACATCTGGAAGCTCTTCTTCTTGAGTGGGATGGGCAGTAACATCGACAATACATTTTCGTTTTCCCAAAGAGAAATCGTGTACTGCTAGACAGGTGGTAGACTGAGAAATGTATCTGTGGTATCTACGAGTACCTTTAATAGTGTGACTGTTGTTAAAACGAGTCTGAACCAATCTGTCAACCTCAAGAACAGATTCTTTGCTCACAAAATGAAACTGAATTCCATGCATCGTTTGTGAACAAAATTCAAACATGTCCTTTGGAGTAAGCACTTACAGGTCGCTGCAGACTAGCTCTTAGGGTACCACGTTTTACTGCACCTTTTCCATGCGAGGTGGCACAAAAGTTACATTCAGCGAGCAAGCCAAAGTCCAGTTCATGATGGCAAAGGTTAACCAAATTGTACCGGTTCTTATGCTGTCCACCACAGCCATCAGTGAAATAGTGTACTTTCAAAATGGAGGGATGCTTGACCTTTAAAGTTTGTAGTAGAACTTTCTGGAACTGGTATACTGTGCTAGCACTGTGTTCCTTGCAGTCGCTGATTACACAGTGGCTTTCAGCTTGAAGAACACCCTCAGCAGTTTTGTAGTACACTACATAGGGATGGAGTGTTGCTTGGCTGTTCTCCCAGTGAAAGCCTTGTGCCGCATCCTGGACAACCTCCCAGTGAAAGCCTTGTGCTGCATCCTGGACAACAAATGAGGAGTTCTCAGAGAAGTCACCGTGAATGATGCACTCATTGAGCGCAAGAGATTCTTTTAAGTTCTTCAAATACAACGCCTGTTTGTGTGCAATGTAGTGATGTCTTGTAAGCTTGGAGACTTTATCAGCTAAATCCTCAATAAACTCATCTACAGTGTGAGTTAATGTTAAGAGAGTACACCTGTCAGTAGTAGCCCATTGCTGAAAGGTATCTCTTCCATATTCTTCCCAATCAGTTAACAACCTTTTTAACACCTTCTTTACCAGGGCACTTTTTGCATTCACTCATCATGCACTCTTCACTTTCCAAAGTGCACACAGCTGCCTTCAAGCAATCAGTGAGATTGATTTTTCTCGTAAGAGTCATAAGCATTAGTTTTGGATTTGGATGGTAGACACAAACGCATACTGAGTGAGTTCCTGATGACCCTGCTAACACACACCAAGGAGGACGGAGAGCAGCAAATGATGAAAACCCTATTTTTATGTCTGGATGACATTTTTTGAATTCAGCATAAGAGTTCTTTTAGGTTTGCTAGCACAAGCCGTTTCTGCTTTATCGCCTTTTCACCGCTTGTCAATCTAACTCACTGTATCTTTTTTACCAGGGCATACTCTGGAAACCTCATCACACTCATCATATGCCACTACTTGAGCCTTCACTTCATCTGAAAGCTTATACCCTCTTGAAAGCTTATCAGGCATAGACAGTACACCTTTTGCTTCCCTTAGCTTGCGACTTTTTTTCACCATATAATTTGTGGCCTGAAAAAACCGCTGTGTTTCTTCAATGGTGAAAGGGGACAAGGTCAGGATTTGCAATTTTTCTTGGTACGATGTACTTTTGCTGAACTTTTCCATCAAGTTCTGATAGATTGCAATGTCGTCACCTCTTGGTTTTTTGACAGGTTCCTCCACACCATCTAAGGATGTTTGATAGAACTCTTCCAGCTTCCTTTTTAAGGCAGTTGATGCTTGGTCTAATTTCCTTTTACCCCGTGACATCTTCTGCAAACTATTCAAGCCACCTAAAAATAATGGACAAGGGTTTCTAAATTGGTATGTCTAGGGTTTGGCTGCTCAACTTACCAAGTTTAACTGGAGACTCTCCCAGACACTCAAGGACTAAGCTGGTGTCTTCAACACAGACCTCACGAGAAGCAGTAATTTCATCAGAGATGGATGTGGAAGGTGAGTCTTGATCCTCTGCTTGTGGTGGGATGTCAGGCTGAACTGAACTGACTGCACCTTCAAAACACTCACTAGTAGCCTCCTGTTATGACATTAGATTCACAAAACGAGCTCTGCATTGAGGACACAGCTTGTCTCTGGGCACCAAAGAAAATCCCAATTTCAAAGCATCGCTCCGAAGCGTACGTGTGATGTTTTGCAGGGATTTCTTTCTCTGACTGTTGTGCAGCTGGAAAGAATTGCAACATTTTCTCTGCCAAGGTTGAAACCACTAGAACTTGCTCGTGATGAGAACAGATATCAGTGATGGCTGCAACTGGTAGTTTTGAATGCAAAGAAAGCAGCTCTAGCTCATCATTAGACACTGGTCTTAACGTCTCTGCCTTCGCATTGGTCTTCAAATAACATCTTCCAAGCATTTCAAAGCTACATGATCTTCGATGCGACATTTTCGAAAGCAACAATAACCGAGCAACAATAACCGCTTAAGTGATTCGTGAACTGGCATGCAGCTAGGGTGTGTATCCGGATAGTTGTAAAAGTATGAATTATTTGGATACCGACTTTTTTCCCCACAATCCGAAATCCGGTATCTGACAATTTCGAATCCGGATTATCTGGATAATTGATAACCATTAAAACCATAGTATTAAAAACAAAATGGCGGGTGATAAGAGGGTTCAAGACTGGTGATTTCGTGCTTTGCAAATGGGATGGTGACGCTGACGATGATGGAAGAGAGAAGTGGCTACCTGTGCACCTCGGTAAGTGTAGTGAGAACAATACATGGGATGTCTTTTAGCTGAGAAGAAAAGATAATGTCCTAGTCAGCGAATTGATTGATGGAGAACCGTCGATGTCTCAAGGGGTTGTTCAAAGTGATCTTCGGTCAATGGATGAACGGAAAATTACAGCTTTGAAGCCAAAAGGAGTGCGAAGCAGTGGATCAGCGTGTTGGGCGTACTTCACTGAGCCTGTACATAAAGAGAATTTGAAACGTGTCACCTATTGTTGCATTCAGAATGAGAAGGGTGAACAATGTAGCCAAGCTTTAAATATTACTGCTGCCGGCACCGGTTCAATGATAAATCATTTAAGTGCAAAACATGGCATTTGTTTACAGCAGGGATTGTGCCCATCATCCTCAACAGCAACTTCTTCAAAGTCAGTGGTAGTGTGGCAAGAAAAGTGTGATGAACTTTTCTTAAAACCTTACAACAGAGAATCTGCAGCATGGAAATCCAGATTTTCAGCATCATGCAAATTCATAACAAACTATATGTGACCAATAAATCTTGTGCAGGGTAAAGGCTTTAAAGAGTTTTGTGCTGTCATGGACCCCAGGTATTCCATACCAAATGCAGTGACAATTAATTCCCAGATACAAAATGACTACACTGCAATGAAAGAACGAGTTTGCAAAACATTACAATCAATGCCCAAGAAACACTCATGGCCAGCTTTTGGTATCCACAACAATTGATTGCTGGTCTAGGCTAGATCAAAAGGGATTCTTTGGTGTTACTGCGCATTGGATAACATTGGATAACATTGGATAACATTGGATAACATTGGATAACATTGGATAACAAGATTTTCATATGAGGTCAGTAACATTAGCAGCTGCTGCTTTGGAGGTATTGCTAAATGAAAAGGATGAAGTTGTACATGAAGATGCTGATACAATTGTATTGTACTATTGTATTGTAATAGTAAAAGCATTCAGCATGACAGCTGATGGACCAACTGTGATGGACAAAGTAAGACGTGTATTATATGATAAAGATAATACTTTTGGTCTTCAATGTCTGGCACACATACTGCACAAGGCTATTGGGCACTCCCTAGAAACTGATGGAGTTAAGGAACCTGTGGCAGCATTGAGTGAAGGAATAAATCGTATCAAAAAAAGCAACATTGCATCGCAAGAGTTAGCACTTATGGTTCGCAAGCTAGAACTAAAAGGTATACTTCATCCTGACCAGCCTGCTCCTGAAAAGTTGGTTGTGAATGTAAAGTGGCGATGGGGTGATTCATGCAAAATGATACAGAGATATTTAGAGCTCAAACCTGCATGTGACATGCTGCAGGATAGTGGGCAATGGGGTTTCGATATCTTGTCTCTTAATCATAGTGACAAACATCTGTTAGAACAGATTGAATCCTACATGTATCTTACTCCTGTTACAAAACAGATATTTTCTGTTGAAGGAGAACATTACGTTACTCTGTCAACTGCAATGCCTAAAGTCAAATATCTGTTGGACAAGGCTCTTGTGTCTGTTCCCTCAGATGCATTGTGCATCACAATAGCAAAGACAGTATGTAAGGATGACCTATTATCAACGTTATGTAAACCTGTATATGGAAACCAATGAACTTGATGACCTTGTACGTGGTTTGCTATTTGCTGCAGCATACCTTGATCCACGTTTCAAGTCATTTGAACCTTTCGTTCATGTAAGCAATTGAAAAGAATCAATTGCTTTTGCAGAGAAGCACATTAAGCTCTATCATAAAAGCCTTTCACAATGTGACCAAGTACTACCAACTCCAGAACCATGTATTGAACCACCTTCAAAGAGGGCAAAGCTTCATGTGTCTTCAGTGGATGATGACTTCGCCACTTTTATGTCAGCGGGTCATCAAGTTGAAGCAAGTTCTAGCTCTGGAACTTCAAGGGTTGATGCTTCAAGAGCTTTGACTACAGAATTGGCTCAATACTCAAAGATTGCTGTACAACCTCTTAGGATGACCCCCTTGACTGGTGGAGAGGGGAAGAAAAAGATTCCCAGAGCTTGCCAAGGTTGCAAGGGTTGTTCTTGCTATTCCTGCTACGAGTGCTCCAACAGAAAGAGTATTTTCTAAAGTTGGACGAGTTTGTGCTAGAGAAAGAGCCCACATGAATCCCATCATGGCTGATGCGTTAACGTTTCTCGCCAGCAATTGCGCTTGGAAATAAACGTTCGCCCTATTGCAATTTTGAGTATGTAATCTATTTATGCTATCGTATACTGCAATGTAATTTCATTTAGTACATGCAGTATGGATCAACAATAATGCGGATAAATCCGAATTATCTGGATTCCGGAATCCGGAATCCGGATAGTAATATTGCCGACGGATATAAACCCTACATGCAGCGCTACCGCTTTTAAACATCAAAGGAAGCTTCCTGCGCGTTCGTATTGCGCTAACAAAGGAACCTTCCCATATTGTGCTAACAAAGGAACCATCCTGCGCGTATCGCATTGTTAGCGCGATAGTCTTTGTTCGCTTACATGTGCCGTTCATAGGTAACACAGAAGTCATTGTAATTCTTTGAACGTAACAATGCTTATATACACTGTGAAGTTATGATCAGCTTTAACCTGGTTTTCTAATTATTCAATCAACAATAGCCATTACCATTTTGATATACATTGTAACTAGTATTTACATATCCTTCAGAGGGCTTCTCAGACCAATTAATGCGTTATCATTGCAACTCGTCCCTTTTGAATGATATTAAAATGCATATAACATCCGTACTAACATCCGTACTGGGAGTGAAAGTGAATGTTTTCATAACACGATGTGTTGCACTATGGCTGTGCAATTGCATGGTATTTGCCAAAAAATAAATTACTTTTAAAGATATTAAACTTCCTCTTGAAATTTACGTTTAATCAAGTATTTCCTAATCAGTTGTGGGTGTGGTCATTCAATTAAATACAATTACTCCCATGGTTAATATATATGATAATTTAATATGAGGAGGTGCAATGTTATTGGTCAGGTGATCTGTGCTAGAATAGAATGTCCCTGTTATGATGTCATTGATACGAAGGGG
>JABACO010000014.1:1024942-1103467 GCA_013339895.1 Ephydatia muelleri
TCTTCCTTTCTCTTTCACGGGTCACCGTCGCCAAATAGAAGGCCAGATGATTTCTTGGATCAAGTCTACTAACGTTTTGCCTACAATCTTTTGCCGCAGTACCTGGTTTAGGTATTTGAGGTTCCTGGGAAGCAGGCAGGCACACTCAATGATGCCTTTTTGTGTGTATTTGAATGACTAATCAGCTTCCAACCTATGTATGAAAAAACGTACACTGGTAAGTAAATGGAGCATAGTCTTAAAAGGCAATTATCATTCATCCATATTTATTTACTCACTTGGATCTGACCAATCATCAGGCTTTTTCATCTCTTCGGTTTGATAATCTTCACCTGCTGGTAGTTTTGCCTCATCAGTTCTATCATCTTCACCAGCTGGTAGTTTCACATCATGTGTTCTATCATCTTCACCTGCTGGTAGTTTCACTTCATGTGTTCTATCATCTTCACCAGCTGGCAGTTTCACTTCATGTGTTCTATCATCTTCACCTGCTGGTAGTTTCACCTCATGTGTTCTATCATCTTCACCTTATTTGGAGGTTCTGATTGCAAAGCTTTCATTAATGCAGCCTCCGTGTCCATTACAAGAGGAGTCTTCACCTTCTTCAATGATGGTATGTTTTTGGCACATTCATGAAACATCTCCTTATGTGTTTCAGTGAATTTACGTTCATGCAATAGACACATTGCTGGTATGCATGGTCATTCCTTAAATATTATTTGATGAAATATTAACGGTGACACATAGAAATCACCTAATTGAAATGTTGTGTCATATGATAGTAATTGATCTCCACCGATATGTATCACTCTGTCAGCTTCATCAAGCAATTCTTTAAGACCACAAACACAAACAAGATCTGGAAATGTGGTAATTCTCCAAAAAAAAAAAAGCCAGCTATGTCATATGCAATTTCATGCAAGTTACAGATGTCATCTTTTGAAATTTTGGTACTATGCAAATGCTTATACCTAAGGTTACGCAACTGCTTCATATCCCTTGGTTTCTGAGTGGGCACAAACTCTGGTAAGCAATCAACACTTGAAATTTCCTTTTTATACCACCACACTTGCTGTATTGTGAATATACTGGCTTTTCATGATCTTCAAAGTAGAGGGACATGTTGTAACAAATGATGCTGATGGGTCACCTTTTGCATTGCGATGACAAAATGGTATGGCTACCCTTTCATTTCCAAGGTAATGAATGTTTTACTGCTAATTAGCTGGTAAGCATGCTTGCAGTCTTTGGATAGACCATTTGGGGTATCTATAATAAAATAGGACTTTCTCACGCAAGGATTTTTTTTGAGGTAATATTTTAACTCCTTATGAACATACAGCATCAATATATGAAGAGCTACAAACATATAGTAATAGTAACAGTCAGTGCTTTGGAAAGTAATAAAAAATGCTCTGTCATGCAAGTGGTTGTGGGTCTCTCCGAGCAATTTTATTACTTATCCAAAGCACTGTCAACATTGCCAAATGTTGATATACGGATCAGGTGTGCTCAAGTTTTTTTTTTCATGCTGATACAAGTTCTTAAACAACGAGTGATGTACTAAACACTGAATGCAACGACGCTGAGTAATTACCTTCTTTAATAGCGTTCAACGCTTTATACAGGTAAACGTCGTCACCTTTGGGGTTCACCGGAGGATCATTTGCAGGCGATGTTAGGAGGATAGCTTCCACTTCACGTAAAGATAGCGATTTTCGACAAAATAATACAATAGGTTCTGCGTCCATGTCAACTCACTTCGGAGCAGCTGCTACATGTAAAATGCTTTCAGGGCCCTGCTTTCACACCTTATGCACGCATGCGTATCTGTTCCGTTAAATAGTCACGGAACGGAACGGAATATTCCGTGACGTTCCCGCGTTCCGTTCCGTGTTTTAGTAAGGCCCCACGTCAGACGTGGTATTTATAAAGCTAATCACAGAGGGTTAGGGTGTAATATACCTTGCCTTCCACATTTAGTTGTGTTTGATGTTGCACGCGGTCCTGACATTTTGACTCATTCAAGATCTCAACACGATGAGCTCACATATACATGTAACACGTTCTTAATTACAGCAGATGCCCAATACCACTCATATACCCTACCTCTGTGTGTGCATGCTGCATGGCCATTTTACACAGTCAAGTCATTGCACGTATGCACACACGCGTGCGCACACACATACACGCACAATCACGCAGATACTACTTTAATAGAGCACAATGCCTACAGATGCAAACCAGATCAGCTAGTGATATCATTCTCCACATTATCTCATCAGTTGACAGGTTCATAATGTCACATGAATCAGTTACCTTCACTTCTTATATTCATTCTTCAACAGTATTTGTCTGTAAAGTGCAGTTTGTATCAATTGGTGAGTACAGACTGTACAGTATCATGTATACTGTTTTGTATACAGTGTTTGCGTGAATGCAGATTTGCTTATACATGATCGTGCTGCTAGCACTATGGAACACGCTGAGAGTCAGTAATATTTAATGCCATCAAGGTTGGTGTGCCCACAATGTGACATTGAGAAAAGTATACCAACCGAGCACAGGTTAGTAATCACTTGCTGTACATCACATGTCCATCAATGATGATGGAAGGTATACAGCAGACTCAACACACTGACCTGCAGATATACATAACACGATGCAGGGCAGTGTACCACTACATGTCCATGATCAAGCATGTATGCACACATGAGCTACACGTATGAAATACATTGTATGTGCAAGTCTTTCAGGTACACAGCACCATCTATAGTCGCGAGAGCTCAAAGAAAGGGCGTTGCTGAAAGCTGTCTCTAAAAATTCAATAGCATAGTTTAGTTTGGGTACATGTATATACATGTACCGTCGATCAGTCCGGATGTGGGAATTTTTGAGGGGGCCGCTTCAGCTAGAATACCGTACTGCATGTATTTGAATGGATCATGGGGAACAGGAGAGCCGCAGTGTTATGCATTCTCATCGGTCTCCTGTCTTTGTTGTGCGATGCTCAGTCTCCAACATTCACACGGGCGACGGACATCGCTGTTAGCTCCAGCGGCCAGGTGTTCGTAGGAGACAGTGGGAAGGGTGTGCTGTACAGATTGGACAGCAGTCTGGTCCAGCAAGAATCGGTGGCGCTTCCAAGCGGAGGATCCATTTTAAGACTGGCGCTGACCCCGGACGAGAGCAGACTTGTCGCATGCCTAAGCAACGGAAACTGTATCGCCTATGACGCCAACAACCTGGCCAAAGGTCCTTTACGCGTGTTTCAGGGCATCCTGTCTAGTAGTGACAGCGTGGCTTTGGTGAGTGCCCCGGTCAGCGGAGGAAGAAACAGCTTCTACGTAGGCAGTAGCAACGGTACCGTGATCTTTATTGGTCAGTACGGACTTGACGGGACAGCTGGGAATGTGAGCAGGACATCGGAAAACCTGTTTAGTGTGACTGCAAGTTCGTTCACTCGCAACTGGTATGGAGGGTTTGTGGCGGGCTCATATACGTACTTTGTGGTACTGGATGTGAGCACATATGCTATGTCCAGGCCTGGAGTGAGAGTGTTGAGAGTGTGTGACAACAGCAACGAGACATCAGTGGTGGCCATGTATGAAGCTGAGATAAACTGTTTTAGCGTAACTGCTGTGGATCCCTCTAGTGTGCTTCTGGGTGCATCCCTGCTAGAGTCATTCCCCAGTGGTGGAGCCAGCACACTTGTCATTGGACTTTCCACTCCAAACGTTTCTCCTTTAAGCCGTGTGTGCACTGTTGGGCTGCCTTCAATCGATAGCTCCATGAACAGTGCCTCTTGCTTACCCACTGTCTTACCTTGGAGGGCTGCTACCACCAGTAGTCTGTCATGTCCCAACAGATGTACCATATCATCCCCAGGGGCCATTGGAATACCAAGTGACACATCTAATGCAGCTTATTTGAGCACCTCCTCCAACACCTACACCTCTACCTTGGCATTCAACTACGAGTCCCGTGCATTACTGTTCATAGCCTACACTGACACCAGTGGAGCATTCATACAGGAGGTGAGGGTAGCACTAAATGAGAGTAAAAAAATAAAATAGTTTAATTTCTTCATCCTTCCTCCCCAGTACAACATAACCACAGCTCCTCCTGCAGTATCATTTGCCACATGGTCGATGCCTGGTCCTGTGACCAGACTGACATGGACCAGTGGACAGAACTATGTCTATGCCATCACAAGCACTTCAGTAGGTCAATGAACATGTAGGGTGCTCATTTGAGCCCTCCCCCTCTTCCTTCATAGGTGGTCCAAGTTCCCATTGAGCAGTGTTCCAGTTTCACTGGTTGTCTGAGCTGTGCAGCTAATGTGAACCCTCTGTGTGGATGGTGTACTGTGGAGCAGAAGTGTTCTCGGAGGTCACAGTGTCTGAACAGCACAGTGTCATCAAGATGGGTACAGGGAAACACAAGCCAATGTCTCTCCAACACCATTGTGACTCCAACAACATTTACATTGGAGAGGCCAACTAATGTAAGTGACAAAGTTGTGATGCATGTGGTCTACGCATCACATCTAGTCTAGTACCCTGACCCAATTGTACGCAATGATGATTGTCGCTTACAATATAAAATGCCAGTGTGGAAAAATGGTCCGATTTTTGGTGATTGTGCCCCAGAATTTAGTGTACCAATCAAATTGTTAATTCATAAGCAACAAGTCATGGCTGTAAACTGCTTGGATTCTTCTGATGTGTTTTTATAAGCTTGCCAATGTGTTACAATGCTATCTTGCCACGTTGCAAGGCAAGTAGTATTGTATAGTACACCATTGGTGTCAATTGCGTGGCACATCTGTTATCATGGTGACAACACAAACATTACTTGATTATTAACACAAAATCAATTACCAAAGTGTGTGATTGTTTTCCCAGGATCAAGTATCTAACAAACAGGGCCTTCATGATTCTTATCATTCCTAGATAACTCTGACAATCAGTTCTGGTCTTCCTTCTCCACTCACTGGAGAGAGTTTCCTGTGTTTGTTGAGCACTGGTAATGGAGTGCCCATCTCAGTACCATGCTCACGGGTCAACCAGACCACCTTTACATTCAACATCACTGGTGCTATATCAAAATTGAACACCCCAAAGCTAGGCATGTGATCATTGAGTAGTGTGCACATGATGATCATGTGATCCAATGGCATCTTTCAGTGGTGAATATTGGCTTTGGTAGCTCTCTTTTGAACATGCCCTTTGCTACAAGTAGACTGACCACATACAACTGTGCTGCAGCTACAAGGTAGGGTCATTCCATAAACATAAAGTGAGGCCATTATACAATTTCATTTTATGCACAGTTGTATCAGCTGTCTGCAGACTGATGGTGTGTGTGGATGGTGTAATGTGGAGAAGAGATGTACTGCAGTGAACACATCTTGTAGTAACTTCATCTCTGTGAGTCAAGGTGTCTATTCCACTGGTTGAATTGACACAAACTACCATTACATCATCAGGTGACCCCAGCTGGTGGTCAGACATATTTAGATGTGTGTCCATCTCTGCTCAATGGTTCCTACCTGTTACCTGTGGCTGTCAATAGACCACTGGTACTGAACACAAAGAACCTTCCGCCACTGGTATGATGAGAGCAGATTAATGAAATGGCCAATAACTGTTTCTTTCAAAATACAGATCAGTGGATATATGTACACCTGTAATGTTACACAACCAAATGGACCTAGCATAACTCTGCCTGCCAACTATACCAACACTACCTCCATTAGTTGTGTGTATACAGCAGCTCAGGTGAGAGTGGGATGATGTAATCTCCTTTATCAAGATAGCTGCCTCTCCCTCCAGATCTCCCTTTCTGATGGAACCTCTACTATACTAGCTAATATCAATCTTATTTGGACCAACAGTGGTACAGTTGTGTATCCAATTGATCCTCTTGGAGTCATCCGAGGTGAGGACATGGGTGTTTAGGTCTGGCCTCATTCTTCCATCCTCATCTTCAGTGACACTGTACAGCTGTTCAGCATTCTTCTTTACTTCATGTACCTCCTGCCTGGCTGTCAACATTGGTACTGGATATGGCTGCGGATGGTGTGGTGGTACCAGCAGATGTGTTGAACCAGAAACCTGCCCTTCTATTACTAACCAACTACTCAATTGTCCCTCTCCTGTGTTGAGGTCTGTCTCTCCATCCTCTGGTCCATTTGGAGGAGGGACAAGACTGACCATCACAGGCACTGACCTTGGAGTGACAGTTGGGGACATCTCTAATGTGACTGTGGGAGGAGTGAACTGTTCGGTACAGCCAGATGGATTCAAACCAGGGGCACAGTTTGTGTGTGTGACTGGGAATTATTCCTATGGAGGAATGCCACAGACTGTCCCTATCAGTGCAACTATGAGATCTGGTAGTGTGGCAATAGCACAGTACACATATGTGAGGCCATTCATCTCTTCAGTGTTCCCAAAGTCAGGACCAATGGCAGGAGGTACTAATGTAACCATTGAAGGAATGTCCCTGAATGTTGGTAATGGAGTGAAAAGAGTACTACTGAATGGAGACATGTGTGTCATATTGTGAGTTGACGGTTTCCATCCACCATGATGTGTCCATGACCAATGTTGTACACCTCCACAGACAGTCGTCACTCACACAGGTCACATGCACATCATCTGCACAGAATGTGACAGGTGTTGGTGTGGTGACAGTGTACATTGACAATGAAGTGACCATCAACAATGCAGTCACCTTTGAATACACAAACAATCCTAATTACACTTCAGTGTCTCCTGCTCGAACCATACCAGCGTAAGTCCTAACAGATCAATATGATGGTCATACCATTGCTTGGTGTTCACTCTTACTCAGTGGAGGTATCATTCTGACCTTCAATGGAACATACCTCAATGTCTCTCAGAAGGCTTTGCTGGTGATAAACGGAATGGCAGGAGTAAGATATGGAAACAATAATTATTTAGTTATCCATATTCACTGGCTCCTCCCCATCTTACCCCACATCTCTATCTTAGACATTCCCATGTGACCAGACCTTCACCACTCTCAAGTGTTATGCTCCACCCCTGGGTTCAAATCCCATTGGGTCAAGCCTTTCTCCAGGTGTTGACTACACCATTGTGATGGATGGAGCTCCTGGCCCAAATATCTTCATTGGAGTGGTTCCGAATCCTGTCTTCACTTCAATCAATCCAAATGACCTGACACAGGTGATTGGATCAGCCAAGATCATTAGAATCAATGTAAGCTACATCGTAGCTATACCAGGGGTTGAAGTGACCTTCTCTGTGATACCTTTTTGTTCAGCTGTAATACTCCCTCTTGAGAAGTTATTCTTTGTAAATTGAATAGCGGTGCCTGGTACTTATCTTATCATAACAATATCCTGTCTATAATAACGTTCCAGACAGGGGTATTGTTATATCAGGCACCAGCTATTCAATTAGCAAGAATAACTTCTGGAAAGATAGCACGAAGTATTATAGTGGAACCAAAGTTTCAGTCCGTCCCTGGGAACTGCAAAAACTAGTACAGACAACCCGGTTGTCCCAAATTTCAAATTTTTTGATTTGGCACATTGTCATATATAAGTATGACAAGGATTAAAATGTTGTCTGTTTTGAGGACAGTAGAAGCAACGACCATGCCGTTACATCAACCTGAAGCCTCAGAAGTGTCACAGCCTCAAAACTTCATTGCCGTAACCATAATGGTTTTAAAGAACTAGTCAAACTTTTCACATCTTACAATTAGCTATTGAACCCAACAGACTAGGCTAAAATAGTTTACTAATTGATAAATGAACTGAACAAATGTATGAAACGTTTTGTGAAATAGAAACATAGGTGTCAAAACCTTGACTAACTTGATGTATTATTGCCCTATATGAGGGGTTGAAGTGATGTTCTCTGTGATCCCTTATGCCAGGGTATGAACATCATGAATGTTGATATCCTTTCTGAGATCATGGTGACTGTCGGAGGAGAGAGGTGTACAATAGACCTGGGAACTACAACTGATACTGTAAGGAACATTGCATGATCTGGTACCCAGACCCTATTCTACCTAAATGTCCCTCCAGGTCCTATCCTGTCAGCCTCCTCAAAGCCTCTCCACTTCCTTTAAGAAGCGACAGTCTTCTTCTAGTGGCAGGGTATGATCTTGAGTTCATGCTCTATTAGTGTAGCTGCAAGCGAATAATAATTACGCTAACTAAATTTTTTAAAGTGCTTTCTAAAAATATTAACCAAATAAAATCATCAACAATAATGTTATTAAATGTAAATTTATAATATGCAACAACCTGTATTGTATGATGATTATTATTTTTTAGTGGATGATAAAGTTCACAATAATTATGTAAATCAATCATACAAACGGCTAGCTGACCTACTATCTGAATAGCAAGACAAAGCATATTCCCTCACTATTGGTTGGCTGAGATGTTGTCTGACTTTAGCCATACTGTGCAGTGCTATCATATGCCTGCAAGGAAGCAGGTCTTCTTACCACCACTCTGTTTATTGTGATCCGGCCCTAGCAGTACATGAGGGCAGAGTCTCATTTAGGCTGATTTGATCACATATGTTAGTGTGTATTTATTGTTATTGTACTTACTAATCTGTTATACGTTGCGTTGTTATGTATTAAATACAAGAGTGATCAATTCTTTCAATTGCTACATTTTTGTTATTAAAAAATTCAAATCAGCAAATCAAGCTTGATAACGCTCAAACAATCAAGAGTCTGTGTAGTTTAATAACTCTCCATCAAGTTTAATTAAGGTATTTGATGATCAGTGATTGAGTTATTTTTATCTAAGTACGAAAGTAGTATAATGGGCAAAGCAATTAGCCTTAATAATCCATTAAACATAACATGATATTTAACTTTAATAACACAGTATTTACATTAGTGAATTGAAATCTAATCAATCCAAACAAGATAATGTGACCATAGGCTAATGAAAAGTAGTTATTAAAATTGAATAATAGTATACGCAGCAACATGAATATTGATGATTACTGAGGGCCTTAATAAATTTGTTTTTCAAGTATTCAAATTTAGTTACTCAATTGTTTCATATGTTTACACATAAGTTATGTGACTAATCAGAGCCATCAATATACACTAACTATCCATCTAAACCTGTCATGTTCATTCATGGACACCATTTTTAAAGTGTGTGAATGTTGATCCACGTCTCCTTGTATGCATCTATTGGTTTGTGTGTGTATAATGGTATCTTTCATTCTTGTGCATGCATGAAAGTTAAAATGTATTCCTGTATATGATATGAGCAGGTGTGTAAATATTAGATCAGGTACACTCATTGATGCTGCTTCTAATGTGTGTGTGTGTGTGTGTGTGTGTGTGTGTGTGTGTGTGTGTGTGTGTGTGTGTGTATGTGTGTGTGTGTGTGTGTGTGTGTGTGTGTGTGTGTTTCTACAGGTAGTGATTTCTGTAGGCCAATCCCTTTCCTACACACTTGGTAGTATCACCTTTTTGACAAATGCTGTGGTGACATCAGCTGTACCATTCCCGATATCTGGTGTGGCTGGAGGTGTGGCAGGGGGAGGGGTTGGTCTCATCCTCCTCCTGGTTCTTGTTGTGGCCATCATTGTGGTGGTCTACAGAAGGGACTCTGTGAAGAAAAGACAACAAGTGAGTGCTCTTATGGTGCAGATGGAGACACTGGAGACCAATATGGCTGAAGAATGCAAGAGAGGTAAAGATACCTTGGTGTTGCCACTCCTGAATGCTGTCTAAAATTGAACCCAAGACCTCATTATGTTCAATTCTGTACACAGTCCAGCAGTCTATGATTACAAAACAACTGTTTGGACTAAAGTAGTATAAGTTTATTTTACAATATAAATATCGAAGACACACATATATAAAACTAAAGATAGACAAACACATACATAGGCGGTCATCTTGCTTTTTTAATTCAATTTGAATTTTAACCAACTCTATGATGTACTATAAGCTGATTATGATATAATTGTGTATTTCAAAAAATTATTCCATTAACCATTTTTTTAACTAAAATCAAGACAAACCGTATCCGTTAAGTCATTAATTCGCGATTTGCGAATCAACGAATATTCCCGTACATCTTCCCATAGACATGTATGGGTACTTCAATACCAAGCACGCCAGATTTTTCTCAGCATTTGTCATGAGGAATTACACTACATTTGCCAAGATTTGTAGTGGGGTCGCCGTATTTTTCCTATTTAAGACGTCGCTTCTCTAGGATTGTATGGTATATAAACCATACATCGACTAGGGAAGCGCCATCTTAAATAGGAAAAATACGGCGACCACACTAAAAATTATGGCAAATGTAGTGTACTAACAATCCCACGTGACAAATGCTGAGAAAAATCTGGCGTGCTTGGTATTGAAGTACCCCATACATGTCTATGGGGAAGATATACGGGAATATTCATTGATTCGCAAACCGCGAATTAATTACTTCTGACTTTTGACGCTCATTTCTGGATATGAGCTATCATAGATGTCTGTGACATAAAAGACACGTGGACCAGAAATGCCCTGGCATTTGAACGAACAAGAGTAGCATTTGCAGCAGCTGAACCAGCCATTACTCTCACTTCAATAATAATGTTTGGTTTCAAAGCATGGAGGTAATGGAGATATCAAGTGATGCAGGTTTGCTACCAGCACCCAATTATCAACCTACATATCAGATGGTCGAGTGTTCACTAGATAATCCCCAACCACTGCATGCATCAAGTCTTGGATTAGAAACTGTCTGTTTGATAGACAATATGTGCGTTTATTATGAATGATAATAGTGTACATTTATTTACCCTGCTGCTGTATGTATGTTCTATATAATAATTCTATATATTGTTGTATGAGAAAAATAACTAATAATAACTACATGCACTTTAATAAGTTAAACTATTGTTTAAATGCATGTAATCATTTGCAATAAATTATTGTGTAGCACAAAGTACATCAGATGGGTATTAATTAGACAAATCTCTTACCCATTCCTATATTTTATTTTCACACATTCCAAAGGACCACCCCCAGTTATAGCAGATTTTTTGAGTGAGTACACAGGGACCATTGTCTCCAGTGATCAGATCCGTGTGATGCACACAATTGGAGAAGGTATGCTTCCAATAGCATATTTCACTTTGCCATCACTTAAAAGTACTCTTTGGGGGAAAAAAGGTGAATTTGGAGTTGTGTACAAGGCACATCTCCTGCAGTTGAACACAAGAGCTGAACCTCAACTGGTGGCTGTCAAGACATTGAAAGGTGCAGTCATTGAGGTGGTAGTGCTTCCTTCATCACAATGAAGTGCTCCATTAGGTCTCTTCACAATGAATGATCTCTGCAGCATGATGGGAGAAATCTTGAAGATGCAAGACTTCCATCACCCTCATGTGATGACCCTGATAGGAGTATCCTTTGATGCCAATCATACACCCTCCATGGTAATGCCCTTCATGGCCAATGGAAGTCTTCTCTCATACCTCAAGAACAACAGATCTTCTCTTTTATTAGCTCAGGCTGCAGATGAAGAGAAAGTGAGAGATTCTGTAATTGTGTACCTATTTCATGCCCTTGATACCTCACTGTAGATACACACAGCACAGAAGGCTCTTAATGAAGATGTGCTACCAGGTAGTGCAAGGAATGGCATACCTTGCTGAGAACAAGTTTGTACACAGAGACCTAGCAGCTAGGAACTACATGTGAGGGATTACGATGTTGCATGGTTCATACAGTGATGAGATGTGGTGCAGGATTGATGAAGATGGTGTGATCAAAGTGGGAGACTTTGGTCTGTCAGAGGATGTGTACAGGACAGGGTACTTCAGACTGGACAAGGGATCATCAGGAGTGAGACTGCCATTCAAGTGGCTGGCTCCAGAGAGCATTCAAGATGGAGTATTCAATGAAAAGACAGATGTGGTGAGCTCTTTAAACAGTTCCCTAGACCCATAATTGCAACCTATGGGAGTGTTTTATTTCCTATTCCCTGTCCCTCTTCAGTGGTCATATGGTGTGACATGCTGGGAGATATTCACTTGTGGCAGACTTCCCTATGCTGGTGTGGACCCATGTGACCTCCCAAAGCTTCTAGAAAGAGGGAGGAGACTGGAGAGACCAGAAAATGCAGCATGTCCTGAGACAATGTCAGCCAAAATGGACACACTATCTGCAGTTATTCAAATTGTCTGATTTCAGGTACTCACTGATGTTAAAATGTTGGGATTCAAACCCAGAGGACAGACCTTCCTTCATCAAGATTGGCTCTTCTCTTTCAAAAGCACTGATGACAATGTCAGGATACCTTGATGTCTGCTTAGTGTCTGACGGAGCAAGGGCACAGCTTGCCCCACAATGCTGCAAAGAACAAGGGACATTAGTAAGAGGAAGCCTTGGGTTTGCCACCTTGGCTTCCCAGCTTTGGTTTGTTCCTGAACATCACTGTTACATCAACCTCACACGGGTGTATAGCTGCCTTGCATTTCGAGCTTTTGATGCTTATTTTCCTGTCAACATTATTTCAAAGAATTTAATGGCTAAAGTTTGGAGGATTTGATGATAGATCAGGAAATACCAATTGAACTAATCATGTAGTTAGAAGTATAACCCTTGAACTGTAGAGCTTTAAAGGTATTTCACGCAATTTTATATGTTTAATTAAATGGAGTGATGACTCTGATTGTCTTTATTTATGTTCAATGCTTGTCATTAATACTGGGTATATCTCAATACATCCTCATGCATAGACCAATGATATGGCCCTCAATCCTGTGACATCTGAAAGACATGACATGGAAGTGGAGAGAATTGAAACTGTTGCATGCGAAGCATATACATTAACTTCTTCAACAATCAAGTAGTTTATCTGATAATTGAAATTTATTCGTGTCTTGCTAAGGACTTGATGGTTACACCAAGTCATGCGCTTAAGTATACATGATTGTTGTGTTATTGAAATTGAGATTATTTTTAATTACAACACAACTACAGATTATAATTCTTTTATGTTCAATGCTTGTTGATATAAAATCATATAGGTCGATCATATGGAACTCATTCCTGTGGCATCTGAAAGACAGGACATGGAAGGGAAGAAAATTGAAATGGTTTCATGTGAAGCATATACATCCACTACTTCACAGGAGTTTGGAATCCAGGTACATTTGAGCAAACAAAATGTTTTGCTGAAACACAGTACCTGCACTACTTCCTCCCATTGCATTTAGCCTCCAGTCCCTGATGACAATGATGATGGACACAAACAAATGGAAGTAATCACTGACAATGGATACATTTAATTCCCTGCTTGTATCAATGATTTACCTCTACAGATACATGTGCAATTGATATATAGACCCAGTATAGCATATACTGTCTTTGAGAAAGTGTTTATACATTATTATAAAGTGTTCCTCCTGAAGCTGCAGTATGTATGATTACTGGAAGAGTGGTGAAAGCACATGCAGTTTTTTTTCAAAGTTAGATGTTGATATGGCTGTTTGCTACCATGTTTAGGGGATGGGTAAACAGCTGTACAGAACTTTCATTCTATTTTGACCTGCAACTGGGTCTGCATTCAGTCTGAAAGGAGTTCCCCATTCTTGAACACATCAGTCCTTTTCTCTCTTTTTATTTAGGATAGCATCATGAGATGTGCATGTGCACATATACATGTGCACCCATGCATTTATTTCAAGAGCTCCATTCAAAAACAGAAAGCTGATGCGAATATAAGAATGGATACAGAGATTTAATCACTGACTTTTGGAGTAAAATGATTATTATTATATGATTGTAGAGACCAGAGTTGTAGGGCAGCCATCTGGCCGTTTTGAATGAAGGTTGATTGTTTATTTACAAACAATCCAATAGTGAAAATGAAAGTTGATAAAGCAATGATGAGGTCTATCTGCATATAGGAAGACAATTTCCATAGTGGGGAGGGGAAAGGGATTCAGATGGTGTACTAATAGCAGTGTAGTGTCACAGTGCAGGTCATGGGTTCAATTCAATAGCAATCAAAGTCAGCAGGGAGTGCTCCATAGAAGTAAACAAGTTAAGAAACCTATTTAGAAGTGACATTCCATGTATAGAGCTGTCTGCAGTACCTGAACTAACGCAGAGCACACCTAAGCTTACAGGTTTAACATGTGACACTAACATACCTCCCCAACTTAGGATCTGCACCACAAGAGCAGCCTGTATGTAGTGGACAACATAAACCTCAGGCTATATCCACCGTTTGTATTCTTTTAAAATGAGACATAAAAGCTGGCCACCAATTAGTGTGCAACCAGTTCATATACTATAGATCTTATTGTGGGTGATGTATGGGTACTTCCGGCAGGGAGAGAAACCACTTGGACACATGAAGTGTGGCAATGTGAGAAGTGTGCACTAATGAGTGTTGTTTGTTGAACGGTCCTTCAATGCCTATCCCCTAGGTTATTTTCTATGAGGGTGTGTGGGCCTATCCTTTTGTATGAGGCATATATATTTCTACCACAAAATGGATCGGTTGGTTAGCTATGGTCCAAATAATGAAATGCTGCAAATAATGAAATGCTGACATGGACCTTCTGCTGTGTAATATATGATGCTTGACTCTAATTTGGACACACTTGGCAAGCACAGGTCAGATTGATTCTAACATTCCTCACATTGAAATCAATGTATATTTACTGGAGAAATAGAAATTATTTTTGATGTTGTGACCACATAGTTGGAAGAGTGATGTCAAATATTTCCTTGTGTTAACATGCATTTTCAAAGTACATAGTAACAAGTCCAGTCTATTTTTGGGTGTGTGGTATACACATTGCTGACAAATGTCTGGCTACTATGTCTGCACCAAAGCAAATGTTTGTCCAAGTATTGTGATTGGACTGGTCTAGCTGACACAAGCAGACCAAGGCTGCTCACACAGCCAATGTTCAAAGTGCAATGTGTGCTGTATTTGGTGCATATTTTTATGTATTGTATGCATATTATAATTATATTTATTATTGTATGAAGAGAAATAATTAATAATAAGTATATGCACTTGAAAAGTTAAGCTATTTTTAAAATTCATGTCATCGTTTACAATTAATAATTGTGAAACATAAAGTATATCAGATGGTTACTAATTATACAAATCTCTTACTCATTCCTACATTTCATTTTCACACATTCCAAAGGGCCACCCCCAAGTATAGCAGATTTTTTGAGTCAGTACACAGGGACCATTGTCTCCAGTGATCAGATCCGTGTGATACACACAATTGGAGAAGGTATGCTTCCAATAGCACATTTCATTTTGCCTTTTAAAGTACCCATGGGGGAAAGGTGAATTTGGAGTGGTGTACAAGGCACATCTCCTGCAGTTGAACACAAGAGCTGAGCCTCAACTGGTAGCAGTCAAGACATTGAAAGGTGCAGTCATTGAGGTGGTAGTGCTTCCTTCATCACAATGAAGTGCTCTGTTAGGTCTCTTCACAATGAATGATCTCTGCAGCATGATGGGAGAAATCTTGAAGATGCAAGACTTCCATCACCCTCATGTGATGACCCTGATAGGAGTGTCCTTTGATGCCAATCATACACCCTCCATGGTAATGCCCTTCATGGCCAATGGAAGTCTTCTCTCATACCTCAAAAACAACAGATCTTCTCTTTTATTAGCTCAGGTTGCAGATGAAGAGAAAGTGAGAGATTCTGTAATTGTGTACCTATTTCATGCCCTTGATACCTCACTGTAGATGCACACAGCACAGAAGCTCTTAATGAAGATGTGCTACCAGATAGCGCAAGGAATGGCATACCTTGCTGAGAACAAGTTTGTACACAGAGACCTAGCAGCTAGGAACTGCATGTGAGGGATTACGATGCTGTGTGATTCGTACAGTGATGAGATGTGGTGCAGGATTGATGGAGATGGTGTGATCAAAGTGGGAGACTTTGGTCTGTCAGAGGATGTGTACAGGACAGGGTACTTCAGACTGGACAAGGGAGCATCAGGAGTGAGACTGCCATTCAAGTGGCTGGCTCCAGAGAGCATTCAAGATGGAGTATTCAATGAAAAGACAGATGTGGTGAGCTCTTAAAACAGTTCCCTAGACCCATAATTGCAACCTATGGGGGTGTTTCATTTTCTATTCCCTATCCCTCTTCAGTGGTCATATGGTGTGACATGCTGGGAGATATTCACTTGTGGCAGACTTCCCTATGCTGGTGTGGACCCATGTGACCTCCCAAAGCTTCTAGAAAGAGGGAGGAGACTGGAGAGACCAGAAAATGCAGCATGTCCTGAGACAATGTCAGCCAAAATGGACACATCTTTCAATTATTCAAATTGTCTGATATCAGGTACCCACTGATGTTAGAATGTTGGGATTCAAACCCAGACGACAGACCTTCCTTCATCAAGATTGGCTCTTCTCTTTCAAAAGCACTGATGACAATGTCAGGATACCTTGATGTCTCCTTAGTATCTGACGGAGCAAGGGCACAGCTTGCCTCACAATGCTGCACAGAACAAGGGACATTAGTAAGAGGATTGCCTTGGGTTTGCCACCTTGGCTTTCCATGCAGCATTGGTGTGTTGCTGAACATCACTGTTATGTCAACCACACACAGGTCTATAGCTGCCTTGCAGTTCTAGCATTTTATGCTTATTTTCCAGCCAACATTGTTTCAAAGAATATAATGGCTAAAGTTTGGAGGATTTGATGATAGATCAGGAAAATACCAATTGAACCAATCATGTAGTTAGAAGTATAACCCTTGAACTGTAGAGCTTTAAAGGTATATTCATGCAATTTTATTTAAAGATTCATAACATTCTGTGTTTAATTATACAGAGTGATGACTCTGATTGTCTTTATTTATGTCTGATGCTTGTTATTAATACTGGATATATCTCAATACATCCTCATGTATAGACCAATGATATGGCCCTCAATCCTGTGGCATCTGAAAGACATGACATGGAAGTGGAGAGAATTGAAACTGTTGCATGCGAAGCTTATACATCAACTTCTTCAACCGAGTTTGGAGGACAGGTAGCTCCTCACAAGGTACTTTATCTGATAATTGAAATTTATTCGTGCACTTAAGTACATAAGATTGATGTGTAGAACTGAAATTAAACATTCAGTTGTAAAGTGTTAATGAAGTATTATTTTTAATTACATCACAGCTACAGGGGTATAATTCTCTTTATGCTCAATGCTGGTTGATATAACATCACATAGGTCAATCATATGGCACTCATTCCTGTGGCATCTGAAAGACGTGACATGGAAGGGAAGATAATTGAAATGGTTTCGTGTGAAGCGTATACATCCACTGCTTCACAGGAGTTTGGAATTCAGGTACATTTGAGCAAACAAAATGTTTTGCTGAAACACAGTACCTGCACTACTTCCTTCCATTGCATTTAGCCACCAGTCTCTGATGACAATGATGATGGACACAACAAATGGAAGTAATATCTGAAGATGAATACATTTTAAGACCTGCATGGTTCATTGATTTACCTTTACAGTAGCATAACTTATAGATCCAATAGAGCACATACACTGTACTGTCATTGAGAATGTGTTTATACATTATTATACAGTAAGCTGACTGGAAGTGTGGTGGAAGCACAGTATTTTTCAAAGTTAGATGTTAATATGGCTGTTTGCTACCATGTTTAGCAGATGGGTAAACAGTGTTCCCCATTCTTGAACACATCAGTCCTTTTCTCTCTTTGTATTTATGATAGCATTATGAGATGTGCATGCGCACATATACATGTGCACCCATGCAAGAGGTCCATTCAAAAACAAAACGCTGATACGAATATAAGAATGGATGCAGAGATTTTATCACAGAGTTTCAGAGCAAAAATGATATTATTATATGTGGATTGTAGAGACCAGTGTTGTAGGGCAATCATCTGGCCATTTTGAATGAAGGTTGATTGAGCAAAGAGCAAAAATGAAAGTTGATAAAGGTCTATCTGCATAAAGCAACACAATTTCCATAGTGGAGAGGGGAAAGGGGATTCAGATGGTGTACTGATAGCAGTGTGGTGTCACAGTGCAGGTCATGGGTTCAATTCAATATCAATCAAGTCAGCAGGGAGTGAAGTAAACAGGTTAAGAAAACTAGAAGTGACATTCCATGTATAGAGCTGTCTGCAGTACTAGAACTAACGCAGAGTAAACCTAAGCTTACGAGTTTAGCATGTGACACTACCATACCTTCCCAACCATTAGTACCAGGACCGAAGAACAGTCTGTATGTAGTGGACAATATAAACCTCAGGCTATATCCACCATTTGTATTCCTATAAAATCTAAGACATTAAGATGTGAAAAGAAATGTTGTTCATAGGCATCATACTGTTGGCTCTGAACCTTATTTCTTCGACACAACGCACACTTACGCAAAACAACTAGATGCCATATCAGTAGACTTCAATGGGTCGGTGTGCAGTGGCAGAGGAGATAGGGAACAGAGATAAGGATAGTGCACTGAATGTGTCCACTGAAATGGAAATGTACAAATCAGTGTCCATGCTAAAATGCTTCTGCGTTGTTTGTAGATGCAGATGTCGAATGATGTGAACTTGGGGGGGGGGGGGGGGGGGGGGAGGGGGTTGGATTTTGAAGAGGAGTCGGAGGAGGAAGTTTATCCTCCAACTCCCTTCCATTCACACCAGCAGAGGCGCCTCTAGCAGAGGTGCTGCCACTCCCACCAGCAGAGGCGCCTCTAGTAGAGGTGCTGCCACACCCACCAGCAGTGCCACTCCCACCACCATGGCCAGCACCACTATGGCCGGCATCACCACCACCATCTCCAGTAATTTATAGTGACCTAGTAAAATAAGTTGAAACGTTAGTGATATGCGTTTATTTTCGTTGAGCTTAGCTTACAACTACAGAAGGTGATTTTGGCTTCTCTGTAAGCACAAGGGACGCTTCCAATGCCATTAGACTACTCGACTCCATTTCGTAGTTAGTGACAAAGATATGGGACAGTTTCCGTGAAAATTGCCCCACGGTTAAAATGTTATAAAAATGCATCGCGTTTGAATCGCTATAACTTCCCAACGGATAACGCTATCAACTTCCTATTTTCAACACTTCATACTACACCATTTTACTATGAAGTGTTGAAAATAGGAAGTCGATAGCGTTATGACTAGACTCAGCATGCATGGGTCTGCTGGAGGTGGGTCTGCTGGTGTGTGCCCAGGATGACTAGACTCAGTTGGTACGCATAGCCTTGTTCAGCCAAACGAGAAGGTCGGGCTACGCCCAATTAACTAATGATGGCCAGAGATCAGTACTAATACTTTTGATCTACCTTGTTGAAAAAGGACCAGGCAAAGCTATCTAATTTCTTGACTATGGCTCACCTAGAAATGAAAAAGGTTCACTTCTGTTGCAAACTAATTACTTAGCAACTTTAGATGTTAGTACATTAACTGCTGTGGCTGCAGTGACTGGCGAAAAACATAACTGAGCCAATACCACTATAAGCCATGTCAACATATATTGTCTTTTCAAAGTTGGAAGGAGACTAACAAACACAGCAGATAATGATTGATGATTGTCCGGATGTGTTATAGCTGACTCGTATATATGTGAGACCCGCTTAGGCTTAGCGGTACTGCATGCATGTGTTTGAATGGATCATGGGGAACTGGAGAGCCGTAGTGTTATGCATTCTCATCGGTCTCCTGTCTTTGCTGTGCGATTCTCAGTCTCCAACATTCACACGGGCAACGGACGTCGCTGTTAGCTCCAGCGGCCAGGTGTTCGTAGGAGACAGTGGGAAGGGTGTGCTTTACAGATTGGACAGCAGTCTGGTCCAGCAAGAGATCGTGGCGCTTCCAAGCGGAGGATCCATTTTAAGACTGGCGCTGACCCCGGACGGGATCAAAATTGTCGCGTGCTTAACCAACGGAAACTGTATATTATCTCTGGTATTACCTACGATGTCAAAAACCTGGACAAAGGTCCTTTACGCGTGTTTGAGGGCATCCTGTCTAGTAGTGACAGTGTGGCCTTGGTGAGTGCCCCGGTCAGCGGAGGAGGAAACAGCTTCTACGTAGGCAGTAGCAACGGTACTGTGATTCTTATTGGTCAGTACGGACTTGACGGGACAGCTGGGAATATGAGCAGGACATCGGGAAACCTGTTCAGTGTGACTGCAAGCTCGTTCACTCGCAACTGGTATGGAGGGTTTGTGGTAGGCTCTTATACATACTTTGTGGTACTGGATGTGAGCACATCAGCTATATCCAGGCCTGGAGTGAGAGTGTTGAGGGTGTGTGACAACAGCAACGAGACATCAGTGGCTGCCATGTATGAAGCTGAAATAAACTGCTTTAGCTTATCTTCTGTGGATCCCTCTAGTGTGCTTCTGGGTGCATCCCTGCTAGAGTCATTTCCCAGTGGTGGAGCCAGCACACTTGTCATTGGACTTTCCACTCCAAACGTTTCTCCTTTAAGCCGTGTGTGCACTGTTGGGCTGCCGTCAATCGATAGCTTTATGAACAATGCCTCTTGCTCATCCACCAGCTTACCATGGAGAACTGCTACCACCAGTAGTCTGTCGTGTCCCAACAGATGCACCATATCATCCCCAGGGGCCATTGGAGTACCAATAAGTGATACACCCAATGCAGCTTTTTTGAGCTCCTCAATCATTAGCACCTACACCTCTACCTTGGCATTCAACTACGAGTCCCTTGCATTACTGTTCATAGCCTACACTGACGACACTGGAGCATTCATACAGGAGGTGAGGATAGCACTAAATATGAGGTCACAAAAAAAAAGTTAAATTTCTTCATCCTTCCTCCCCAGTACAACATAACCACAGCTCCTCCTGCAGTATCATCATTTGCCACATGGCCAATGCCTGGTCCTGTGATCAGGCTGACATGGACCAGTGGACAGAACTATGTCTATGCCATCACAAGCACTTCAGTAGGCCAATGAACATGTAGGGTGCTCGTGTGACCCCTCCCCCTTTTCCCTCATAGGTGGTCCAAGTTCCCATTGAGCAGTGTTCCAGTTTCACAGACTGTCTGAGCTGTGCAGCTAATGTGAGCCCTCTGTGTGGATGGTGTACTGTGGAGCAGAAGTGTTCTCGGAGGTCACAGTGTCAGAACAGTGCAGTGTCAGCAAGATGGGTACAGAGAAACACAAGATCATGTCTCTCCAACACCATTGTGACTCCAACAACATTTACATTGGAGAGACCAACTAATGTAAGTGACAAGGTTGTGATGCATGTAGTCTACACATCACATCTAGTCTAGTACCCAGACACAATTGTACACAATGATGATTGTCGCTTACAATATAAAATGCCAGTGTGGAAAAATGGTCCGAACTTTTGGTGATTGTGTGCCAGAATTTTGTGTACCAATCAAATCGAAGGAGCACGTAATTCATAAGCAACAAGTATGGCTGTAAGCTGCTCGGATTTTTCTGATGTGTTTCATAAGCTTGCCAATGTGTTGTAATGCTATCTTGCCACGTCTCGAGGCAAGTAGTATTGTACAAGTAAATAAAAACATTCTCTAACGAGAAAGTTGTTGGTATATAGGATTGACCAATGGTGGTGTAAAAAGCACGGAAACAAGAGTGACAGAAATTTGACTGGAAAATTGAAATAGGCCTATATTTAGCCCATTACTCAGGCATGTACTGTTACAACGTTAGTGTGCTAAATATAGGCCTATTTCAATTTTCCAGTCAAATTTCTGTCACTCTTGTTTCCGTGCTTTTTACACCACCATTGGTCAATCCTATATACCAACAACTTTCTCGTTAGAGAATGTTTTTATTTACTTGTTTCATTAGTTTTTTCCTCTGGCGTCTTTATAAGTGGTCACAAATTGATTTTAATTTTCAAAGGGAGGGAGGGAGGTTTAACATTTTAATAATAGAAATTATATGTATAGGAGTTCTAAATGTTATTTACTGTTCGGCCTTGTCCTCTATGTCTCCCCCAGCCTCTTCTATGGCCGCGGCGGCCTGGTTCTGGCCATGGGAGCCATGTGGGTGGTGGTGGCAGCGGCCAGGGGAGCAGCAGGCGAAGTGGTGGTGGGGGCACTGGTGTCAATACTGCTTGTGCCGGTGGTGGGGCTGGTGCAGGTAGCAATGCTCCTGCCTCTGCTGGTGGCAGCAGCTCTGCTGCTACTGCTGGTGGGGGCAGCTCTGCTGCTACTGCTGGTGGCGGTGGGGGCAGCTCTGCTGCTACTGCTGGTGGCGGTGGGGGCAGCTCTGCTGCTACTACTGGTGGCGGTGGGGGCAGCTCTGCTGCTGCTGCTGGTAGGGGCACTGCTACTGCTGGTGTAGGCGGGGCAGCACTGCTGCTGATTGTAGTCAAAACATTGTGTCAAAAGCCATCAGATAAGGAAGCCTTTTTGTGCATCAGATTAAGGATGACACCCCAATATTCCATAGACAGGTCACAAAGGACAGTTGAGTCACCATGCATGCTTTACATGTGAAGTGAATGGCAGATCCCTTACATGCGTGCTGTACACATGTTGCATGCACATCTTCCTATAGCTTTTTAATGCTAGTGCAATACAACATGCCATCACATACCTTTGGGTGGTAGTGGTAGTTCGGTGACCCCTGCGATACCGCTTCCTCTCGGGTAGCTCTGCTGCTGCTGGCGGTGGGGGCAGCTCTCTGCTGCTGGTGGTGGGGGTGGGGGCAGCTCTGCTGCTGCTGGTGGTGGGGGTAGCGCTGCTGCTACTAACTAATGTACAATGTAACAGACACAGATGAATGCACAAATAACCTTTTGTACAAACATTGACCTTTACCAGGGAACTGGGAAGCCTTACTGTACATCTGATAATATGCATGCAAGCGTACAAGAAATGTGTTAATGTGTGCATGACAGGAAGCCATGAGCAACTTACATTAGCACGTAAGAAAGCAGCCCTTAGACTTTAAATGCTACATACAGCATGCTATTTATAACATACCTTTGGGTGGTAGTGGTAGTTCTACGACCCTTCCAATACCGACTCCTTCTAGCTGCCTTAATGGTAGCTGAATTGCCCCTGTATATCCGCCTATTAGCAGCACGGTTCTCCTCGACGCCCTCTTGATATCGCTGCCTTTTAGCAGCACGCTTAGATACAACATTTGCGTTGTAGGTGTCGCGTAAAGAGGCCTTCTTCTTTTCAGGGTCGGCCTTGTAGGTGTCGCGTACAGAGGCCTTCTTCTTTTCTGGGTCGGCCTTGTAGGTGTCGCGTACAGAGGCCTTCTTCCTTTCTGAGTCGGCCTTGTAGGTGTCGCGTACAGAGGCCTTCTTCTTTTCAGGGTCGGCCTTGTAGCGCGCTCGGGCTTTAGCCTTGTTCTCTTGTGATAAAATATCTTCTCGTTTTTGGAGGTATTCCGCTCGTTGCTTAGATCTCTTCTTTTGATTACGCGAAGGCATTTTTAGAAAAACAACTTCACTAGCCAAAGTAAGTAACGACTAAACTGCGATAGGAACACCAAATAAATTTAGTGTCTGTTGGAGTATTTATACTCCCTAAAATTATACATTTTATTAAGAACTTGCTAGAACTTGCTAGATGGCCATAGAACTTGCAACCAAATAAGGTATTTCTCGCTGTACTTTCTTTCTAGATGTGATATATGTCCAAATGACATGCTAGGATAACGTGCCGGTAATCTCTGAAAAGATTGGTACTATTGTCGTTCTTTAAAACCGTTCGTAGCTCGAGTTATACCTTCCTAAGGAAGAAGAAGACGACGACGACGAACAATTTTTTTGGGAATGGGCACGAGAAGCAGGTTCTTTGTTTGTCTGGAAGCGCATAGTTTAATGACATGAAACTAGCATGAAAACGTAGATCTTGGTGTTGTTGTTCGATTGCTGCAACGAGATAAGTGATCCGTTTCTCCGTTGTCCCTCCCGACGCGATTTAAAAAATTTAATGACATTCATCATTCCTCAATCAATCCTATATTGAACCTGCTGACGCAGGTTCAGATAGTACACCATTGGTGTCAATGGTGTGGCACATCTGTTATCATGGTGACAACACAAATATTGCTTGAGTATTAACACAAAATCAATTACCATAGTGTTTGATTGTCCAGAAATGTAAGGGATCCAATATCTAACAAACAGGGCCTTCATGATTCTTATCATTCCTAGATAACTCTGACAATCAGTTCTGGTCTTCCTTCTGCACTGATTGGAGAGAGCTTCCTGTGTTTGTTGAGCACTGGTGATGGAGTGCCCATCTCAGTACCATGCTCACAAGTCAACCAGGACACCTTTAAATACAACATCACTGGTGCTATATCACAATTGAACACCCCAAAGCTAGGTATGTGATCATTGAGCAGTGTGCACATGATGATCATGTGATCCAATGACTTCTTGCAGTGGTGAATATTGGTTTTGGTAGTTCTCTTTTGAACATACCCTTTGCTACTAGTAGACTGACCACATACAACTGTGCTGCAGCTACAAGGTAGGGTCATTCCATTAACGTAAAGTGAGGTCATTATACAATTTTATTTGTTGCACAGTTGTAGCAGCTGTCTGCAGACTGATGGTGTGTGTGGATGGTGTAATGTGGAGAAGAGGTGTACTGCAGTGAACTTATCTTGTCGTAACTTCATCTCTGTGAGTCAAGGTGTCTGTTCCACTGGTTGAATTGACATAAACCTCCATTACATCATCAGGTGACCTCAGCTGGTGGTCAGACATATTTAGACTTGTGTCCATCTCTGCTCAATGGTTCCTACCTGTTACCTGTGGCTGTCAATAGACCACTGGTACTGAACACTAAGAACCTTCCTCCACTGGTATGATGTACCATGTAGCACATGTAATCATCAGTTAATACTACATTACTGTGTAGGTCAGTGGATACATGTACAGGTGTTTTATTGCTACATCAAGTGGACCTATTTCTCTGCTTGCCAACTATACCAGCAGTACCTCCATTAGTTGTCTGTATACAGTAGCTCAGGTGAGAGTGGGATGGTGTAATCTCCTTTATCAAGATGGCTGCCCTCTCCTTCCAGATCTCCCTTCCTGTTGGAACCACTGCTATGCTAGCTAATATCAGTCTTATTTGGACCAATAGTGGTACAGTTGTGTATCCAATTGATCCTCTTGGAGTCATCCAAGGTGAGGACATGGGTGTTTAGTTCTGACCTCATCCATCCATCCTCATCTTCAGTGACACTGTACAGCTGTTCTGAAGCATTCTCTGTTACTTCATGTACCTCCTGCCTGGCTTTCAACATTGGTACTGGATATGGCTGTGGATGGTGTAGTGGTACCAGCAGATGTGTTGAACCAGAAACCTGCCCTTCTATTACTAACCAACTACTCAATTGTCCCCCTCCTGTGTTGAGGTCTGTCTCTCCATCCTCTGGTCCATTTGGAGGAGGGACAAGACTGACCATCACAGGCACTGACCTTGGAGTGACAGTTGGGAACATTGTTAATGTGACTGTGGGAGGAGTGAACTGTTCTGTACAGCCAGATGGATTGAAACCAGGGGCACAGTTTGGTATGTGTGACTGGGAATTATCCCTATGGAGGAATGCCACAGACTGTCCCTATCAGTGTGAATATGAGATCTGGTAGTGCGGCAACAGCACAGTACACATATGTGAGGCCATCCATCTCTTCAGTGTTCCCAAAGTCAGGACCAATGGCAGGAGGTACTAATGTAACCATTGAAGGAATGTCCCTGAATGTTGGTAATGGAGTGAAAAGAGTACTACTGAATGGAGCCATGTGTGTCATATTGTGAGTTGAAGGTTTCCATCCACCATGATGTGTCCATGACCACTGTTGTACACCTCCACAGACAGTCATCGCTCACACAGGTCAATTGCACATCATCTGCACAGAATATGACAGGTGTTGGTACGGTGACAGTGTACATTGACAATGAAGTGATCATCAACAATGCAGTCACCTTTGAATACACAAACAATCCAAATTACACTTCAGTGTCTCCTGTTAGAACCATACCAGCGTAAGTGCTAACAGATCAATGTGATGGTCATACCATTGTCTGGTGTTCACTCTTACTCAGTGGAGGTATCATTCTGACCTTCACTGGAACATACCTCAATGTCTCTCAGAAGGTTTTGTTGGTGATAAATGGAATGGCAAGAGTAAGATATGGAAACAATAATTATCCATATTCACGGGCTCCTCCCCATCTTATCCCACATCTCTTAGACTTTCCCATGTAACCAGACTTTCACCACTCTCAAGTGTTATGCTCCACCCCTGGGTTTATATCCCAGTGGACCAGGTGTGTATCTGTTGCCTTGTATCAACTACACTATTGTGATGGATGGAGCTCCTGGACCGAATATCTTCATTGGAGTGGTCCCATATCCTGTCTTCACTTCGATCAATCCAAATGACCTGACACAGGAGGTTGGATCAGCGAAGATTATTAGAATCAATGTAAGCTACATCATAGCTATACGAGGGGTTGAAGTGACCTTCTCTGTGATCCCTTATGTCAGGGTATGAACATCATGAATGTTGATGTCCTCTCTGAGATCATGGTGACTGTTGGACGAGAGAGGTGTACAATAGACCTGGGAACTACAACTGATACTGTAAGGAACATTGCACGATCTGGTGCCCAGACCTATTCTACCTATATGTCCCTCCAGGTCCTATCCTGTCAGCCTCCTCAAAGCCTTTCTACTTCCTCTAAGAAGCGAAAGTCATCTTCTAGTGGCAAGGTATGCATTTTGAGTTCATGCTTTGTTAGTGTAGCTGTATATACATTGGGTTTATGTGAAACACTTTGCTTGATTGTGTTCAATGGGTGTCCACAAATGAACAGGACAAGTTTTAGTCATTAAAACTCTACTAATTAAAAATAGTTGATAAGCTTATTATGAGGTTATACTCTGCAATGATCAAACAAATAATAATTTTGCTAACTAAATTTTTAAGTGCTTTTAATATTAACCAAATAAAATCATCAACAATAATGTTATTAAAAATATAAATTTATAATATGCAACAACCTGTATTGTATTATGATTATAAGTTCACAATAATTATGTCAATCAATTATTTCAATTGCTACATTTTTGTTATTAAAAAATCTCAAATCAACAAATCAAACTTGATAACGGGCAAACAATCAAGAGACTGTGTAGTTTAATAACTCTATTAAGTTTAATTAAGGTATATGATGATCAGTGATTGAGTTATGTTTATCTAAATATGAAAGTAGTGTAATTGACAAAATTAATTAGCCTTAATAAGCCATTAAATATATTATAATAAGTATTTAAATTAGTGAATTGAAATTTAATCAATCCAAACTAGACAATGTGACCATAAGCTAATGAAAAGTAGTTATTAAAATCAAATAATATTATGCGCAGTAACATGAATATTGATGATTACTGAGGGCCTTAATAAATTTGGTTTTCTAATAATTGAATTTACTTACTGAACTGTTTAATATGTTTACACCTATATTACGTGGCTAGGGTCAATCCACCATAAGTCAATCACTTCTCTGCATCACATCTTCAGATCTTGATGCAACTTCTCATATTTGTTTGTCTTGATATGGATGTTAATTATGCCTATTATCAATTTAACTCTTTGAACACCAAGTGCGTACATGCATGCATGCACATGCACATGCATGCTTGTATGCACTTGGCACACAAGCGTTACAACATTCATGCATGATTTAGATAATGCATGCAAAAATGTGTTGATCGTAGCCCAGATCAGTGTAGTATATATCATGCCTGTTCATTCCGTCCCTTTTGCAAGTCGCATTATGGGTTGTTGGAACAAAAGGTGCCAGTGGGTTATAATGGACACATGCACTTAATGTGCTTACACTGATACCACACTTATGTTCAAACATCTGTATGACTATGAGGTTACATGCATGTCAGTATTGCATATTCAAAGTGATTTTGATCAACACAATATAACACACAGCACTGCATGAATGGTGAGGCAGATAATTCTCGTTTTGTAAGCATGCATGTATATATGCACTTGGCGTTCAAAGAGTTAATAACTTTAATGGATTACGAAACATATCTTCTTGAATAATTGATTCTTTACCAGAAAAGTGATTGATTCATGGTGGATTGACCCGCTAATCAGAGCCATCTATATAAGCAAACTAACTGATTATAATATAAAGCGATAACCATTTAAACCTGTCCTGTTCATTCATGGACACCCTTTATAAAGTGTGTGTATGTTGATCCACGTCTCCTTGTATGCATCTATTGGTTTGTGTGTGTATTTTGGTATCTTACATTCTTGTTGATCTGTATATGATATGAGCAGGTGAGTAAATATACACTCATCAATACTGCTTCTAACATGTGCCTCATCTGTGTGTGTGTGTGTGTGTGTGTGTGTGTGTGTGTGTGTGTGTGTGTGTGTGTGTTTCTACAGGTAGTGATTTCTGTGGGCCAATCCCTTTCCTACACACTTAGTAGTATCACATTTTTGACAAATGCTGTGGTGGCTTCAGCTGTACCATTCCCAATATCTGGTGTGGCTGGAGGTGTGGCAGGGGGAGGGGTTGGTCTCATCCTCCTCCTGGTTCTTGTTGTGGCCATCATTGTGGTGGTCTACAGAAGGGACTCTGTGAAGAAAAGACAACAAGTGAGTGCTCTTATGTTGCAGATGGAGACACTGGAGACCAATAGGGCTGAGGAATGCAAGAGAGGTAAAGATACCTCGGTGTTTGTGCTGCGTTAGATGTGTTTGAATACATATGTTCTTTCATCTGGTGCACAATATGCACCAATGAGCATGTAGAAATGTACACTCAGAACACCATCATCACAATTGCAGAAATGCGAGATGTACTTTCAAAATTGGCCACTCCAATGTCCCAGATAAGGGTTAATGAATAAGGCAGTGACTGGTGCATTTATTGTAAACTTTGCTTTACACTATAGTGCGTTTGCAAAGACCATTATGTCAGAGTCACCGAGGATACATTATACAAGAAAACTACCAGCATGAACAGCAGATACATTATTAGTTACATAAGTCCACTAAAATCAAATTGAGTGCTGCCACAAAATTAAGATCCAATTTGAAAAGCTAAATGAACACATTAAACTGGCCACTCCCGAATGCTGTCTAAAATTGAACCCAAGACACCAAGACCTCATTATGTCCAATTCTGTACACAGACCAGCAGAGTCTATGATTACAAAACAACTGTTTGGACTAAAGTAGTATAAGTTTATTAAATAATATAGATATGGAAGACACACATACATAGAAACATAAAGATAGACAAACACAAGCTATCATAGATGTCTGTGACATTAAAGACACATGGACCAGAAATGCCCTGGCATTGGAACAAACAAGAGTAGCATTTGCAGCAGCTGAACCGGTCATTACTCTCACTTCAATAATAATGTTTGGTTTCAAAGCATAAAGGAAATGGAGATATCAAGTGATGCAGATATTTGTCCCCAGCACCCCAATTATCAACCTACATATCAGCTGGTCGAGTGTTCACTAGATACCCAACCACTGCCTACATCAAGGCTTAGATTTGAAACTGTCTGTTTGATAGACAATATGTGCGTTTATTATGAATAATAATAGTGTACATTTATTTACCCCGCTGCTGTATGCATGTTCTATACAATAATTCTATGTATTGCTGTATGAGAAAAATAACTAATAATAAGCACATGCACTTGAATAAGTTAAATATTGTTTAAATGCATGTAATCATTTGCAATAAATAATTATGTAACATAAAGTATATCAATTATACAAATCTCTTACCCATTCCTACATCTTATTTTCACACATTCCAAAGGACCACCCCCAAGTATAGCAGATTTTTTGAGTGAGTACACAGGGACCATCATCTCCAGTGATCAGATACGTGTGCTGAACACAATTGGAGAAGGTATGCTTCCAATAACATACTTCACTTAAAAGTACCCATTGGGGAAAAAAGGTGAATTTGGAGTGGTGTACAAGGCACATCTCCTGCAGTTGAACACAAGAGCTGAACCTCAACTGGTGGCTGTCAAGACATTGAAAGGTGCAGTCATTGAGGTGGTAATGCTTCCTTCATCACAATGAAGTGCTCCATTAGGTCTCTTCACAATGAATGATCTCTGCAGCATGATGAGAGAAATCTTGAAGATGCAAGACTTCCATCACCCTCATGTGATGACCCTGATAGGAGTGTCCTTTGATGCCAATCATACACCCTCCATGGTAATGCCCTTCATGGCCAATGGAAGTCTTCTCTCATACCTCAAGAACAACAGATCTTCTCTTTTATTAGCTCAGGTTGCAGATGAAGAGAAAGTGAGAGATTTTGTAATTGTGTACCTATTTCATGCCCTTGATACCTCACTGTAGATGCACACAGCACAGAAGCTCTTAATGAAGATGTGCTACCAGATAGCGCAAGGAATGGCATACCTTGCTGAGAACAAGTTTGTACACAGAGACCTAGCAGCTAGGAACTGCATGTGAGGGATTACGATGCTGCATGGTGCATACAGTGATGAGATGTGGTGCAGGATTGATGGAGATGGTGTGATCAAAGTGGGAGACTTTGGTCTGTCAGAGGATGTGTACAGGACAGGGTACTTCAGACTGGACAAGGGAGCATCAGGAGTGAGACTGCCTTTCAAGTGGCTGGCTCCAGAGAGCATTCGAGATGGAGTATTCAATGAAAAGACAGATGCGGTGAGCTCTTATAACAGTTCCGTAGACTTATAATTGCAACCAATGGGGGTGTTTTATTTCCTATTCCCTATCCCTCTTCAGTGGTCATATGGTGTGACATGCTGGGAGATATTCACTTGTGGCAGACTTCCCTATGCTGGTGTGGACCCATGTGACCTCCCAAAGCTTCTAGAAAGAGGGAGGAGACTGGAGAGACCAGAAAATGCAGCATGTCCTGAGACAATGTCAGCCAAAATGCACACACTATCTGCAGTTATTCAAATTGTCTGATTTCAGGTACTCACTGATGTTAGAATGTTGGGATTCAAACCCAGAGGACAGACCTTCCTTCATCAAGATTGGCTCTTCTCTTTCAAAAGCACTGATGACAATGTCAGGATACCTTGATGTCTCCTTAGTATCTGACGGAGCAAGGGCACAGCTTGCCCCACAATGCTGCACAGAACAAGGGACATTAGTAAGAGGAAGCCTTGGGTTTGCCACCTTGGCTTCCCATGCAGCTTTGGTGGTTTGTTCCTTAACATCACTGTTATGTCAACCTCACACAGGTCTATAGCTGCCTTGCATTTCGAGCTTTTGATGCTTGTTTTCCAGCCAACATTGTTTCAAAGAGTTTAATGGCTAAAGTTTGGAGGATTTGATGATAGATCAGGAAAATACCAATTGAACCAGTCATGTAGTTAGAAGTATAACCCTTGAACTGTAGAGCTTTAAAGGTATATTCATGCAATTTTATTTAAAGATTCATAACATTCTATGTTTAATTATACAGAGTGATGACTCTGATTGTCTTTATTTATGTTCAATGCGTGTTATTAATACTGGATATATCTCAATACATCCTCATGTATAGACCAATGATATGGCCCTCAATCCTGTGGCATCTGAAAGACATGACATGGAAGTGGAGAGAATTGAAACTATTGCATGCGAAGCTTATACATCAGCTTCTTCAATAGAGTTTGGAGGACAGGTAGCTCCTCACAAGGTACTTTATCTGATAATTGAAATTTATTCGTGCACTTAAGTACATAAGATTGATGTGTAGAACTGAAATTCAACATTCAGTTATAAAGTGTTATTGAAGTATTCTTTTTAATTACAACACAGCTACAGGGGTATAATTCTCTTTATGTTCAATGCTTGTTGATATAACATAATACAGGTCAATCATATGGCACTCATTCCTGTGGCATCTGAAAGACATGACATGGAAGGGAAGAGAATTGAAATGGTTTCGTGTGAAGCATATACATCCACTGCTTCACAGGAGTTTGGAACTCAGGTATATTTTAGCAAACAAAATGTTTTCTGAAATACAGTACCTGCACTACTTCCTCCCATTGCATTTAGCCTCCAGTCCCTGATGACAATGATGATGGACACAACAAATGGAAGTAATATCTGAAGATGAATACATTTTAAGACCTGCATGGTTCATTGATTTACCTTTACAGTAGCATAACTTATAGACCCAATTAAGCATATACTGTCATTGAGAATGTGCGACGTGTTTATACATTATTATACAGTAAGCTGACTGGAAGAGTGGTGGAAGCACAGTATTTTTCAAAGTTCGATGTTGATATGGTGGTTTGCTACCATGTTTAGGAGATGGGTAAACAGTAGTACAGAACTTTCATTCTATTTTGACCTGCAACTGGGCCTGCATTCAGTCTGAAAGGAGTTCCCCATTCTTGAACACATCAGTCCTTTTCTCTCTGTATTTTGGATAGCATTATGAGATGTGCATGTGCACATATACATGTGCACCTATGCATTTATTGCAAGAGGTCCATTCAAAAACAAAAAGCTGACGAATATAAGAATGGATACAGAGATTTTATCACTGTGTTTCAGAGCAAAAATGATATTATTATATGTGAATTGTAGAGAACAGAGTTGTAGGGCAACCATCTGGCCATTTTGAATGAAGGTTGATTGTTTATTTACAAATAATCAAAGAGCAAAAATGAAAATTGATAAAGCAATGACAAGGTCTATCTTCATAAAGCAACACAATTTCCATAGTGGGGAGGGGAAAGGGAATTCATATTGTGTACTGATAGCAGTTTGGTGTCACAGTGCAGGTCATGGGTTCAATTCAGTATCAATCAAAGTCAGCAGGGAGTGAAGTAAACAGGTTAAGAAAACTAGAAGTGACATTCCATGTATAGAGCTGTCTGCAGTACCTGAACTAACGCAGAGTAAACCTAATCTTATGAGTTTAACATGTGACACTAACATTCCTTCCCAACCATTAGTACCAGGACTGAAGAGCAGCCTGTATGTAGTGGACAATATAAACCTCAGGCTACATCCACCACCATTTGCATTCCTATAAAATCTAAGACATTAAGATGTGAAAAGAAATGTTGTTCATAGGCATCATACTGCTGGCTCTGAACCTTATTTCTTTGACACAACACACACTTACACAAAACAACTAGATGCCATATCAGTAGACTTCAATGGGTCGGTGTGCAGTGGCAGAGGAGATAGGGAACAGAGATAAGGATAGTACACTGTATTTGTCCACTGAAATGGAAATGTACAAATCAGTGTCCATGCTAAAATGCTTCTGTAGAGTCTTTTGTCTGATGATGTCGACTTGGGGAGTTGGGTGTTTTGAAGAGGAGTCGGAGGAGGAAGTGTATCCTCCAACTCCCTTCCATTCACACCCAGCAGAGACGCCTCTAGCAGAGGTACTGCCACTCCCACCAGCAGTGCCACTCCCACCACCAAGGCCAGCACCACAACGGCTGGCATCACCACCACCATCTCCAGCACCTCTAGAATGGCCGTCCACGAGGCCAAACAGGAGGCCAGGGGATTTATACTTTATAGTAAAAAATTGATCATTATCCCTGACTATTACATTTATATTATACTGGAGTGTAATTAGCCAAGAGACAAACGCATGATTGCTATTCTTGACAAAGATGGGATTTAAAGTGTGCTGGCTACAACAGCCTGGGCAAGACCCTCACATCATTAAATTACACTTATAATACTGTTGGATTATGTCTGGACAACAGGTCAAGGGAACGTAATGGCGGAAACTTTGTAATTGTCTTTATCCATAACATTATAAAGCAAGAGGGTGGAGGGTTAAGCCACCCAAAGATTCTGGTAAATATAGCATATTACAATCTCCCCCTCCAAATTTCGGTGATTTGCTACGGCGCTCAAGGTGAAAAAAAACCTTTCAAAACAAGAAAATACAAATACAACCATATCTGTGCCACCATTCACACCGTGTTGTGTTGATTACAAAACAAAATACTTGCAAAACAAGTATACAAAAACACAACCGTAATTATCTGTGGTACCGTGTGCGCCGACAGTCCGACAACGCTTTGGAGTGAGAAGAATGCTCAGGTGTTCTGCATTGGTCTGGGCTACAGCGGAGCACTCAACTCCGTGAACCAGAGCACGTAAGACATGCACCATGATCGCTGCTCAGCAGAAGTACCTAACGTATGTTTTCATTTTTAAAAATAACTTCTAGAAGTCTGAAATTTCCTCTCAGTACAGTGCATGCACTGAGAATCGAATCGGCTATTTATCACGGAGTTGCAGGACTGACACTAAATTGATAAAACACAACGCAAGCGTTGCGTTTCTGATTGCTTGTACGGATAATAATGCGTTATACGTCCTTTTTCGCGGCAACGATAATTCTTCGTCTTTTGCGGGTGGGGGGGGGGGGGGGGGGGGGGGGGTGTTGGTTCCTTGTGATATTCATTATGCATATGCATTCACTATCGACTGTAACGTTCCACTACGTTTTGATTGATGGAGTTTAAAGCGTATAGTTCTTTTATTGATTGTTTATAATTAGTATCTATATTTGTGCGATGCCATGCAGAGTACACAGCAGTTTTAGACGTTTTAAGCGGAAGAGCGCGAATCTGCGTCCGCGATGCGTGAAATGCGACAGGCAGCCTGGCCGTATCTCATGTAGTGCATGCACGTAGACGGCCGTAAACGAGAGATTTGTTACCAGCCAGGGTCTGTGCGAAAGTTAAGTAGAACTGCTGCTGGAGGGACGCAGCCCCTGATTATGTCTTTCAACCTGCAGCGTATGCATCGTACAACTACATTGATATCACACTATATACGCATGATGCACACTCAGCGCTCATACACCATGCATGCATGTATGATACCAACACATCATTAAGTTGACTCGTACACCAACACATCACTATCAGCGTACAGCCATGAATGGCTACGAACACATCATAAAGTACATTCAGCGTACAGCCATGGCTCATCTCATGCAGCGTATACAGCCACACAGCAAACATGAAACGTGTGAAGGCCACCTTTGATCATGCACACCAAGTGCGGCCCAGTGTGACCGGGTGTTTTCACTGTGTCAATTAATTAAAAATGAATTACGTTTTGAATCACGGCTTTCAAACAAAATAGAAAGTACATGTCCATACATGTAATACGCGTCAGTTTTGGTTTCACTTCACAATTGATCAGATTGTAATAAAAGAACTAATTTAAATGATCAATGTGCAATCATGTTTGGTAGCTGGAACCGTTAAGCACTCCATTAACAGGTGTTGAAGGTTTAGATTCGAATACTGGACCTGTTGTTTTTAATTTTTCCCAATTCACACTGGGTTTGGAGTGAAATCGCTCTGACCTGGGTGAAAGTCACACCTGATTTGGAGTGGCTGTTACTTCACACTACAAAACATGTGGCCTTCACACTTTTGTTTTTGCTGTGCATACATGTGTATGGCCACCAACACATCACATGCACTGACTATATAAGCACACTCAGCGTACATACATGGCTACCATGCAACACATCACTAAGCACACTCAGCGTACAACCAAACTATGCTACCAACACATCACTATAGAAGTTCAGCATAAACATAGCTACCAACACATCACTATAGAAGTACAGCATAAACATAGCTATCAACACATCACTAAGCACACTCAGCGTACATACATGGCTACCAACACACATCACTAAGCACACTCAGAGTACATACATGGCTACCAACACATCACTATAAGCACACTCAGCGTACAACCATGTATGCTACCAACACACACACTAAGTACACTCAGGGTACAGCTCTGTAACTAAATGTATAGCTCAGCAGAGATAATACTTAGGCTCGATTCACCAGAATCGTTCGCGATGATCACAACCGCGTGCAAAACGGCACCTCACGAGATCCCCCCCCCCCACCCCCCCACCCCCCCCCCCCAAAAAAAACAAAAAAAAAACAAAACAACAAAGGGTTTTACTGAGATTCTCTATTGATTAATATCCCACGCCATATATATACCAGTAAAAAAGATTAGAATTCCGCGTATATACCGTGGTTTTAATAACAATTCGTTCTTTTTGACCTCCTTTTGATTCAATAGAATTTAGCCAAATCGCTTTCATATGTCGTTTTGGACTTAGGATCTATAAACTTTTTTTGGAACTCGTTTTTGGCAGAATCTGAATTCTGGGTAGATCCCTACTCTGCATGGCCTTTCCTACACCTAGAAAGCTGTGCAAACCTAATAGGGTATACGTATGTGTAGTGGCAACATTGCCACATACATGCAGTACCGTATACCAACATGCAAGTTCTTGCGCAGGCACGTCACCAGCGAATGATTCTGGTGTGATTAGTGTGCAACTTGCCCGTACACTGACTCAAGCGTTATTTTCTTTGTACTATATAGATAGTGTTGCAGATAATACATGTATAAGTTGCACAATTATATCAATTTATACGCACTACCAGTAGTTATCCGAACAACGCGCGCGCGCGAACGATATATTAGTCGAATGCACTTTCCACCTGGCACACCGTTTCTTTCACCCCTGCTTAACTTTTCTTAATTGCATTCGCTGTTGACTGTATGACTTCAGATCTCTTTTAACGTTACACTACGTTTTGATTGAGTGATTAATTTTGAAGCACAGTTTGTTTACTATTATTTAAACAATGCCACAACAGAGCCTTTTAGGTATCTCAAAGGCCGAAGGGGGCCACAATGCCACAATAGGTATCTCAAAGGCCGGATCGAGGGTGCCCTAAAATTTTGGGCGAGCATACTGTATCTCACATGCCATGGCCGTTGTCAGTTTTTGCGACTGACAACGGCCATCCACATGTATCTATAGATATACAGGCTTTTCGTGCAATTAGAAACTGCAGTGCAATTCTTCAGTTTGACGGAACTATTCTGAACGGAAAAACTATACTGACTTCGGTCAAGAATGCGATGACGGTCAAATTTATAAATATATCCCAATACTGAGGTTGCATTGCTGTACATGTCCCCCATGACAGGTAATTGAAAATTGGCGCCACAGAAGAATGATACTGGGGGCAAATCAAGCGGGAAATATGCATGCATTAACTTTGCCCAGCTGTATCTCCGTAACGGATAAAGTAAATTAACGAACAGAACAGATGAATAAGTATAGGACCCTCTACCTACAAACCGAATTTTTGAAGCGATTTCATTAATCGTGCCGAAAGTTATGGCGGGTTCAAACCCTGTGGGGTTTCTGGCTTGCAATACCGGCACGGAGCTAGTTGAAGACCCCAAAATGTATTTTACTATAGAGAAATGATGCAGTACGAGTGTAGAAAATAAAACGTTGATACAGTGGCGTAGCTACGGTAGGGCCTGGTAGGGCCTAGACCCTACCAGCCGAGATCAGCATAATCATATCATACTCACTCCTATATGAAGTAATGAATTGATCATAACAGCGCGCTGGCTCAAGCTCGACTCGAGTCGAGTTGTGAATTTTAGCATACGTGTACGGCACGCGTGCGTGTGAGTGGGAAGAGGGCTTCAACGTTGTTGACAGATTTGGGGGAAAAAAAAAAGGTGAACTTTTATGATGATGTAAATTCACTGTTGTAACGAACAGTATTATGATGATAGTTGCGCATCAGAACATAATTTTTTTAGAAATGGAAACAGAATGATATGCATGGCTCTCGAAAAACTTCTGTGGGACTCCCCTTGCGTGCCCTTCATCAATACTACCCTGGCTACGTCACTGGTTGATAACGTTTACCGTTCTGAAGTTTTTTAAACGCAAAGGACGGATCACGACATTTTGCCGATGAAACCGGATACATTGCCCAGATAGGAGGTTTCCCCAAGTGAGGGCCGCTGCCAGAATGGTGAACAGCTCCAGCCACGGTATTGAGCACCTGGGTAGTTGCTGGTGTGGCTGCCAGTCACTACTGAGTTCCATTAATAAAGGCCCCAAACCCCAGTGTACCGGATGCATAAGTGTAGAGGTGAATTGCCTCTGCATCTTTCCAGTCCGGGGCGATGAACATGACTAATGCCATTCCAGGATAGCAGGAAGCAGTCCCACCACTCAATCTCAGCTCTGGCATGAACATTGAAGTGGATCCTGTGGGGAGAGGTGGATGAGGTGACGCAGGAAGGGGCCCATGCTAAGTCTAGTCATCGGGGCAACGAACCCTTGCAGGACCCAACACACCTCCGGCCGGCCACTCACCAATGCCATCCTGGACCAGATGCTAGGGTTGCTGGACTCTGACCTCCTGGAGACTAGGCTGGTGGTGAAAGCTGCCCTGATCGTTGGGTTCCTGAAGGTGAGTGAATTCACAACTTCAGGCTGAGGTACATTCGACACCGGAATCCATCCGATGAAAGAGGTCATCCGGAACAAAAATGAAACAATGCCATCTGTTAGAACCCCCTATAGTGGTTGAGTTAGGCCTGCATGGTGGAGACTGGACATGTGGCTCCCCTCATGAGGCCCACCGAAATGGTGGTGCCCACACCAGCCTGGTCATGCAGTCTTAGATTTCTTTATAAAGAAGGGAAGACCCTGTTTGGACCAAGTGAGATCTTGCTTTGTGCATAGCTGTGCGGTCTATCTTGCAGGACCTGCTGCACAGGTTGGGATATGACTCCTCCCAGTACAATACACACAGCCTGCGGATCGGAGCAGCTACTCCAGCAACACTGGCAGGACTTCCTCCATCCACCATCCAGTGACTGGAATGATGGCACAGCTCTGCATTCACTGCTTACATCAGACACCCTCTGACACTCTCCACTGACACTGCAAGTTTAGCCTCAGCCCAGTGACTCACCTTACTCCCTGTGTATGCCATTTGTACCAACCACCTGGAACCATACTTCAATCAATCCAATTGGGGGATACACTTGGGCGACACCCTTTGGGCTTCTACCCTGACCAACCACTTTAACCCCATGACCGCGTCATGGTGCGGCACATCTGGTCGCACCCAAGACATGATTCAGCATCACCCTTGGTCCCAGGTCGGTCAGCGGTAATGTTACGGTGGTGGCACGTCTGGTCGTCCCCCAAGGGCAGCCAGAACTACCTTGGTCCCAGACCTAGCCTGATGGGCACACCCTGTACCCTGTCAACAGGCTGCCACCTGACCCTTTTGGGGCAAACTTTTATTACATGAAACAGTGTATGGACGTATGATGGGGACCCAGAAGTGGACCTTTACACATCAGCACAGGAAGAAGCATTCATACAGCATTAAACTATATATATTGGCATTCCTTATGTATATAATTATAAAGGTCATCGGTAGTCTGGTTCGTTGCTATGGGACAGTAAACTCATTTCAAAATATAAAGCCCACAAATGGAGCACGGTTGCAGCTCGAGCTGGTTGGGCTTCATATTTTATATAAGCATATGCACGGCCCAGCTGTCGTTCAACCCCACCGGTCAGCCAAACGATGTTGTCGTCACCTATTCCTCAAATGTCTATGTGAGTACCAACCTTAGTGGGAGTGGTCGAGTGTACAGATTGAACGGCAGTTTAGTTCAGCAAGAAGTACTGCAGTTTCCTAGCGGAATAGCTGTTTTACGGATAGCTCTGAGCTCCTATCAGAGTAAACTAATCGTGTGTGTGAGCAACGGTAGTTGCATCGCGTACAACGCAGGCAACCTGAACAAAGGTTCAGTCCGTACCTTTCAAAACGTCCAAGCTGCGGGGAATAACAACGTGGCCTTGGTGAGTGCCCCGGTCAGCGGAGGAGGAAACAGCTTCTACGTAGGCAGTAGCAACGGTACTGTGATCCTTATTGGTCAGTACGGAATTGACGAGACAGCTGGGAATGTGAGCAGGACATCGGGAAACCTGTTTAGTGTGACTGCAAGTCCGTTCACTCGCAACTGGTATGGAGGGTTTGTGGCGGGCTCCTATACGTACTTTGTGGTACTTGATGTGTTTCCACCTGGACCCGGAGTGAGAGTGTTGAGGGTGTGTAACAACTACAACGAGACATCGATAGCTGCTATGTATGAACTGTATCTCGACTGCTTTGTTAATGGTTTCGATTTTATTAATGCCAGAATTACTGGCGCATCTCTTGTGTCATATCCAATCAGCCTTGGTGGACCTTATGAAGATAGACTTGTCGTTGGAATTGTAACTCCACCAACAACATTGGGAGGGTCACCTTTTTATAGTCGTGTGTGCACATACTCATTAGCAACGATTAACTCAATGATGGACAGTACACCATGTTCTTCAAACCTTCCCTGGAGGAGTTCTACACTCTCGTTGAGCTGCAGTGCACCATGTATTATATCATCCCCTGGAGCTATTGGAGGGTCGCTACTAGACCAGATATCACTTACAGCATTTGTTTTTGCATCCAACACAGCAATTGATCTCAGCTACTCGTTGTCATTTAATACTGAAAATCTCACTCTATTGTTTTTAGCTTCCACAAATCTACAGGGCCAGTTGGGCAATTCAACTTTACATGCAGTGAGTGTCTTTTAACGATTCCAATGTAATAGCACTTGAGCTGTTTAATTGTCTAGTTCAACACTATTGATGGATATGCGACAAATCGGTTCTCAACATGGCCAATGCCTGGTTCTGTGACCAGGCTTACATGGACCAGTGGACAGAACTATGTCTATGCCATCACAAGCACTTCAGTAGGCCAATGAACATGTAGGGTGCTCGTGTGACACCCCCCCCCCCCCCCCCCCCCCCCTCTTCCCTCATAGGTGGTCCAAGTTCCCATTGAGCAGTGTTCCAGTTTCACTGACTGTCTGAGCTGTGCAGCTAATGTGAACCCTCTGTGTGGATGGTGTACTGTGGAGCAGAAGTGTTCTCGGAGGTCACAGTGTCAGAACAGCACAGTGTCAGCAAGATGGGTACAAGGAAGCACAAGCCAATGTCTCTCCAACACCAGTGTGACTCCAACAACATTTACATTGGAGAGACCAACTAATGTAAGTAACAAAGCTGTGATACATGTAGTCTACATATCACATCTAATCTAGTACCCAGACCCAATTGTACGCAATGATGATTATCGATTATAATATAAAATGCCAGTGTGGAAAAATGGTCCGAATTTTTGGTGATTGTGCCCCAGAATTTTGTGTATCAATCAAATTGATGGAGCAAGTAATTCATAAGCAACAAGTCAAAGCTGTAAGCTGCTCGGATTGTTCTGATGTGTTTTTATAAGCTTGCCAATGTGTTGTAATGCTATCTTGCCACATTGCAAGGCAAGTAGTATTGTATAGTACACCATTGGTGTCAATTGCGTGGCACATCTGTTATCATGGTGACAACACCAATATTGCTTGATTATTAACAAAAAATCAATTACCAAAATGTTTTATTGTTTCCCCAGAATCATCATTACACATATAGTTGGGTCTGGGCACGAGACAACTGTAAAATGGCAATTTTCCGTTTTCTTTTATTATTAGTGGGTGAAATGATCCACAAAAAAATCTAATATGAACAATTGTTGGGAACAGACATTTCAATATTTAACGAATAAAATTAACTAAAATGTTGCATTAGCACCTGCAAACACATGTCGATCCTGTAATTTTTTTACAATGAGAAGTCCACACTTCAGAATCGTAAGTTTCTTTAAAATAACCTTTGACAATCCCTTAAAAAATAATAAATGAGCCCTCCTTTGAGTAAGGTGAAAGGTATAGCATTGTATTCCAGTAACAGTAGACTCCATGCTTCACTTGGTGCTTTAAGCTGAAATAATGGGCAGAGGTGAGAAATTGTATGGCTGAGTAAAAGGGTCCTTTTCGTTAGTAAATTTCCCTGGGACCACTCCAAGGAGTGTAAATGTGAAACAAGTTGATCTGCTATTTTTAATACTTGTCTTTGTTAAAAAATGTCACTGTTTTAGTTGTGTGGGTCTCATGGACCCACAGAAAATACAATCCGTGCATATTTACATTGTATTATTAATTCCCATTTTACAATACATCATATCATTTTTACTCTAGATATCTCTGACAATCAGTTCTGGTCTTCCTTCTCCACTGACTGGAGAGAGATTCCTGTGTTTGTTGAGCACTGGTAATGGAGTGCCCATCTCAGTGCCATGCTCACAGGTCAACCAAACCACCTTTATATACAACATCACTGGTGCTATATCTGCTATATCGCAGTTGAACATCCCAAAGCTAGGTATGTGGTCATTGAGCGGTGTGCATATGATGATCATGTGATCCAATGGCATCTTTCAGTGGTGAATATTGGCTTTGTTAGTTCTCTTTTGAACATACCCTTTGCTACTAGTAGACTGACCACATACAACTGTGCTGCAGCTATAAGGTAGGGTCATTCTATAAATATAAGGTGAGGTCATGATACAATTTTATTTGTTACACAGTTGTAGCAGCTGTCTGCAGACTGATGGTGTGTGTGGATGGTGTAATGTGGAGAAGAGATGTACTGCAGTGAACTCATCTTGTAGTAATTTCATCTCTGTGAGTCAAAGTGTCTTGTTGAATTGACGCAAACTACCATTACATCATCAGGTGACCCCAGCTGGTGGTCAGACATATTTAGATGTGTGTCCATCTCTACTCAATGGTTCCTACCTGTTACCTGTAGCTGTCAATAGACCACTGGTACTAAACACAAAGAACCTTCCACCACAGGTACAGTGCTTTTATGTACTGTTATCCAGAAACCTCCTCTACACCCTCCTCTCTCCATACCCCCTACTTTGGAACCCCTTGTTTTAGTCTAAACCACACCTCTTTTTAAATCTACAATCATGGAATGACTTAGTGGATGTGCTATTTGAACAGTTCGAGCCTGTACATATACAAGTGCATTATGAATAACTGACCTCTCTCCAGCCACCCTTCAAGCTTTCATGACAACTGCATTTCTTTCGTTAGCGTTGAGCACAGGTAATAAAGCTGGTCAGAGGAATGCCTAGTAACTGGAGTCCAATCTCCATAAGAGGAGGCTGCATTCCGTAGTGACATGTTGCTTAGTAACAGAATGCATGTCGCAAACCGTGAGGGGGTGGGAGAATACAGTGTGTGCTAGAAGAGGCTGTTGGAGGGAAGAATGGTTGGGAGCATACATTTATCTTGTGTGTGATGCAGGAAATAGATGCACATGTACTGTGACTTTTACAGTGGGTGTGGTGTAGGTGTGTCTTATAGTGTTTATTGAAAGCAGCACTTGAGGTGAGGATGATGGGGAACCTTTCAACAACAATGTTTGTTTACCAATGCATGCACAATGGAATGAAAAGATTGTGTGTGTGCATGTGTGTGTGTGTGTGTGTGTGTATGCATGTAGTGTGATTGTATGTATGTGTGTATGTGGGTATGCAGTCTGTTATATGTGTGCCTCTACATGTTTGTGTGTGTGACTGTGGACATAAGACTTTCTTTGGAGTAAGGGGACCTTTGGCATTCTTCCAAGTCCTGCTTCCATTGCCCATAGCCTTATCAATGAAGAGTACAGGTACATAGATGTTGATGTATTTCTTTTCACCCTTGCAGCTTTCTGGGTACCAGTACAATTGCAATCTTCAGCTGTCTTCCACTTCTGTCACTCTGCCTGCCAACTATACCAACACTACCTCCATTAGTTGTGTGTATACAGCAGCTCAGGTGAGAGTGGAATGATGTAATCTCCTTTATCAAGATGGCTGCACTCTCCCTCCAGATCTCCCTTCCTGTTGGAACCACTGCTATGCAAGCTAATATCAGCCTTATTTGGACCAACAGTGGTGGAGTTGTGCATCCAATTGATCCTCTTGGAGTCATCCAAGGTGAGCGCATGGGTGTTTAGGTCATTTCACATCAAGTCTAAATTGGGGCATACATATTCCAAAATAAGTTCCAATATCCATATTTGTTCATCTTCAATAATAAAAAAGATACTTCTCTTATTAAAAACTATTCACACATGCAGTTTACAAGATATAATGCTATGAATATTAATTTTTGGGTAAACTTTCAAACTTGTTCTGAACTATATCTTAGTCTCTAGCAACTAGAGTGATGTAAAACTTTCTTGGTATCAAAAGACTGTCTTTTGATGTTCATCTCTCCGACATAACTACTACTGGTGGTTAAGTAGTTAACTGATGTTAATGATTAACAGTCTAAACAAGCTATAATCTCGATCTCAACTATCAACAGCTACTGCATGCATACACAAATAGTGCTTTAAATAGTGTTTTGGGAACATCCTTTGATCTCAGGTGTGGTGCTTCAAAAACCAGAGGCTGGAAGTATGAAAGAGGAATGAACTAGTGACCTACAAAACAATGGATCTATTCAAAGCACTATATAGGATATGCATGTTTGTCATTACATGATTGTAGCACTTTTTTTTTTGCATTGCCAACATTTGCTTTTAAAGATTTCCCATAAATGCAAGACCATAATTAGCAGTGCTTAAAAGAAAAATTGTGACAGGAATTTTAAAGGTACATGCAAGTTTGTCAGTTTTGGTAGTGCATCAATAACAGTGCAAAATTACATTAGTAAAAATAAATAATTTTAGACCATGTCCTTTATTCTTCAGTGACACTGTACAGCTGTTCAGCATTCTCTGTTACTTCATGTACCTCCTGCCTGGCTGTCAACATTGGTACTGGATATGGCTGTGGATGGTGTGGTGGTACCAGCAGATGTGTTGAACCAGAAACCTGCCCTTCTATTACTAACCAACTACTCAATTGTCCCTCTCCGGTGTTGAGGTCTGTCTCTCCATCCTCTGGTCCATTTGGAGGAGGGACATGGCTGATCATCACAGGCACTGACCTTGAAGTGACAGTTGGGGACATTGCTAATGTGACTGTGGGAGGAGTGAACTGTTCAGTACAGCCAGATGGATTCAAACCAGGGGCACAGTTTGTGTGTGTGACTGGGAATTATCCCCATGGAGGAATGCCACAGACTGTCCCTATCAGTGTGACCATAAATAGATCTGGTCACATGGCACCAGCACAGTCCAACCTCACATACACATATGTGAGGCCATCCATCTCTTCAGTGTTTCCAAAGTCAGGACCAATGGCAGGAGGTACTAATGTTACCATTGAAGGACTGTTCCTGAATGTTGGTAATGGAGTGAAAAGAGTACTACTGAATGGAGCCATGTGTGTCATATTGTGAGTTAAAGGTTTCCATCCACCATGATGTGTCCATGACCACTGTTGTACACCTCCACAGACAGACATCACTCACACAGGTCAACTGCACATCATCTGCACAGAATGTGACAGGTTTTGGTGTGGTGACAGTGTATATTGACAATGAAGTGACCATCAACAATGCAGTCACCTTTGAATACACAAACAATCCAAATTACACTTCAGTGTCTCCTGTTAGGACCATACAAGCGTAAGTCCTAACAGATCAATATGAAGGTCATACCATTGCTTGGTGTTCACTCTTACTCAGTGGAGGTATCATTCTGACCTTCACTGGAACATACCTCAATGTCTCTCAGAAGGCTTTGTTGGTGATAAATGGAATGGTAGGAGTAAGATATGGAAATAAAAAATATTTATCCATATTCACTGGCATTTCCCCATCTTACCTCACATCTCTATCCTAGACATTCCCATGTAACCAGACCTTCACCACTCTCAAGTGTTATGCTCCACCCCTGGGTTTAAATCCCATTGGGTCAAGCCTTTCTCCAGGTGTTGACTACACCATTGTGATGGATGGAGCTCCTGAACCATATATCTTCATTGGAGTGGTTCCAAATCCTGTCTTCACTTCAATCAATCCAAATGACCTGACACAGGTGATTGGTTCAGCAAAGATCATTAGAATAAATGTAAGCTACATCATAGCTATACCAGGGGTTGAAGTGACCTTCTCTGTGATCCCTTATGTCAGGGTATGAACATCATGAATGTTGATGTCCTCTCTGAGATCATGGTGACTGTTGGAGGAGAGAGGTGTACAATAGACCTGGGAACTACAACTGATACTGTAAGGAACATTGCACGACCTGGTACCCAGACCCTATTCTACCATTATGTCCCTCCAGGTCCTATCCTGTCAGCCTCCTCAAAGCCTTTCTACTTCCTTTAAGAAGCGACAGACATCTTCTAGTGGCACGGTATGATCTTGAGTTCATGCTATATTAGTGTAGCTGCAATCAAATAATAATTACACTAAATAAGTGCTTTTAATATTAACCAAATAAAATCATCAACAATAATATGCAACAACCTGTATTGTATTATGATTTTTATTTTTTAGTGGATGATAAAGTTCACAATAATTATGTCAATCAATTATTTCAATCATACAAACGGCTAGCTGACTTACTATCTGAAAAGCAAGACAAAGCATATTCCCTCATTATTGGCTGGCTGAGATGTTGCTTGACTTTAGCCATACTGTACAGTGCTATCATGTGCCTGCGAGGAAGCAGGTCTTCTTACCACCACCTGGTTTATTGCGATCTGGCCCTAGCAGTACATGAGGGCAGAGTCTCATTTAGGCTGATTTGATCACATATGTTAGTGTGTATTTATTGTTATTGTACTTACTAATCTGTTATACGTTGCGTTGTTATGTATTTAACGCGAGTGATCAATTATTTCAATTGCTACAGTTTTGTTATTAAAAAGTAATTAGTCTTAATAAGACAAACATAAAATGATATTTAACTTCAATAACACAGTATTTACATTAGTGAATTGAAATTTAATCAATCCAAACTAGATGATGTGACCATAGGCTAATGAAAAGTAGTTATTAAAATTGAATAATATTATGCACAATATTGATGATTACTGAGGGCCTTAATAAATTTGGTTTTCAAATATTTGAATTTAGTTACTCAACTGTTTAATATGTTTACACCTATGTTATGTGACTAATCATAGCCATCTATATAAGCAAATCTAAATTAACCGATTATAATATCCATTTAAACCTGTCATGTTCATTTGTGGACACCCTTTTTTAAGTGTGCAAATGTTGATCATGTCTCCTTGTATGCATCTATTGGTTTGTGTGCGTATAATGGTATATTACATGCATGAAAGTTAAAATGTATTCCTGTATATGATATGAGCAGTTATGTAAATATTAGATCAGGTACACTCATTGATACTGCTTCTAATGTGTGTGTGTGTGTGTGTGTGTGTGTGTGTGTGTGTGTGTGTGTGTGTGTGTGTGTGTGTGTGTGTGTGTGTGTGTGTGTGTGTGTGTGTGTGTTTCTACAGATAGTGATTTCTGTGGGCCAATCCCTTTCCTACACACTTGGTAGTATCACTTTTGTGACAAATGCTGTGGTGACATCAGCTGTACCATTCCCAATATCTGGTGTTGCTGGAGGTGTGACAGGGGGAGGGGTTGGTCTCATCCTCCTCCTGGTTCTTGTTGTGGCCATCATTGTGGTGGTCAACAGAAGGGACTCTGTGAAGAAAAGGAAACAAGTGAGTGCTCTTATGGTGCAGATTGAGACACTGGAGACCAATATGGCTGAGGAATGCAGGAGAGGTAAAGATACCTTGGTGTTACCACTTAATGAATGCTGTCTAAGATTGAACCCAAGACCTCATTATGTTCAATTCTGTACACAGTCCAGCAGTCTATGATTACAAAACAACTGTTTGGACTAAAGTAGCTGTATAAGTTTATTAAATAATATAAATATGGAGGACACACATACATAGAAACATAAAGATAGACAAGCACAAACTATCATAGAAGTCTGTGACATTAAAGACACGTGGACCAGAAATGCCCTGGCATTGGAACAAACAAGAGTAGCATTTGCAGCAGCTGAACCGGTCATTACTCTCAATTCAATAATAATGTTTGGTTTTAAATCATAGAGGTAATGAAGACATCAAGTGATGCAGGTTTGCCGACAGCACCCAATTATCAACCTAAATATCAGCTGGTCGAGTTTTCACTAGATAATCTCCAACCACTGCCTGCATTGTCATGGATTAGGAACTGTCTGTTTAATACGTGCATTTATTATCAATAATAATAGTGTACATTGATTTACCCTGCTGCTGTATGTATAATAATTCAACGTATTGTTGTATGAGAAAAATAACTAATAATATGTACATGCACTTGTATAAGTTAAACTATTGTTTAAATGCATGCAATCATTTGCAATAAATTATTGTGTAGCATAAAGTACATCAGATAGGGATTAATTAGACAAATCTCTTACCCATTTCTACATTTTATTTTCACACATTTCAAAGGCCCACCCCCAAGTATAGCAGATTTTTTGAGTGAGTACACAGGGACCATCGTCTCTAGTGATCAGATCCGTGTGATACACACAATTGGAGAAGGTATGCTTCCAATAGCATTTCTCACTTTGCTTTCACTTAAAAGTACCCTTTGGGGGAAAAAAGGTGAATTTGGAGTGGTGTACAGGGCACATCTCCTGCAGTTGAACACAAGAGCTGAACCTCGACTGGTGGCTGTCAAGACATTGAAAGGTGCAGTCATTGAGGTGGTAATGCTTCCTTCATCACAATGAAATGCTCCATTAGGTCTCTTCACAATGGATGATCTCTGCAGCATGATGGGAGAAATCTTGAAGATGCAAGACTTCCATCACCCTCATGTGATGACCCTGATAGGAGTGTCCTTTGATGCCAATCATACACCCTCCATGGTAATGCCCTTCATGGCCAATGGAAGTCTTCTCTCATACCTCAAGAACAACAGATCTTCTCTTTTATTAGCTCAGGCTGCAGAAGAAGAGAAAGTGAGAGGTTCTGTACTTGTGGGCCTATTTCATGTCCTTGATAGCTAACTGTAGATACACACAGCACAGAAGCTCTTAATGAAGATGTGCTACCAGATAGCGCAAGGAATGGCATACCTTGCTGAGAACAAGTTTGTACACAGAGACCTAGCAGCTAGGAACTGCATGTGAGGGATTACGATGTTGCATGGTGCATACAGTGATGAGATGTGGTGCAGGATTGATGGAGATGGTGTGATCAAAGTGGGAGACTTTGGTCTGTCAGAGGATGTGTACAGGACAGGGTACTTCAAACTGGACAAGGGATCATCTGGAGTGAGACTGCCATTCAAGTGGCTGGCTCCAGAGAGCATTCGAGATGGAGTATTCAATGAAAAGACAGATGTGGTGAGCACTAATAACAGTTCCCTAGACCCATAATTGCAACCAATGGGGGTGTTTTATTTCCTATTTCCTATCCCTCTTCAGTGGTCATATGGTGTGACATGCTGGGAGATATTCACTTGTGGCAGACTTCCCTATGCTGGTGTGGACCCATGTGACCTCCCAAAGCTTCTAGAAAGAGGGAGGAGACTGGAGAGACCAGAAAATGCAGCTTGTCCGGAGACAATGTCAGCCAAAATGCACACACTATCTGCAGTTATTCAAATTGTCTGATTTCAGGTACTCACTGATATTAGAATGTTGGGATTCAAACCCAGAGGACAGACCTTCCTTCATCAAGATTGGCTCTTCTCTTTCAAAAGCACTGATGACAATGTCAGGATACCTTGATGTCTGCTTAATGTCTGACGGAGCAAGGGCACAGCTTGCCCCACAATGCTGCACAGAACAAGGGACATTAGTAAGAGGGAGCCTTGGGTTTGCCACCTTGGCTTCCCAGCCTTGGTGTGTTCCTGAATATCACTGTTATATCAACCTCACACATGTCTATAGCTGCCTTGCATTTCTAGCATTTTATTCTTTACTTTCCAGTCCAACATTGTTTCAAAGAAAAATTTGGAGGATTTGAGGTAGATTAACAATTGAACCAAACAATGTAGTTAGAAGTATAGCCCTTGAACTGTAGAGTTTCAAAGGTTTAGTCACGCAATTTATATGTTTAATTATACAGAGTGATGACTCTGATTGTCTTTATTTATGTTCAATGCTTGTTATTAATACTGAATATACCTCAACACATCCTCATGTATAGACCAATGATATGGCCCTCAATCCTGTGGCATCTGAAAGACATGACAAGGAAGTGGAGAGAATTGAAACAGTTGCATGCGAAGCATATACATTAACTTCTTCAACAATCAAGGTAGTTGATCTGATAATTTATTCATGCCTTGCTAACGACTTGATGGTTACACCAAGTCATGCTCTTAAGTATACTTGATGTGTTATTGAAATTGAGATTATTTTTAATTACAACACAACTACAGATTATAACTCTTTTTATGTTCAATGCTTGTTGATATAACATCATATAGGTCGATCATATGGAACTCATTCCTGTGGCATCTGAAAGACAGGACACGGAAGGGAAGAGAATGGAAATGGTTTCATGCGAAGCGTATGCATCCACTGCTTCACAAGAGTTTGAAATTCAGGTATATTTGAGCAAACAAAATGTTTTTCTGAAACACAGTACCTGCACTACTTCCTTCCATTGCATTTAGCCTCCAGTCCCTGATGACAATGATGATGGACACAACAAATGGAAGTAATCACTGACAATGAATACATTTAATGGCCCTGCTTGGTTCAATGATTTACCTTTACAGCTACATGTGCAATTGATTTATAGATCCAGTATAGCATATACTGTCTTTGAGAAAGTGTTTATACATTATTATAAAGTGTTCCTCCTGAAGCTGCAGTATATATGATTACTGAATAAGTGGTGGAAGCGCAGTATTTTTCAAAGTTAGATGTTGATATGGTTGTTTGCTACCATGTTTAGGGGATGGGTAAACAGTAGTACAGAACTTTCATTCTATTTTGACCTTGTGTTTTGGATCAGTATCATCATGAGATATGCTTGTGCACATATTCATGTGCACCTATGCATTTATTTCAAGAGGTTCATTCAAAAACAGAAAGCTGATGCAAATATAAGAATGGATACAGAGATTTCATCACTGAGTTTCGGAGTAAAATGATTATTATTATATGATTGCAGAGACCAGAGTTGTTAGGCAACCATCTGGCCATTTTGAATGAAAGCTTATGTTTATTCACAAATAATCAAAGAGCAAAAATGAAAGTTGATAAAGCAATGACAAGGTCTATCTGCATAAAGCAACACAATTTCCATAGTGGGGAGGAGAAAGGGGATTCATATGGTGTACTGATAGCAGTGTGGTGTCACAGTGCAGGTCATGGATTCAATTCAATATCAATCAAAGTCAGCAGGGAGTGAAGTAAACAGGTTAAGAAAACTAGAAGTGACATTCCATGTATAGAGCTGTCTGCAGTACTAGAACTAATGCAGAGTAAACCTACGCTTGCAAGTTTAGCATGTGACACTATCATACCTTCCCAACCATTAGTACCAGGACTGAAGAGCAGCCTGTATGTAGTGGACAATATAAACCTCAGCTCAGGCTACATCCACCGTTTACATTCCTATAAAATCTAAGACATTAAGATGTGAAAAGAAATGATGTTCATAGGCATCATACTGCTGGCTCTGAACCTTATTTCTTTGACACAACGCACACTTACACAAACCAACTAGATGCCATACCAGTAGACTTCAATGGGTCGGTGTGCAGTGGCAGAGGAGATAGGGAACAGAGATAAGGATAGTACACTGTATGTGTCCACTGAAATGGTAAATGTACAAATCAGTGTCCATGCTAAAATGCTTCTGCGTTGTTTGTAGAGTATTTTTCATGTCCGATGATGGGGACTTGGGGAGTTGGGTGTTTTGAAGAGGAGTCAGAGTAGGAAGTGTATCCTCCAACACCCTTCCTTTCACACCCAGCAGAGGCACCTCTAGCAGAGGTGCTGCCACTTCCACCAGCAGTGCCACTCCCACCACCATGGCCAGCACCACTATGGCCGGCATCACCCCCACCATCTCCAGCACCTCTAGGATGGCCGACCACGAGGCCAAACAGGAGGCCAGGGGATTTATTTTTTATAGTAAAAAATTTATCATCATCACTGTCTATTACATTTATATCATACTGGAGTGTAGTTAGCCAAGAGACAGACGCATACGAATACGCGATTGTTATGCTTGACAAAGATGGGATATCAAGTGTGCTGGCTACAACAGCCTGGGCAAGACCCTCCACATCATTAAATTACACTTATAATACTGTTGGATTATGTCTGGACAACAGGTCAAGGGAACGAAATGGCGGCAACTTTTTATCCATAACATTATAAAGCAAGAGGGTGGAGGGTTAAGCCACCCAAAGATTCTGGTAATTATAACATATCACAATCTCCTCCTCCAAATTTCGGTGATTGGCTACGACGCTCAACAAGGTGAAAAAAAAAATTCAAATAAGTAAATAAAAACACAACCATATATCTGTGCCACCATTCACACTGTGTTGTGTTGATTAAAAAAAAAATACTTACAAAACAAGTATATAAAAACACAACCGTAATTATCTGTGTCACATTCACGCAGTGTTGTGTTGATTATAACAATCACTTTATCGCACATGCATTGACCTACAGTCATAGGAACATGTTTGAACACATGTTGGGGGTTAAAGTCAGTACATTTTGTGTGTCCATTATAACTTGGCACATATTGTTCCAACAACCCCCATACTTTTTATGAACTGGTGAAAGGGAGGAGTGAAAACATGGTACACTACACTGATGTGGGTTACACATTCCTGTTCTGGGAGTACTGAAGTCATGCATTAGTGAAGTGAAGACATCTGAATAATGGGAGGTAATGCATTGCATGATGTAGATAATACATGTACGTAAAAAGATGTGTTATGTAACATAATTACTTTGTAGCAAACATGTACAAGTACTTATAAGTACATGTACGTGTTTGCATTGGTTAATCCTGTTTCTTCTCCCACGGTTGTGTGTGCATGGCATGAATTATGTAATGGTTTGTGTGTGCATGTATGGATATAAATATATAGGCCTACCTGTATGCACTTAGCGTACAAAGAGGTAATCAATGTAATAGACAGGGCTCCTTGCATGCACGGTCGTAAGATATTCGTCCTCCAGCACACTGACTCCCCGTCCTCCATGCAGCAGCCGATCGCACGACCGGCAAAGGAGGTGACGTAGTTCGAAGAGGCATCGTCGGGGTCATAGCCCACTGGTGGCCCTCTTCACCACCTTCACCCACGCCCCATCGAAGGAAGCAGTACGGAGGATACGCGAAGTTCGGCGAAGGTAAACTTTGCCCGTCTCCCTCACCCACCTAGACGATCAGGCTGGCAAGGGCAAAAAACGAGAAGAGCCATGCAGCGCCAAGCTCAGATCTCCCGAACTGGTTGGAAGCCAGGAACATATTTGTGGCCATCAGCTGCAGGGTTCAGGCATCTCCGGTGAATGCACAGGCTATGTTAAAGTACCTATATCCACCATCTGCCAGCTGTGCTCCGCCTATGGTCCTGTTGCTGCCCTGAAGTATGACAAGCTCTTCAGGCAGGCAACAGCACGGAAAAAGGATCATACCCTCCACTTCTAGCGCTAGCAGTGCAAGGCATCCTCATGCCCTTAAATGGTGAGCCTGTAAAGCTTTAAGTATCATTATCAAACGGTCCCTAGCTGTTTCTTCACTTCTTAGCTCAACCTTGCACCAACGATGGGGCCACCAGACTGCTTAGTTTTACATCCGACGTTTACGCTGGTTTCGTGGAGGTGTGTCTTAACGGGACATGGGGTACCGTGTGCGCCGACAGTCCGACAACGCTTTGGAGTGAGAAGAATGCTCAGGTGTTCTGCATTGGTCTGGGCTACAGCGGAGCACTCAACTCCGTGAACCAGAGCACGTAAGAAATGCACCATGATCGCTGCTCAGCAGAAGTATGTTTTCATTTAAAAAAATAAATTTCTACAAGTCTGAAATTTCCTCTCGTACAATGCACTGAAAATCGAAAGGCTATTTATCACGGAGTTGTAGGACTGACACTAAATTGATAAAACGCAACGCAAGCGTTGTGTTTCTGATTGCTTGTACGGATAATAATGCGCTATACGCGTCCTTTTTCGCGGCAACGATAATTAAAGAACGTTCTTCGTCTTTTGGGGGTGGGGGGGGGGGGGGGGGTGTTGGTTCCTTGTGATATTCATTATGCATACGCATTCACTATTGACTGTAACGTTCCACTACGTTTTGATTGATGGAGTTTATAGCGTATAGTTCTTTTATTGATTGTTAATAATAATTATTTATATTGTAAACGACGCCATGCATGCAGAGTTCACAGCAGTTTTAGACGTTTTAAGCGGAAGAGCACGAATCTGCGTGCGCGATGCGTGAAATGCGACATTTCCTCTCGTACAATGCACTGAGAATCGAAAGGCTATTTATCACGGAGTTGTAGGACTGACACTAAATTGATAAAACGCAACGCAAGCGTTGTGTTTCTGATTGCTTGTACGGATAATAATGCGTTATACGTCCTTTTTCGCGGCAACGATAATTAAAGAACGTTCTTCGTCTTTTGAGGGTGGGGGGGTGTTGGTTCCTTGTGATATTCATTATGCATACGCATTCACTATTGACTGTAACGTACCACTACGGGTGGCAGCCTGGCCGTATCGCATGTAGTGCATGCACGTAGACGGCCGTAAACGAGAGATTTGTTACCAGCAGGGTCTGTGCGAAAGCTAAATAGAACTGCTGCTCCAGGGACGCAGCCCCTGATTATGTCTTCCAACCTGCAGCGTATATACCATACATCTATATACATTGATATCACGATACGCATGATGCACACTCAGCGCTCATACACCATGCATGTACGTATGCTACCAACACATCATTAAGTTGACTCATACACCAACGCATCACTATCAGCGTACAGCCATGAATGGCTACGAACACATCATAAAGTACATTCAGCGTACAGCCATGGCTCATCTCAGTGTATACAGCCACACAGCAAACATGAAACGTGTGAAGGCCACCTTTGATCATGCACACCAAGTGCGGCCAAGTGTGACCGGGTGTTTTCACTACTCTGTCAATCTGAACCTGCGGGAGCAGGTTCAATATAGGATTGATTGAGGATTGATGAATATCATTTTTAAAAACTTCACTCGCGTCTGGAGGGACAACGGAGAAACGGATCGCGTATCTCTTTGTTGCGATGGAACGAGAACTCAAAGATCTACAGTTCTACGTTTGTTCCGTGTCATAAAACGTTGTACTTTTAAAGAAACAAACGAATTCCTTTTTCTCGTCCCCAGTCCCAAAATAATTCTTGGTCGTCTTCTTCTTTCTTAGGAAGGTATAACACGAGCTACAAACGGTTTAGAAGAACGGCAATAGCACCAATATCTTCAGAATTCACCTGCACGGTGCCCTTTAAGGTCATATAGACACCTAGAAAGAGAAGTACCCTCATACCGGTAGCAAGTTCTATATAGGATATGAAGTTATTGCAGAAGTTTATTTGGTTTATTGTTGATTAATGAAGTTATTTTACTCCGACCTGCACGAAATTTATTTGATGTTCCTATCGCAGTTTAATACTTTGGCTAGTGGCCTTCGCGTAATTGAACGAAGAGATCTAAGCAACGAGCGGAATACCTTCAAAAGCAAGACGATATTTTATCACAAGAAAACAAGGCTAAAGCCCGAGCGCGCTACAAGGCCGATCCCGAAAAGAAAAAGGCCTCTGTACGCTACAGCTACAACGCAGATATTGAATCTAAGCAATCTGTTAAAAGGCAGCGATATCAAGTAGACCTCGATGAGAACCGTGCTGCTAAAAGGCAGCGATATCAAGAGGACGTCGAGGACAACCGTGCTGCTAAAAGGTAGCGATATCTATATATTATCTCTGGCGATATCAAGAGGACGTCGAGGAGAACCGCGCTGCTAAAAGGCAGAAATACGAGGACAATTCAGCTGCCATTAAGGCATCTGAAAGGAATCGGTATTGGAATGACCCCGCTGTCTGATTGGCTAAACGTGCTGTCGAGAGGAAGCGGTATCGCAGGGGTCCCGAACTACCACTACCACCCAAAGGTATGTCATGGCGTTGTATTGCGCTAGCATTAAAAAGCTATAGGAAGATGTGCATGCAACATGTGTACAGCACGCATGTAAGGGATCTGCACAAAACCATTCACTTTACATGGCATGGTGACCCAACTGTTGTGTACTGTCCTTTGTGACCTGTCTCCTTAATCTGATGTACAAAAAGGCTTCCTTATCTGATGTACAACGGCAGCCGCCTGCAACTGTGTATGAATTTAATTGCATTTGCTAGGGTTGAGCACTGAAAACAGTAGACCAATGGTAGGTGTGTAGTGATAGGGGATAGAGATAAGGATACCATGCACCCCTTGAAATAGAAATGTACAAGTGAGCGTCGCAAGCTCACTAGTGAAGAAGTAGCATTTGACCCAAATGTCCATTCATCCCATGTAAACATTGTTAACGCCTTTTAATTTGGAGCATGAACAACTTCCTCCAATTTCAGCACAATGGCACCTTTGGGGGTCATGAGTTATGCAGACCAATCCAGTGAATAGAGATAAAATTGGACCAATAGAATTTTAGCACAGCTGGCAACACACACACATACCACACACACATACCACACACCACACACACACACAACCACTCCCCCTTATCTGTGAGGTCATGAATATGTAGACCAATTGGTGATGTACCAATGAAATTGGACCAATAGAATTATAGCACAGCCAGCACACATGTAAAGGCTTTTCATGTATAAAAGTGACTCACCTGCCAAATAGTGCACTTTGCTTGCTGAGAACGAAAAAGGTAAAAACTAAATCCTTGCACTTTGTTTCTATACTCTCTGTCAGATGCAGTGCTGCTATCCGCCGCCAGCAGTAGCAGCGCTGCCCCCCCGCCACCAGCAGCAGAGCTGCCCTCACCGCCACCAGCAGCAGAGCTGCCCTCACCGCCACCAGCAGCAGAGCTGCCCTCACCGCCACCAGCAGCAGAGCTGCCCTCACCGCCAACAGCAGCAGCAGAAGCAGCAGGAGCACCGCTACAGTATTGGTACCAGTGCCCCCACCACCACTCCCATGGCCTGAACCAGGCTGCCGAGGTCAGAGACGAGGCTTGGGGAGAGGAAGAAGACAAGCCAGGGGAACAGTACATTAAAAACTCATATACTTATAATTTCAATTATTAACCTCCCTCCCTCCCTTCGAAAATTAAAATGAATTTGTGACAACATTTAATGACGCGCTACTACGACAGGGGAAAAAACTAATGAAACAAGTAAATAAAACATTCTCTAACGAGAAAGTTGTTGGTATATAGGATTGACCAATGGTGGTGTAAAAAGCACGGAAACAAGAGTGACAGAAAATTGAAATAGGCCTATATTTAGCACACTAACGTTATTACAGTACATGCCTGAGTAATGGGCTAAATATAGGCCTATTTCAATTTTTCTGTCACTCTTGTTTCCGTGTTTTTACACCACCATTGGTCAATCCTATATACCAACAACTTTCTCGTTAGAGAATGTTTTTATTTACTTGTTAATTAAAGAAGGTACATGTCCGTACATATAATACGCGTCAGTTTTGGTTTCACTTCACAAATGATCAGATTGTAATAAAAGAACTAATTTAAATGATCAATATACAATTATGTTTGGTAGCTGGAACCGTTAAGCACTCCATTAACAGGTGTTGAAGGTTTAGATTCGAATACTGGACCTGTTGTTTTAATTTTTCCCAATTCACGTTGGGTTTGGAGTGAAATTGCTCCGACCTGGGTGAAAGTCACACCTGATTTGGAGTGGCTGTTACTTCACACTACAAAACATGTGGTCTTCACACTTTTGTTTTTGCTGTGCATACATGTGTATGGCCACCAACACATCACATGCACTGACTATATAAGCACACTCAGCGTACATACATGGCTACCATGCAACACATCACTAAGCACACTCAGCGTACAACCAAACTATGCTACCAACACATCACTATAGAAGTTGAGCATAAACATAGCTACCAACACATCACTAGAAATACAGCATAAACATAGCTATCAACACATCACTAAGCACACTCAGCGTACATACATGGCTACCAACACATCACTACACACTCAGCGTACAACCAAACTATGCTACCAACACATCACTAGAAATACAGCATAAACATAGCTATCAACACATCACTAAGCACACTCAGCGTACATACATGGCTACCAACACATCCCTATAAGCACACTCAGCGTACAACCATGTATGCTACCAACACGCACACTAAGTACACTCAGGGTACAGCTCTGTAACTAAATGTATAGCTCAGCAAAGATAATACTTAGGCTCGATTCACCAAAAGCGTTCGCGATGATCACAACCGCGTGCAAAATGGCACCTCATGAGATCCCTTTCCCCCCCCCCCCCCCCCCCCCCCCCCCCCCCCCTAAAAAAAAAGGGTTTTAATTTTCTCTGAGAATCTCTATCATTACTATCCCACGCCATATATACATGTATACCACTAAAAAAGATTAGAATTCCGCGTATATATTCGTTCTTTTTTGACCTCCTTTTGATTCAAAGAATTTAGCAAAATCGCTTTCATATGTCGTTTTGGACTTAGGACCTAAACTTTTTTTGGAACTCGTTTTTGGCAGAATCTGAATTCTAGCTCTGAAGCGCACGCCGGGTAGATTCCCTACACTCTGCATGGCCTTTCCTACACCTAGAAGGCTGTGCAAACCTAATAGGGTATACGTATGTGTAGTGGCAACATTGCCACATACATGCAGTACCGCATATCAACATGCAGGTTAACACATGTACTTGCGCAGGCACCAGCGAATGATTCTGGCGTGATTAGTGCGCAACTTGCCCGTACACTGACTCGAGCGTTATTTTCTTTGTACTATATAGTGTTGCAGATAATACATGTATAAGTTGCACAATTATATCTATAATACATCAATTTATATATAGTACGTAGTTATCCGAAGAACAACGCGCGCGCGCGAACGATATATTAGTCGAATTTGCACTTTCCACCTGGCACACCGTTTCTTTCACTCCTGCTTAATTGCATTCACTCTTGACAGTATGACTTTTAACGTTACACTACGTTTTGATTGAGTGATTAATTTTGAAGCTCAGTTTGTTTATTATTATTTAAACAATGCCACAATAGGTATCTCAAAGGCCGGATCGAGGGTGCCCTAAAATTTTGGGCGAGCATACTGTATCTCACATGCCATGGCCGTTGTCAGTTTTTGCGACTGACAACGGCCATCCACATGTATCTATAGATACAAGGCTTTTCGTGCAATTAGAAACTGCAGTGCAATTCTTCAGTTTGACGGAACTATTCTGAACGGAAAAACTATATACTGACTTCGGTCGAGAATGCGATGACGGTCAAATTTATAAATATATCTCAATACTGTGGTCGCATTGCTATCCCCCAGGACAGGTAATTGAAAACTGGCGCCACAGAAGAATGATACTGGGGGCAAATCAAGCGGGAAAAATGCATTAACTTTGCCCAGCTGTATCTCCGTAACGGATAAAGTAAAAATCAACGAACAGAACAAATGAATAAGTATAGGACCCTCTACCTACAAACCGAACTTTTGAAGCGATTTCATTACTCGTGCCGAAAGTTATGGCGGGTTCAAACCCTGTGGGGTTTCAGGCTTGCAATACCGGCACGGAGCTAGTTCCAGACCCCAAAATGTATTTTACTATAGAGAAATGATGCAGTATGAGTGTAGAAAATAAAACGTTGATACAGTGGCGTAGCTACGGTATAGGGCCTGGTAGGGCCTAGGCCTACCAGCCGAGATCAGCATAATAATATCATACTCCACGGTTGTATGCGGCTGGAAACTAGGTCTACAATTAGATCATTTACGGTATTAATACAACATTCTAAAATGACGCCTCATTATAGACATCCATGTTTTAAAAGCTGACCATGACTCAGCAGAACCAGCAAATCAGAAAATTACAACGAACTAACACACTGCACCCCCTTTCCTGGCATGTCCTGTCGATGCGCACAATTGACATCCCACATAGCTAGCATGCGCATACCGTTTTATAAGGCCACGCGGCACGTATTTAGTAGGGGGGCGTTACTAAATTAGACGACGTGGCCTTTGGTGACTGAACTGGAAGGTAAGCATATTACAGCGATGATCAGGAGGCATGTGGCTATAAGTTTTTGCAAACGGGAAGTGGTAACGAATTTTCTATGACCATAAACAAGCTGAGCGAATTCCATGAATAATCGGCATACGTTGTGGTTTGTCCCTACATGTATACATGATTATAGGTATGGATTACCACAACCAACAAGTTCCCATACATTGTAGAGTTTGTGGGCAGAGGCTAACGAAGTACAGGGCAAAGAAGAGTATCAGCTATGAGTGCAAGGCATTCTCAGCTGAGCTGAAAATAGCTTTTGACATCAACACATCTGGGGATGATGTCAACATTCACCCTGAGATGTTCTGCATCCACTGTAAGCTCTCAATGCAGAGAACCATCTGTGCCATCACAAAGGGAGTGCATCACAAATGTGCAGTAATCTTATTTGAATGGGAAAAACATACAGATCAAGAATGCAAGGTAAACAGCACACATTTGCTTTTTAAAAGTAAACATATGACATCATGGTGTTCAGGTATGTGACCACTTCCGTGCATGCTCAAGTGGACACTTGAGGAGGCCAACAGTTGGTAGAGGCCGTCAGGCAGGCGTCACGCCTAATTTACTAATAGCTCATCTCGAGAAGATTGCCCCTCCTCCAGTTCTCTTACATGAGCCTAGCCCACCTTTGGCAAGTGTGAACAACCAGTTGATGCTAAAGGAGCTGAAGTGTGCAGTGTGCTCCAACATCCTCTCACAGCCACTGGAACTGCTGTGCGGTGCACTGGTGTGCGCTAAGTGCCTCCAGGAGTGGATAGCAGCATCTGGCGCTGTGAACTGTCCCTGCTGCTCTGAGGGTGGTCCCTTGGTTTCCTCCCATGTCAGACCAGCACCAGGTGTGATACTCCTGCTGCTATCGGATGTTTTGGTACATTGTACAGACTGCAGCAGGGATGTTAAGGCTGGTGACTATGAAGGGCATGAATGTGTACCATCACTTACACCTGAGGAGGAGAAGCAAGCAGCGGGATTGCTGAAGAGGGCCATCTCTACCAGTCATCATCCAACTTCCTACAGGAGGAACAGTTAAGTGAATGTCATTGAGTTGTACTGAGGTTACATAACATCTATACACACTTTAGCCAATGACATTCATGCATGTCACCAGAGCTCACCAAGAAACCACAGCTGCCTGCTCACGGACTGTGAAAACGCAATGTTTTCAAATGCAGAAAATCCGAGGCATTGTCAGTGGTGGAGAAGCATCAGCTCTTATTCAAAAGGAGGTCCTCATCCTTAGTGATGAAGAGAGGCGATCTTTGTTGGATAAGGCAGGAATCTCATCATCAATTGAGCTCGGGGCAGCTGAGGTATTGGCCATTAAGGCTGGGCTTGCCATACCTTGGAATAAACTGAGGCTTCTAAGGCGGTATGTCACAACATACAGCAAAGGTACCAATTCTAACTCCTAGTGTTTCAGATGGCTCAAATCGTCAGGCATTTGTCTGGCTGGTGAGGAAAGGATGCGCCACATTTCCAGCCAAATTGTTGGTGATAACCTCAAAGGAGAGATAGCACCGTTTTCTGTTACAATTCCATCTGGTGGAGAGGAAATAAAAGGTGCTCCTTTGGTATTCATTCCACATCTGGTGGATAAGGTTGTGCAGCTCTTAGATGGGAATGAAAGGTAAGACAGTGAAATGGTAAGACAGTTAAATACAAAGGTTGTTACTACATGGTTGCAGAACTGGCAGACTTACCTGGCATAAAGGGTTTATACCAGCCAATGAGATCTGGTTGAAGATTGGAGGAGACAAGGGAGGTGGAACATTCAAAATGACCTTTCAGATTGTCAATGTTGCCACACCCAATTCAGTCCATAACACCTGTGTATTCAGCTGTTTTGCCGCTGGAGACAGTGTCACCAATCTCCATGTGGCACTTGATCGCTTTAAGGACCAGGTAGAACATCTACATGGGATGAAGTGGAGGTAAGAGCTCTATACCTAAATCATTTAAATATAAAAGTGCTATAAATTACAGACAATACACAGTGAAGGTGTTTATATGTGGAGACTATGAGTTCTTGTCAAAGATGTATGGCTTGTCAGGAGCCAGCGGTATGTACAAGTGGTATACTAAATGCAAGCATAATGTGAAATGATGACCATGCAACAGGATGCTACCCTTGCTTGTATTGCAAAATTCCAAGTGACCAGATGGCTACACCTCTATCTGTTCGAGGGCATGCCACAGAAAGATCACTTGAGGATATGTGTACTGACCACCAATGCTACATCTCATCAGGCAGTATTAGAAAAGATGCACAGAAGTTCTTTAACTGCATCTCAGTACCTATTTTTGACATCCCCGTTTCACAGGTAAATAAATCCAATATAACAATTATTTGAGTTTAACACCATGCATGCAGGTCTGCCCACCTGGTCTCCACATAATGTTGGGGATCTTCACTAAGATGTTCCATTTGCTGAACGCTCTATGTTGTCAACTGGATTTGGAACTGGCATCTCGTACAACTGATTTTGACTCTTCCAATTTTTCGAAGTACAGCCAGGCACTGCAAAGGCTTCCCTTGCTCCAAGGAGACCTTAAAACTGCTCAGCATTCACAGCAAGTGTTGCAGCAGGTAGCAACATATGTGGCCTTAGTTCATGGAGAGAAAAACCCTCTTGCTGTGGATCTTCTGAAGCAATCTGCTGCAAAAAAAAAATCAGTGAAGGCACTTGTACGTCATTATACAACATGCACAATTGTATTCAAGTTAGTTCAATATAGGATGCAGAAGTGGCGAAATGCACAGCAACTGTAAGAAGAGGGTACTCTGAAAAAGAAGGGCCCTTTGTCAAGACACTTGACAACGCATTGCAATCATTTGGTGTACAACGACAGCAGTATTTTGGGGGAGCATTTATTGGCAACCATGTACACAAGGCATTGAAGGTAAAGTGTACATGTGCTATGCATGTGTATGTGAATAATTCATACAACTTAAACATTTACAGGTACCTAACATCCAGACTCTGTGCACATCTATATCAAAGATGGCACTAGAGAAACTGCCCCACCGATCTGGAGAGGTAGCCGGTCAAGTGTCAAAGTTCATCACCGCATTCTCCTTATATGGAACATGTCATAACATATGTGATCAGAACTTCATTGATGCAGCACAAGCACATGCACTAGACCAGGTAGGGAAGCAACATTGAGTGTACATGTAGGGTTCACTATATGCTTCATTTCAACTAATTAGGCTATTCAAGAGTTCATGGCCTTTTTCCGGGACACATATCCTGAGGCAACAGTCCCAATTAAAATGCACCTATTGGAGGACCATACTGTGCAGTGGGCAAATACTAACCATGTTGGCTTTGGCCTCCTAGGTGAACAGGGGGCCGAGTCAATCCATGCCAAATTTAATCGACTTGGCTTGGCATTTGCTCCGATCAAAGACCACGTACAGAACCTGATGTGCACAGTGAGAGAACACTTGCTAAGTATTGAGCCACAATTGGTAGCTGCCATCCCCCCTCCAGCCAAGAGGGTAAAGAATACTATAGCTATGTAATTCATGCAGTTCAAGGTCAATCTATATACACATTAACATGAAGTCAAATGTAAAACCAAACTTCATTGCGCCCACCCCCAAAAAGACACAAAAATGGTGGATTTCCAAAGGCTTGAAAACTATTTCAGAAAATTCGTTACCGTTAAACTATACCAAAAAACGACAGTACATTCAACTAACTTTACCGTGGTAGTTTTGGTATGTTCCATCTCAGTCACCGAGCGTCGTTATCGTTTTTTGAACACACGCGGTCGGTGTTTACCGTGCGTAAGTCAATAGCTGTCGAAGAACCAGAGCCGACAGTTCGCAACGACAGGCCACGTGATTTATGCCTACAATAAAGGTCAGAGGTGTTTGTCACTGCTAGTATGGCTTTTAGGTGTTGATTACGTTTCATGTACCTCGTGCACAGCTGGTTCTAAAGGACATCGGTTGCTAGGTTCGTTGCTATGGGGCGACGCAACAACTTCAATATTTTGGGGCGTAGGGCCTAATTTCCACGCGTTCAATGAGAGCAGACCGCCGTGACTCACTCCTGAATTAATCATAACAGCGCGCGCCGGCTCAAGCCTCGACTCGAGTCGAGTTGTGAATTTTAGCATACGAGTACGGCACGCGTGCGTGTGAGTGGGAAGAGGGCTTCAACGTTGTTGACAGATTTGCTTCCGGGAGGGGAAAAAAAAAACAGATCAACTTTTATGATGATGTAAATTCACTGTTGTAACAAACAGTATTATGATTATAGTTTCACATCAGAACATAATTTTTTATAGAAATGGCAACAGAATGATATGCATTGCTCTCGAAAATGTTCTGGGGGACTCCCCCCAGCCCTACATCAATACTACTCTGGCTACGCCACTGGTGGATAACGTTTACCGTTCTGAAGTTATAACGATTTAAACGTAAAGGACGGATCACGACATTTTGTCGTCCATATATATGTTGCATTTTTCAAAGTTAAATTACCTTGCTGCAATTACATTTTAATTTTACAATAATTATTCCTTTGAATAAAATCAAATGAAGTCCACATATAACTAGATGCGCTTTATAGTTTTTGATAGAAAGACAGGAGTACACAGCACTGGTACAAGTGTAAACATAACTTAACTAATCCATCCCAGTAGTGTTAGCGAGCCATTAATTAGAATCGCCAGGTAACACACATGCGTAACTATACACACATAAACTAATACAAATACACTGCATGTCAGTCCTATTTTTTTTTTAAGTTCAATCAATATCTGACAGGAGGCCGGATACTGGTACACCAGTTCTGATTCGTGTTCTTGATGCAATGGGACTTGCAGGCTGAATGCAAAGTTGATAATTCCATATCAGTTCCTCCTCTGATGGAAGCTGAGGGTCATTGCTGCCCTCTGCATGTAGCTGTACACCATGTTCCCCTTCTTCCGGGTAATGATCCCCACTTCTTTCAGTCTCCGCATCACTGGGTTGTACATTTCACGGGACAAATAATTAAAATGAATTTAAAGTAATCGTTCAACCTTTCAGTTCGCGCGTGAAAGCTTATGTCGACATTTGACGCGAAATTCGAGCAAACTACGGCGATGCTCACAATAAAACAAAAGATTATAAAAACGGCAACAAAATTGCAAACAAATGCCGTACCAACTGATTAAGAGAGCATCGAAATGGCGGAAAGGCACACAGACCAACAGAACACAGCACTGTGTATATTAATTATTCTACTATAAATGTAAATGGTCTTGCCTTTGACTTCGAACAATATCTGTTAAGTGTTACAACCAAATGTCTCATTCTGTACAGACTACCACCAGCATATCTTGTCAACAATGGTTCAGCCATTCACTACAGTGCTGTTCGTTGTGATGGAACTGAAGCTACATTGAGCCAATGCTCATACTCTACAAACACCACTGAATGTGACCATACATGGGATGCTGTTGTGGTCTGCAGACAGAGTTAGTTATCAACAACATTGTTTTTTGCATTGCAATAGATTTTGTGTTACTTATTAACAGTTTTGTGTTAATTATTTAATGTTAGGTTTATTAAGTTATTACACTTGTTAAAGTCAACTAAAATATGTTATTCTCTCAGCTATAGCAGATGGAGATATCCGATTGGTTGGAAGCACTGACAATGGAAAGGGAGCAGTTCAGATATACAACCAGAAGACATCACAGTGGTATCGTGTGTGCCCTTCGAGTTTAACTACCTATTATACAACTATGGTGTGTCGGCAGTTGGGTTACGACATTGGAACTACCTATAACTATAAGTACGCCAGCGTGAGACACTGGTTCATATGTGTATATGAATACTGGTACTTGCATGTATGGGTACAGTACATGAGAAGCAGAAATAGTGATTGGTAGATACTGGTTCCAATGTTTGGCATCAAATGTTTGTGCAAATGGTTTACTTTCAGTATTAGGAATAATAACCCCGTGGCATGGGGGTTTACACCCCACCAGTGAGATCACATCCTATTAATGAGGGCATGCTCTGTTGATAGCCTTTTGAAATTCTCTGGGGATACAAACATGTGTGTATAGTTAAATAGGAGAAGTTATGATTTCAGTCAGTATTAATTTGCCTAATGGCATGGCAGTCATCTGTGATCTAATATTCACTCAATCCTCTGCACATACTTTGTCCAGCCAACCAAGCAGCCTTGCACAGGTGTCTGTTAGCTGCAATTCTGCAAGGTGTTCCGTCACATCAGCTACAACATGTTCTTATCCATTCTCCTATAGTGCAGCTGTGATTTGCTCCAACACCAGTAAGAATTTTCACTTTAGGCAGCCCTTTGTGTTGACCTGCCTGGCTCCTAACACACAGAATATAATTATTCCATACCTACCCGATTTGGCGGTGGCAGTACCATCAGTGGTGTAGGCAGACCAGAGGTCTACTACAATGGAGTGTGGGGCACCATATGTAACAACAATGGCTGGACATCAGCTGATGCTCAAGCATTGTGTCGTAAATATGTTGGTGGGAATCTATCTTCAGCTATGCTTGGATCTGCTTCAATGTTAGCACAGTGTGTGTGCATGTGTGTGTGCATGTGTGTGTGTATGTCTGTATTTGTGCATATCCAGAAATCAGCAGTCGGATGGACAAGTAATTATATAATTCACGGTTTGCAAATCATCAAATATCTTCCCACAGACATGTATGGGGTGCTTCAATACCAAGCACACCAGATTTTTCTCAGCTTAGCCCACGAGGGATTGTTAGTACACTACATTTGAAATGATTTTTAGTAAGGTCACCGTATTTTTCCTATTTAAGGTTACGCTTTTCTAGGATTGTCATAACATTGTCCTCAATGTACAGGTAGTCATTTAGTGTATTTCTCATTACAATATTCCACGACCAATTATGTCAACACCATTACGATTTACTATGCCCACGAGAGAAACATATAGCTAGTACATCGAACCACACAAAAAAAAGGACCTCTATTTAACAAATCGGCTACCATAACTGAAAGAAGTATTCCATATTGAATCAGTGAGTTGTCTCCGTCTCGTGCCCTCAAAATTGATTCACGCGCGGGACACGTAAGGTCCCCCTCCCTCTGTGTACCAGTTTTATACTGAACTCGGTCTCAGCACCCCTCCCTAGCGCTACGCAACAAGGTTTGCTGCAACCAGTTGAGTTCAAATGCATGTACCCATACGATTCAGATCATTTGTAAACGTGGCCCATACGTACTAGTACATCATCACATCAGTGAATACACTAGTACACGTAGTGTGCGTGCTCATGAAGTGCACACACACACACACAACACACACACACTCACACACACACACACACACAACACACACACACTCGCACACACACACACACACTCACACACACACACACAACACACACACTCGCACACACACACACTCACACACACACACACACACACACACACACACACACACACACACACACACAGCTTCAACACCACTAGTACTTGTCGTAATTTCATTAATCTGCTGTTAAGCTGTTACGTTCATCATTAGTTTGTCCAAGTAACTATAACGTACAACTACAGATGTGGCGCGTGCGTATACGCATCTATCATTGGCACCAATACGGCTATTGCTAAGCATGCATGCCCAAACCAACCTTTCCCTGTTAGAAATGTTTTCCATTTCGTGCATACACTAGCTCAAGCTCGATCGGTTTTCTGATTAATGCACAGGTCTTTCAGAGAGCTATTTAACAACAGGCGAGGCTATTGTTAATGGCCTGTGCATGTGTTAACAGTAGATGTGTGTGCCCCTGCGTTGCTATTTTTGTGTGCCTCTGCATTGCTAGTTGTGTGTGCCTCTGTATTGCTGCTGTGTGAGCCTAGAGCTGCATGCGTTGTTATTTGTGTGTGCCTATGTTGCTAGTTGTGTGTGCCTTTGCATTGCTAGTTGTGTGTGCCTCTGTATTGCTAGTTGTGTGTGCTTCTTCTGTATTGCTAGTTGTGTGTGCCTCAGTATTGCTATAGTTGTGTGTGCCTAGAGCTGCATGCATTGTTAGTTGTATGTTGCCTCTGTTGCTAGTTGTGTGTGCCTTTGCATTGCTAGTTGTGTGTGCTTCTTCTGTATTGCTAGTTGTGTGTGCCTCAGTATTGCTAGTTGTGTGTGCCTAGAGCTGCATGCATTGTTAGTTGTGTGTTGCCTCTGTTGCTAGTTGTGTGGGCCTCTGCATTGCTAGTTGTGTGTGCCTTTGCATTGCTAGTTGTGTGTGCTTCTTCTGTATTGCTAGTTGTGTGTGCCTCAGTATTGCTAGTTGTGTGTGCCTAGAGCTGCATGCATTGTTAGTTGTGTGTTGCCTCTGTTGCTAGTTGTGTGTGCCTCTGCATTGCTAGTTGTGTACCTCTGCATTACTAGTACATTGCAAGATGAGTGTCCTTTCCTTCGGTAGTGGTGTGTGCCTCAGCATTGCAATTTCATGTGTGCCTCTGCATTGCAAGTATGCATTCCTACAGTGTAGTTGTGCATGTGGCTCTGGTGTCACTGCATTGGTTGTTGTTATACCGAGAATCAGCCAAGTAGTTGGAGCGTTTAACCTACGCAAAAGCTAAGAATGCTCCAATGCAATGTTGAGGCACACATAACTGAATATGCAAAGGCACACACCACTTCTGAAGGGGAGGACACACATCTTTGCAATGCACTGAACACAAGTAGCAATGCCGACACACATACACACACACACACACACACACACACACACACACACTTCTATTAATGCAGAGGTACAGACAACTAGCAATGCAGAGACACACATAACTGGCTATGCAAAGTCATACAACACTAGTGAATGAAATGATGCATCTTTGCAATGCACTGCATGACACAGCTAGCAATGCAGAGACTCACACAACTAGCAATGCCGAGATGCACACTACTGCCAAAATAAAGAACACACATCTTTCAAAGCACTGAGACACATGCAACTAGCAATGCAGAGGCACACACAACTAGCAATGCAGAGGCACACACAACTAGCAATGCAGAGGCACACACAACTAGCAATGCAGAGGTACACACAACTAGCAATGCAGAGGCACACACAACTAGCAATGTAGGCACACACAACTAGCAATGCAGAGATACACAACTAGCAATACACTGATGCACAAGAAGCAATGCAGAGACACACACAACTAGCGATGCAGAGGCACACACCACTACCAAAATAAAGAACACACATCTTTCAAAGCACTGATGCGCAAGAAGCAATGCAGAGGCACACACAAATAGCAATACACTCATGCACAAGTAGCAATACAGAGAGGCACACACAACTAGCAATGCAGAGGCACACACAACTAGCAATGCAGAGGCACACACATCTACTGTTACACACAGGCCATTATCAATAACCTCGCCTGTTAACTAGCTCTCTGAGAGACCTGTGCATTACTCAGAAAACCGATCGAGCTTGAGCTAGCGTATTACTGCGTACTCACAAATGGAAAACATTTATATCAGGGAGAGGTTGGTTTTGGCATTTATAAGTGTGGAAGGTGTTGTTATTAGCCTGAAAACACTCACCCATGTAGTCGAAAGTGTCGTACAAGTGTCTTTGTTGCATAATAAATTGTGGGCTAGTTGTATCACGTGTGTGGCAATAAGCTTAGTCTGGGCCCCAGAAGTACGCAGCTTGGCTGTTGTATCACGAGATTTTGTAGGTGTCATAAGCTAAGCAGGCCCGAGAAAAGTTGGTCCGATCAGTTGAAGAGGACGCTATATTATGTTCACTGAATCAAATGATGCTATGCATGCAGTCAAGTTATTAAAACTTTCCAAATACTTTTACTCTATGATATGAATTCATCAGCAATGTCTTCTAATGTGATACTAACAGTGAGCTCTTTATGAACACGAAGGACCATGAGACTATTCAGCCTCTGTTAACACATCATATTTCTCAAGTAGTTCTTGACCCTTCTGAGGACACTAAAAGATCTTTCTGAAGTATCATTTGTTGCAGGCATAATTAATAACAATTTCATTGCAAGGACCACTTGATCTGAGAGCAGACTTTTCTGAACATTTTTGAGGGTAGAAAAGTACTCAATTTAATCAATTATTGTTGCTGCTCTGCTGGATTTGTTGAAATGTTGAAATTCAAAGTTAAACATGCACAACTGAGAATGCAAAAGCTCTGGCGAAAATCATCTTTGTAGAAAGAACAGACAAAGTCAAACTCTCTCTTATCTTTGTAGGCAGTATTCAATAGGAGGTTCTCAAGCTGACAATAAACAGTATACCCAGGCTGCTGAAATCTATCCTTTATGCAAGACGCTAGATCACGTGCCTCATCGTAGTGAAGAAAAGGCCATGGAAGCGTATTTGCAGGTTTTCCGTGGTGAAAAAAAAAAGTTGTCACACGTTATCTAAGGGCAACAGTAAAATAGGGGTTAGATTAAATAATGTTAATAGATAAACAGTAACCAAACCAGTTGACAGCAATTTGCCTAGCGGCAGCATGTTAGTTTCAAAATCTTTTTACTCCATACTTTTATGAATAAATTATGCGCGGTAGAAATTAATTTTCTTTTGTCTTGATTTTAGTTTAAGAATGGTTCATGGTATAATGTTACGAAGTGTACATATCATAATCAGACCGCTTTATTGTAAATTTTAAACTTAAAAATCAATTTGACAAAAAAAAAGCAAAGCCTATGTATGGGCCATTTCTGAATATGGTGTACGTTTGTGTGTGTGTGTGTGTGTGTGTGTGTGTGTGTGTGTGTGTGTGTGTGTGTGTGTGTGTGTGTGTGTGTGTGTGTGTGTGTGTGTGTGTGTGTGTGTGTGTGTGTGTGTGTGTGTGTGTGTGTGTGTGTGTGTGTGTGTGTGTGTGTGTGTGTGTGTGTGTGTGTGTGTGTGGCATGCGTATGTATGTTTGTGGGTTTGTGTGTGTTGTATTGATGTGGCGTGTGTATTATCGTGATGATAGTCTCCATTAGTGCCTACTCTGAGTCTCTTATGTTAGTCTGACAGACTCAGCTGCTCTCAAGCCGATCTGGCTAAGTGGAAGTACCTGTAACATCAATATCACCAATTGTGCTTACACACTTCCTATTGGATACGGACGGTCATGCAACCACTCCAGAGATGTTATACTTTACTGCTATGGTCCTCCTACTCCTGCTCCTGCCCAAGGTACATCATTCCATTGCCCTGGACCTGCATGCCCCCCCCCCCTCACACACACACACACACACACACACACACACACACACACGCACGCACACACACGCACGCACACACACACACACGCACGCACATACACACACATACACACACACCTCTTGTCCCCAGGCTATATGTATGGTAATGCCCCTAAATGTATGACACATTCAACTGCATCCAAGACACCACAAGAAACAAGTGACATTGTTGAATCAATACTGCACAATATCAGGACTGTATCAATTCTGGAAGATAGCACAAGTGGTTAATAAATGTTAATTGAGAGATGTAATAATGTGTACCATTTTATTAATTTATCATAACAGAACCAAACTTGGAAACTTGATGCTTATGGGCTTTGAGCTTTAATAACTCACTATTGCATCATTTAATTGTAAATTAAATGGCCGCTCCTTACTTAGTTTCATGGTGGACTAATTGAGAAATGTGTATTGAAATAAGGATGGTAGCATAGCCAAAGATATACTAAGGTACCAACCAAGGATAATATAGTGAGGAAGGTTGCATAACCAAAGATACCAGCCAATTAATTTCTGTTCCTGAATCAATACTGACAATATCAGGACTGTAACAATTCTGGAATGGATGTTTAGGGAAGTACATGATGCAGTTTGTTGAAAAATAATGATATACTCAGGCAGGTGACATAACCAAGAACATAATCAGGAAATTAGCATACCGAAATGATATTCCAGCGTACAAATATCCATATTTACATATGGTAAATTTCATTGTGCTTAAGGTGTATATAGCATCTGCTAGCGTCATGTTGCAGTGTGAAGTTACTGTGCACGATGACAAAATCTACTAACAATGCTCCATTCACATTTCCAGCATATGATTCGGACCTCGCCATACTTGGAATGCTGGGAATCATCCCTGCGTTTGTAATCATTCAGATGTTCACAATTTACTGGATACGCAAACGGTCAGCAATCATCAGTGAAAATACAGCTCTTCACACCAAGATTAAGAACCCCCGGTACAGTAGCCTCAAACAAGAGGAGTCTAATAAATGACATTGCTCGTTATGTGACCAACATTTCATCATACTACTAACTAGTTCAGTGTAGTGTAGTAAACACTGTGTGCTTACATTTACATGTAGATGTACATGACAAACTGAAATTGTGATATACTCCCTTCAACCAGCACTCAGTACGCACCATGCATGCATGCACAACCAAAGATGCAAGGTCTACTGAGCATGATTTATCATCTCTATATCAAGCCAGTCTACACACACACACACACACACACACACACACACACACACACACACACACACACATGCACACACACACAAACACACAAACACACACACACACACACACACAAACACATACACAATTTGGCACACACTGACCAAAGCATGGAAATACATGTTGTCATGCACGTATAGACTCAGGTACATAACATATGTAGTACACCAATACGTGCCATCACTCAGGCTGAGGAGGAGAACTGCATGAGCATTTTGTGACACAGAACAATGGTCAGTTTCGTTGATGTTAACTGAGGCAGCATTTACGTTGCACAAAGCAGGGTGCATGTCTGTAAACGTATAGCGACATGCGCATATTGAAACCTCAAACTAATTGCAATTGACACTGCATGTACATCCCTCACAGCCATGTGCAACTGGGTAAATATCATATAGGATTACAATTATACCGCAAATCGAAATAAATGTGTGCACCTCATTATAAATAGTAAGACACATATTCTGAGAAAAACAGTTTTCTCACCCATGACTAATATTCCACATGCGCAAACGGTTTATTACAAATTAATTAATTGTGTCACTGCTATCATGGATAAGCGATATTTGATGGCTACGGCATTGTTAATGGTAAGATGCATGCATGTCTTGCTTGCATTGGAAATTGTGCATGAGTACCCTTTAAGGGCCTTGTGCATGTGATTCTTGTCAGGACTAGTGGCAGCCGACTGGCTTAACACGTGTGATGCCATCTTTACTTCATCTTGGCAGTTTTCACGGCTGTTGTAGTCACCAATATGTATGTCCCTCGTATATCACACCAGAGATCATACATGTAGATCTCTGGTCACACTGCCCACGGAACAGATGTTAATTAATGACAAACTGAAGATCAAAGTAACAAAAAACTCATTTCTCACTATTTACTGCTTGAATTGCTCATGCCAGACTATTCTAGAACGGCCAGTTACTTTATTTGCATACCAAAATGGCTATAGAGTCATTCTAGCACGCTTGTTACTTTAGAATGCCGGCTCGAGATTTTCTATCACGTGCACGGCCAGTTACTTTATTTGCATGCCAGAATGGCTCGAGCCATTAATTCCTGGTTCTTGATTTTCTATCCGTGCACGGCCTGTTACATGTACCTCATTCGCATGCCAGAATGGCTCCATTACAACGAATGAATCATTATTCATACATACAAGTAAATAAAAACATTCTCTACGAGAAAGTTGGTGGGATATATAGGATTTGAAGGCAATTGGTGGTGTAAAAAGCAAGGAAACAAGGTCTTATCAGAAGGGAAAATGAATAGTCCTACATTTAGCACATTTCTAGGGCGTATGTTGTTTGTGTGCTAAATATAGGACTATTACATTTTCCCTTCTGATAAGACCTTGTTTCCTTGCTTTTTACACCACCAATTGCCTTCAGATCCTATATCCCACCAACTTTCTCGTAGAGAATGTTTTTATTTACTTGTTTTCTTTTTTTTTTTTTTCACACCCAATGTCTAATTATACAAGACATAGGCTGATAGTCGATTGTGTATCAGAGTATTTATATAAAAGCGAGTCCTCCATCCGATTCTGAAGCTAGTGGTGAAATTTTAATCGCTTAAAAGTGTTCCTGTCCCGAGTTATGCGTTGCCAAGAAGGAGGAGAAGAAGACGACCCGCCCCTTGTTCCGAGACTGGGTACGATAACGGGCAGTACACCCTTGTTCTCTACAACCACGCGGTTCTGCGACATGAAACAAAAATGAAACTACTCATTTTTGACTTCTAGATCGATTGCTAAAACAAGCTACACGATCCGATCGTCGGGAGTGTTGTTACAGACGGGTCGCGTTTTTTTAATGACATTCATAGTCGGGGTCAAATCCTAAATGACGAAACTTCCGATAGTTGCGGTTGGCGCAAATTTCATCGAACATTCATGGTAGTGTGCCGTATGGCCGATTAGAGACGCGCCTCATTAGGCCATTCTGCTCCTTCGGCACGCTACATACTGAGTATGTTCGCAGAAAGTTGGCCACTTACAAAGTAAACCACGTGATTTTGGCTATAAATAGAACAAAGGCTTTTGAATATAGCGACAAGTCCAATTGTGTCATAGATTATTTAGGGAGGGATTGGAAGCATGTCACGTGAGCGCATGGTTCTATAGCAGACACTCCGTGATACGGTTGTTCACACCTTCAATTTTGACAAAAAGAGGCGGAATTCTGGTTCTAGCGATCTACTACTTGTAAGCGTTTTATCATTTCTTCTACATAACCTCGAAAGCAGTGAGAGTTTTGCCATCCTTTTTGTTGGTGTTCAAGTATCATTTACACGATAAGCGGCGTATTTTCAAACCTTGCAGCACTACTATCCCTCCAAGTCCTTAACAGTTTGAGATACGCGTTTTTTTGAAGTTGTTCTTGTTAGGTTAATGATTTCTGCGTGCCATGATGTACTTTTTATTATTGGGTGACCTTCCGTTGATGTAAAACACATAGTTGAACCTTCAGAAGGTGTCGCGAGAAGTTGCGAGGAGTCAATTCACTACTATCCCGTGATCTCAGTCCTCCTATACGTCTGTTTGTTTTAAAAGATATGTTCGTGTAGCGTGGTCTACGCTGCGTACCACTGTGTAATTAGTTTTTAAGATAATGCTTCAGTTTTGATGGTGCGTAGTTTTGTATTTGTAGCATTGATACGCGTACTTTGACGTTTTCTTCTCTCGATGACCACGACATCAAACTTTGTGCCGTTTCAATAGCGCACCTAGCCTTTGGACTGTTAATCTTAAAGTCTTCATCGTTTAAGACGCACTCAAAGCCACGAAGGATACGGTCACAGGGATTCATGGTTTCAAAGCCACACGCGTATTACACCTTAATAACCCTGAATAAGCTACTTCCGGTATGCTTCCGCCGTATCGAGGAGTGTAGGTGTTACATTGTGTTAATTGGCCTAGCTTCCAATCCCTCCCTAAATAATCTATGATTGTGTTATGGCCGTAAAGGGCGGGATCAATTGAAGAAAACCACAAGTTCCCCTGGACAATTAGTAAATCCCCCTGGATATTAGTAGATAATTGATTTGCCCTCTGTACGGTCATTATATGTATAGATTATGGTCACTTCCAATCCCTCTCTCATTTCTCAATTGCCGAAGAGAGTGATCAGAATGAAACCTTTGCACAAAGTTATATTTTCGCCCTGCAGTTAGCAGTGACGATGTTCGCCCTATTAGCGGCGCATCATATCCTCAACAGACTCTGCGCCATGTAATGCTAATAGCGGAGTTTGATTCTCGCAATGTCTGAGGAGATGGCCTATATATAGTTGGGTGTAGCCCGGCCTTCGCGTTTGGCGGAAGGTCGGGTGGCAAGTCTGTAGGGAGATAAACCATTCAAACATAAGCATAAAACAAACAGAGCAACAAATAGGAAACACTAGGGCAACAAGGTTTCATTGGACAATCAAAGGTTGTCTTTTTAAAAATAAATAATGATTAGTGGATACAGGGGTATGAGTTATAGTGTATGAGTGGTCGGTTTGTTTTTGATGTCTTGCCATGAAGAAAGAGTGGGGAGGATGAGATAACACAGTTTTAGCACAAATATCAAATAGATCGGGGCAGAGTGATTAGGTGAGTGCAGCTAGATGGACACAGAACTGTGTGTGTACTGAGAGCAGTGCGTTCAATTAAGTGTGCCAATCGAAAACCCTTGAAGGTAAGGTAAGTTGACAGTTGGGTTTGCCTAGTTTCATGGTTTTGCATTAGATATACAATAGTCTGCTGTACGGAAACATTAAGGAACAACCTATACTTTCACTTGACATAGACCATAGGCCTGCTAGAGAGCCTGATAAAAAACACTGCCGGTGTCACGGAATAGATTATCCCCCAATAAATTCATCCCCCGGATGATCTATTCTGGAATAGATTATCCCCCTAGGATAAATTATTCTATCATCCCTTGGAATAGATTAACCCCCTTCATAAAACGCTCACTCGTGTCCATTATAACGGGTATAACGGATGGATGTAAAAGAATACGACGAAATTGTTCGTTTCCTTGAGAACAAAGACAGTGAGCAGCGAAATTGGCCTCGGGATGTGTTGGAGTCAAAGATGGCAAAGATGCTAAAAGGGCTTATCGACAGAAATGTGAGGGTTTCATAACCGAAGATGGCTTGCTTTTCAAGACAAGAAATGGCTGACGTCTGTACAGGAGGAAGAAAGGTATCGAGTTACGGTTGACGAGAAGGTTAGACTGCTTGACACCGTTCACAAAGATCCAGCAGACTGTCACTTTGGATTTCATAAAACGTACGTTGTATCATACGTTGTGAATTGGTTTTACTATATACATGTATATCCTTCTACTAGCATGTAAAATCATGAGATAGATCCTATTAAAGATTGTTATTTGATTTATCTATGCTTACAGTTGGATAGCAGCATAGGAATTCACAATATTACAATTCTTTTAATTTGAAGCAATCGCTGGTAATTACTTTCTGATGTGTTTCTTCACTTCATACATGCATGTATGTAGGCAAGAGAAGATGGCTGAACGTTACTATTGGAAGGGAATGGCCTCAGATATTGCTAGCTATTGCAGCACTTGTCTAGTGTGTCAAAGGCAGAACAAGATGCCAAAAAAAACTTCAGAACTGCATCCTGTTGGTGTCCCAAACCATGCATTTGCTCAATGGGGAATGGACCTGGTGGGTCCACTTTCTAGTGCAAATGAATGTTTTCTTATGGTTCTAACTGAATATCTAACAAAGTGGGCTGAAGTGTATCCTGTACCTAATAAACAAGCAACAACTGTGTTCAAATGCCTCAAAAAGGTGATAGGGAGGAATGTGTATATGTGCTGTTACTAACATGCACATCATGCACTTGTTAGGAACATCTGCGACTGATTTGCAAAAACCTTGTGAAGTCAGGCTTCTTTGATGTTACATTCGAGGAAAGCCTGATGGAGTGTTTAGCTCAATAAATCCTAAGTCTCTCTTTAGAAAGTGGCCCATCATTAACTGCAAAGTGGTATGCTGTAGTTATGCATTTATCAATTAGAAACTGCATGAAGGTTGATGCAGTTCAGCACTTTTTATATGGAATTGCCATTGATGAGGGATATGGAGCAACAGAGCAAACATCCTTGCCTGGGATGTTCTGTATCCAGAGATAATCTATTCATACATAATGCTTTTAATTTAATGTTTCTGTCACTTATAGCTGATGATTTCAATTATTTCCAAGAGCAAAGAAATGAATTATGAAGAAGCAGAATTATATTATGTGGACAACCTTTGAACTGAAAGCTTGGATTATTATTGAACCTTGAATAATATGCAGTAATTCCATGCACGAAGCCATTATTATCACATGCACATCAGCAGCAGATAAAAAATTATGTGGATTTAACTCACACATGGAGCAAAGTACTATGCACCAGCAGTGCACTATATAGCTGAGCCGTAATAAACGTGTTAATGGAATAGTGTGATAGATCAATTCAAAATAAGAGTCCATGTTGCCTCCAGATTATGTTTTACTTCTGACATCATTGGTACACACGTATTGCACACCCAGTATACACGCGCACGTACATATAAGTTCACGAGAGAGAGAGAGAGCGAGAGAGGGAGAGGAGGAAGAGTGGAGAGAGAGAGAGATAGAGAGAGAGAGAGAGAGAAGCGAGAGGAGAGAGAGATAGGAGAGAGAGGAGAGAGAGAGAGAGAGGAGAGAGGAGAGGAAAGAGAGACGAGGGAGAGAGAGAAAGATAAAGGGAGGGAGAGAGAGAAAGAGAGAGGTGGGGATGGGGCATGGGGAGAGGGAGAGAAGAAGAGGGAAG